>JAWWMO010000083.1:80397476-80426704 GCA_035047845.1 Dendrocincla fuliginosa | reverse complement strand
CAATCTTTTTCCCCCATTTGAACTCAAGATAAGGAATGTGAAAGGTGGGGAAAAAATTACCATGGTATACTACTCCCACTGAAATGCACAGTGGTTTTACCTCCAACAGCACTTTTGGAGAGCCTGACTACTTCTGCTGGCTTTGAAAAACCTCACCCAAAATGCAGATTCCTGTAAAACAAAGTCAAATAAGTTGAGAAGATATTGATTTCTTTGTACCATTGAATAACTTCAATATGATTTTGTACCAAAGTGCTGTTGGTGAATCAGGCAGATTAGTTATATTTGTGTGTACACACTAAGTTTATTGGCTGGAGAAAAAGAATGAACAAATTACTTAAAACACATGCTTTTGCTTTGTTTCTGTGTGAAATGCCAGTCTTCATGGAAATAAAATTTTGCATGTAAACTGCCAGAATTCTTCACAGAAATTATTCACGGTTGATGATTTCATTGGCTCTGATACCAAGAACAAGCACACTTTAAATACCGTGCAGCATTATATGAGCCAAAAGAGTGATGCTTCTAGCAACAGAAATCACTATCAGTCTTCTAAATACTGTTTGGCTATCCCTTTAATGCTATTCCCACCAGTACATTCTCTGAGAGGCGATGATGCTAACTTTGACTGGACAGGTCACCTGGCTGGCAAGAAATCACAGCACTTCAGCCCAATTTGCAGATTTTTATTCAACTCTCTTTTAAGCAGCCTTGTCCAGGAGGCCAGCACTGTCATCCAATATGTGCAATGAAGCACAGTGGTGCAAGGATGGTATGATTGGACTGAGTGATGAATAGAGGTCAGTTTGTACTGATGGACATTATTTGTGCAGACACTGGAAGCTTGTCTCTGTCCTCCAGGAAATCATGAGAGATGGCTGAAGGAACAAAATCCAGTTCTCAACACAAGTTCCTATAAACAGCAAAAAGGTCACTTTTCCTCCACTCGCTACCTTTTCTCTGTATTTACTACAGTCCTTAAGATTACAGTTCAGAAGTATCATTTTCCTTGTAATTTTTTGCTTCCAGAAGTTCAAATTGCTATATTCCCATAAGTAATGTTTCCAAATTGATCTCATCTCTTGCTATCATTAGAAAGGACTTCCAGTTTGCAGTCACGTCTTAGCAGAGGCCAAAACTGGGGGTTTGGCCAGTAAAAAGGCTTTTTTATTGCTATTTTCTAACACAAGGTGCTCTTCAGGTCAAAACCAGAAACCTGTTTTAGCTTGTCATCTCTTCAAGGTGTCTTCTGGTGAAGTAAAATCTTGAAGTCAGTAATAAAACTTACACTTGCTCTAATGGGACTCTGATGTCACTGATAACAAGTACTGAATGTATCAGATGTAAATACACTCTTCTAAGGGTTCCCATCAACTCATCAGCACAGAAGGCTTAATCAGCTCAGATAAATATCCAAATGGAACTGGCTGCCTAGTTGGATGAAATTTAAATGTTAATTCTCTGCAGGGAAAAAAATATAATAGTTTAAGTTCATACGCTTCTCTCTAGATTGAATTAGGTAAAATATTATGATGAGGTGATTTATAGCAATTGAAACCCCACTCCTATGGGGTACAAGGATAACAAAGACTGGTGAACTAGCATGTTATTAAGTATTAATCAAGGGTACTAAAACTGATCCCACTGTACAGATACAAATGATAAAGAAATTTAGGAGAAACATATTTTTTTTACCTTGTTAGAGCACACATTAATCTCTACATTTTTTTGGGAAAAGTACTAAGATGAGGATGTTGAGAAACTAACTAAATGAAAATGAACTAAAAGCAACCGCTCAGTGAATTTTCAAAGCCTGCTTTGCACAGTATTTATGTTTGGCAGATCACCAGACAGCTACAGCCACCAACAAATACTGAGAAACTGCCAACCTCAAGCTTAAAGAATTAAACAGCCCAAATGCACCAAACTCTGTTCTTTGAAGGTTTATTAAACTTTAAATAAGTTCACTGGAAATTAGAAATCCCATTTGTTCTGAGCCTTTCTGAGTCATGTTCCCAGACAAATGCAACACTCCATCTTTTAAAGGCAGATTTACTAAACAGGCCTGCTCCACAAAGTTAGTTCCACAAATGTCACTCTATCAAGTGTCCTTGCAGCAATCGTTGACTACATTTGATCCTGAAGGGCCCACGTATTCTTAAATGCAACTGCTTGTCAGGGAGGTTGAACATGCTCTGTATCTCACAGCATCAGTCCTTTTCTCTCTCCTTCTCAATATCTTGACCTTCTCTAGAGCTCCTCAGTGAGGTGGATAATCTCAAGCTAGAGTTAATATCTTCTGTTTGTGTATATTTATGATGTGTTGTAGCATGTTGCTCCTCAAGAGAAAAAAAAACCCAACTCTGAAAACCTAACTGGTGCTTGAATCTAATATGCTGAACTGAAAGTCTGATGTAACAGGACTCATGAAGAAACACTGGTCCCACTGAAGTCAGTAGAATGTGTCCATCACTGCAAAAAGATAATAATAAGGGGTGGTTTATGTTCGTGCACAAAACATTGCTTTCTGCTGAGTTAAGGCTGGGTTTACCTTAAGGCAGGGCTGCTCTCTGTAGGTACTGCACTCAGCCTGATAAGGCACCAGCAGTACTAAAGGCTCTTGCATTGCTGAAGAGTCTCCTGTGCTTCTGGTTTTTTCCTGTGAACTGTCAGACTGCAGTTGCAGGGCAATCGTGCTACATTTCATGGATGAAAAGAGAGCATACAGAACTAAACCTGGCAATGCTGGAGGTGGCATCTTGCTTCCCACGGTTCAAATTTCAGTAAAATTAACCAGATCTCCATCAAATCACTCTGTGCCCTCAGTTAAAGTTTATTGCAAACCGTTGTCAAAGAAGGCAGGTAATACCCCAATACTGGACTTGTACCTGTGCCTAAAATTAATAATATATCATGTTCAGTGCCAGAAAAAATAATATTAGTGTGGTAATTCTAAAGGCCACCTCAGAACCACTAATTGCTTTATCTACATGGTTTATTATTTTCACACTTGATTTTTTTCATCATCTTGTAAACAGATCATGAGATGTGATTGAAGTGCAAAATATTCTTTTCTACTAGTTCAGTCATTGAGAAGCCCCTCCTTTTGCTCCAGATGAAATCCTGTCTCTGTTTAAGTGAGTGTCAAAATTAATGTTGAGTACATTGTGACTTTGAATTTCAGTGCTGCTCTAATTATGCACGGAATGCTGACATTCATGAAATATGTTGTAAACTGCAGAGTTAAAAGTGGTGACTGACGAGGCTTTGCATGGAGGAAAAAGAAAATGTAAAATATCAGAAAGAAAATAACAGTGCTTTGAAAGTTTATTTATCTGGTCATTATAACCCATTATTTATTTAGTCGCTTGTACCTTTATATTTGTTGGTTATGCTAAAAAAAAAAAAAAAATGAAAAATGTTGGCTGCTTCTCAAAAGAAGAAGTAATGTTCCAACATTCATTTTCAGCCAATTTGGTCTGAGTCTCTTGTTGGTACAGAGGCTACCCAGGACTGTAAAATCTGTTTGCACTGAAGTAATATTCATGTTAACTAGAATCAGTCAAATCTGACTGGAGAAAATTACTCTAAAATGGTGCACAGTTTGGTACTATGAATTTCAATAATGGCAAAGTAATAATGAAATACTTTTCTTTGAGAAAAAATAGGTTAGATCTCATTAGAAATGTTAAGTCTCTGTATAGAAGCATCTACATAGTATAAGCATTGTTTAATCTGTACTACCAGATGTGCAAACAATTTCACCTAAGGAAATTACTCTGTATGATGCTGCTCCTCCAAGCAGTTCAGATGTATGAGCGTATTAGAAAATTTAGACTTGTTAGCTTTAAGCCATCTATTGTTTTCAACACATTGGATAGAAATAGAAGGTAGTTTCATCTTTCACTAACCTTCTGCAAGTGTTTCTTGCCCTCTTGCAAACTCAGTGAGCCTTTGGCTGGGTACTGTAAATCATCCAACTGTCTGCATTCATTTTCAGAACTCTTAAAGATCATACCCTTCATCAACTATTGAATCATCACACATGTTAGTTCAGTGATTAAATACAGTTATGAAGCAGGACATGTTACTAAAAGCCACTAGAGCATTAAAAAAATTGGGTAATTTGAAAGAAATCGATAATTAGATACCCAATAAAAGACTTTATTCATTTAATAATGACATTCCCTTATTATGCATGTTATTGGGGTACAGAAAACAGATTCAGTTTGAAAATAAGTTATAAGTGAAGTGATAAAGTAGTAATGAAAACAAAGCATTTCAAGTCACAATATATACTAGCATTTTATCAGGTTGTTAGACAGACCTATGGATTTTATTACACATTATATTCCTAACTAACATTTGCCTTCAGAAGTGAGATGGGCTTGTTCCACTATTCTACACTCTTGCTAGAGTGGTTTGCTCTTTTCCTTTTTGACGCATTCTCAGATTTTATCAATGTATGCAATGAATACAGTGGCTCTCTTGATTTTGTATCTAGCACTACTTTTTTGTTGGTTGGTTGGGGTTTTTTGGGGGTTTTGTTTTTTTGGGGAGTTTTTTGTTTGGTTTGCTTTGCTTTGCTTTGCTTTGCTTTGTTGTGTTTTGTTGTTGGGTTTTTTTTAAGGACTTCCAGGAAAGTCATATATTATTTTCTATGAACCTCAGACTTCTTAATTAGACTCACAGTTAGAAAACAGTATTTTTCTTTTTCACCTGTACAACAGTGTTGTGATTTGATAAAAATAGAATATGCTGATATAGAAATAAGAAATGGAAGTTAGCCAATTACTTGCTGGTAATGGGAAAAAATGATACCTTTTATAGATATCAAATATTTAGCTTCTCATTCTTATTAGACAGTCAACATCTTATGCTAAAATTTTTATAAGTAAAACGTCAACTATGTAACTTACATGTTTTATAGCTGTGTATTACCACAAATGAATAATTTTATGTACTATTTAATCAATTAAGTATTAATAAAAAATAGCTACTGGTGAAATGGTGTGGCTACTTGAACAGATGAGATAGCAATTGAGAGAACACACAAAATTAAATGAAACATGAAGCATCCCTTGGAGTACACATGGAATCAAAGAACATGAAAAATAAAGCTGTGTGAGAAAATTAAAAACATTCAAGGTAGTCACCCAAAGCCAAGAACACACACTGTGGTGGATATATGAAAATAATGACAGTAAATAGAATAAAAGAAAGAGAAACAGTTTCTGAAAGGACTGGCTTTGATATCTAGAAGATGCTGCTGAAGAACTAGTACTTTTCTATGACTGAAAATATGTTTGAGAAACTACAATTTGTCATTTTCCACTCCACTCCATCTTGTATATTTCTGCCTATTTTTTCATATACCTGTAGCAAATTTCCTTTTGGCCTTAGAAACACTAATAAATGCAAATATGTCAAAAAGGAGCACCTAGTACTAACCACTTCAGTAAGATCACACCTTTATAGAGCTAGTTTCTTAATTTTTCTCCCTTCAAAATGATACTCAGCATCCTGGCCATTCAGTCCACCTCAACAGTGTTCACAGAGATATGAATAGGTATTTAATTTGGTGTATAAAAATCACAAAATGTAATTACTAAGTTGACTTTTGTCAAGCACAGCACAATCAGTGAGTTCTGCCTGTCTTCTCTCCAGTGGTAGACTAAGTGTTCACAAATTTACACAGTTTTGAGACTTCTAACTCTCCTTCAAATTTGATAAAAACTAGCAAATGGGTCCCAAAGATTTTGGAAAGAGAGGGAAAATTCATGAAACAGGTTAATGAACATCCTGCCAGCACTACCACAATAAATATTACTCCCTTAGGAAATCAGGTGAAAAGTACAAAAGGACAAAAAATTTTAGAGGGAGAAATTCTAGTTTTTCCCTGCACCTGGTTTAAGGCTGCATTGCCAACTTTGTTCAATGGGTGGGGAATGTGGAGCTGAAGAGACACACTCTTCACACACAGTTATCAGTCAGAATAACCTTAATGCTGAGTATGACAATTTTTTTCTTTACAGCTGCAATTTCTATTCCTGCTGGGTTAATTTGTTGTTTGGAAATGTCTTTTGCATGAATGAGCATTTTGCTAGTAGAGAATGATTGTGCCCTAGAGCTCTGCCTCTCTGCATTTCATCATATTATGTAACTACTTCATGTCTATAAAAGCTATCTTCCTGTGTGGTGTGTACAAACCTCTTGCCCCCCGAGGACACAACTCCCTCCTTTACTAGCAGCTTTTTACCATTGGCAACATGCTTCATTCCCTCTTTTCCATTTAAACTGGTCCTACCTTGTCCTTCTAGTCTTGTCATCCCTTCAGAACATCAGCAGGCCTACCTAGAAAATTTCATCACGTTCATCACGTTCATTTAGCTGTTTTTTCAGCTGCCTTATTAAGGAAAAGAGATTTTCTTGGCAAGACAAGTGCTTTGAGGACTAGAGATGAGTCATGAAGTTAATGAGCAAAGACATTAAGTCCAGCACTTACTATAAGACATTACAAATAAAAGAATAATCATCCTTTAAAAATTCTAGAAAACCTAGAAAAATTTTTTTTCTTCTCTCAAATTTAGAAGCCGTGAAATGACAAAAGTGGATGCAAGAAACTCATAAAATCTACCATTCAAAAGCAAGTGGAGATGTATATTCATTAAGAAAACATCACTGTCTGAAACTAGTCTGATTCATCATAGTCTGATTCTAGTAACTGAACAATGATTCACTTGACATTGCTGTCTCACAAATACATAAAGACAGTTAATGAATTGATTTAGCTGTCTAGCTTCAGGACATTTTTTAACCACTAACTATTTGGTAATAATTCAGTGCTGGAAGGGATAACATTGCCGGTGGCATAAATCAAAGTCTAGTTATGAAGGATATTTCAAATATGCTACCCTTTATTTGAAGTAAAAATGATTACTCTGCTTTCCTAAGACTAAACTTTGATATTCAGCCATAAAATAGAAAGAGAAAAGTAAATATTAGATGTATTGGACAACCAACTTCTTATTTGTGAGGACAAGTTTGACTGACAGAATGAGAGGGAACAGCACCCAGGGGTTTTGCCAAAGTTAGATTTCTTGTCAGCCAAGGGGGAAGAACATGGAAGAGAAAATAATGTTCTGTGTGTTTAATTCCTATTAATTAGGGTTTTTTTTGGTTGGTTGGTTGGTTGGTTGGTTGGTTGGTTGGTTTTTTTCACAAACGGGAGGTGTTTGGATGAGAGGTAGTTTGCAATAGCAGACTGGCAATACATGGGAGATACAGTATCTCCTTTGGGATGCTGGAGGCAGAAGTGCAACAGGTGGACATAGGAATAAAGCTGCTCTTAGCTCCTGACATCTTAGACACAAACCTGAGTCCTCCATTTGAGCTCTTTTCAGGGGACAGAGCAGGGGTACAGATAGGTGTTTTTCAGTGCCTCTTATAGTTGATCCTTAAGTCAGAAGTTTTCCTTATTTCCCTCCTTCCCATTCACAGCCATATGTGGGTCACAGTCTGAGGGAAATGTTCCAGGGTGTGAAGACAGCCACTTATATGATATGAGATTTTATCTATGCAGGGCAAAAATCTGAGCCTTATGTAATTAATAGAGGGAGTAAAAATCTGTCACTTGATGAATAATATCTGTGAAGGACTCCAAAATTTGTTGGATTAACTGGCACTCTTTTAACAATATGTCTGCAGAAAAGCTTAGTAATTAAAATCCTGAAAACCAAATCTATGTGAAAACCCAAGCTGAGAGGAAAGGGATTGATTGAAATGAAGACAGGCACACCTCAGCAGTCAAACTAGATTAGGACTGTAGCTAGTCCAGTAACATTCCTGCAGGAATAAGCAACATCAGTGTCCTCCCATAACTTTCCCTGCAACTATCCCTAGAAGATACCTCTTGGCAATGTACATCAGCTCATGTTTGTCCTAGAATCCAACTGTCATTATTTTTGAAGATGCTCGCTTGCAAAGAATCCAACAGGCTCCTTGTGTCCTGCTGGCACTGGAGGTCACGTGCTGGCCCCCAGCATCAAGGTCCCTCCAAGCTGCGTGGTTAAACGTTCTTTTCAGGATTACACAATGAAAAAATTTAAACACAAGAAAGAAACAAGAAAACAACAAGAAAACAAGAAAAAAAGAGTTACACTGTTTTCCTCTAATCTGGCACTTTGGTCACTGCATCTTGACTCCTCTGCCCCATCCCGGTCTCCCCAGTCCAGGAAGCACACTGAGAGGTGAGTTGTGGACCCAGCCCAGTGCATTGGGGATGGTGGGGGGCTGAGGCACACAGTTACCAGAGGGCAGGCTGAGGGAGCTGCCTCTGGGCATGAGGAGAGTGAGACAGGGGAACAGGTTGCCCAGAAAAGCTGTGGATGTCTCATCCCTGGAAGTGTTCAAGGCCAGCTTAGATGGGGCCCTGAGCAGTCCATTCTAGTTGAAGGTGCCCCTGCCCGTGGCTGGGGGTTGGAATTAGGTGACCTTTAGGGTCCCTTCCGACCCTAACCACTCCAGAATTCTATGATATTTATGTCAGGAATTTTTTTTTCCAACCCAGTTTAAAATTTCAGGAAGTGACTTCTGATGCTAATAGTCACATAATACTGATCTGTGCCTTGTTACAACATTTGTAGATGAAGCTAAAGAAGGTCATTAGCCCCTTTCCAATGCTCGCCTGTGAAAATGAGCTTTTGAGGCAATAGATTTGGACTGATGCATAACCTAATGCGATTAATGTGCTGCACTATGGATGCATTAGCGAATGTGGCACAAAGGGCAACGCAGGCTGAAATTTTGTGAACTATCCGTCAGATTTGTTTAAGTTTCTCACTTTTGTTGCACTGCCTGAAATTGTCATGCTTCACTCAGGCATGATAAAGGCTAAGAGAGTTGTGCTGTAATATTTTGAATAGCTGACATGAGTAATGGCCTTCAATATAATGGCATGAGGTAAAGTACTTGCAGTTCTTTGTGATATTATGGTATTGCCCTGCATCTCATTTATCTACAGCAAGCCAGGCTACTTACAGGGAGCATTTCACTGCTGGCTCTTGACAAGAGCACCTCATAAGGATCAATTTCCATGTCTATATGCTTTTGCCATACATTAGCATGAAATATACAAAGCATTGTTCAGAGGTTTACACACAGAGAGCCTTTGTATTGAAAGCTGCAGAAATGCATTGCTGTTTCTCTTTTTATTAAATGAAACAAATAGGAGCACCTCTTCATGAAGTCAAACAAACCAAAACTATATTTTTCTCATCTTACAAAAAATAAAGTGTCCTTAAAACTTGCCATCCAACAAGCAATGATTAGCACATGTGACCATTGTATTTCACAATGATTAGCATACGTGACCATTGTATTTCACAAGGATGATTCAAAATAGAAGAGGCTCAGTGGAAAACTCCCATTTTAGAAACTCCAGATTTTTAGTCAACTTTCAGTGTAAGTTTGAATCTCTGCTAAAATCAGTGACTTTTAGAAAGATTTAACAGTGGAGTCAGATTAGAGTTCTGCAAAGCTAAAATTCATCTTGGAGTGTAAATGTTGTAATGAAATTAGGATTTTGATATTGGAATTAAAAGTCATATAGCTTTGTTTTTAACTGTTATGACTCATGTCTGAATCCTGTATTACTGAATAGCTGGACAGAACATTGCAAGAAGTAACAGCACGCTTCTGATGTATATTTGTCTTTTTTGTTCCTAATTGTAATTCATGTGTTAAATTTGATTCCTCTTTTCTTTAGCCAACTCCTCTGCAGTCTATAATCACAGATTTCCATACAGTTTATACTTAAATGTTTTGTTTGATTTGTTCGCCAATGGTCTTTACGCATTCAGTTATGTGGAATAGAACAGAATAAAAGTAATTTCTTGCATTAATTGTTCATGCTCACATCATGTTACTTTCATTTTTGCATTTCTAAAGAAGGAAAAATACAGTGAATAAATGCCCTTTTCATTGTTATTAATTTCTTACACCTTTAAATACTCATATTCTTAATAAGGCACATTATTTAATATAGTAATAACATCTTTTGTCCAAAAATATCACTGATCCATTGGTGGTGTGCTAGAATGTTGTAGTTTTAAAGAATTCATAGCAAAATTAAATCATTAACCTAATTCAGCAATGCTCCTGAAATATTTACTATGTCATAAAAGAGCTGAATATGATAAGAATGTGATAAATAAACCTGAGAATATACCTCAAGGTTTTTTGGGAGGGACTTTTATTTTTTTTTGAAGCTTTATGAAATTTCTTCTTTCATTTTGCATTACGATCAAATCAACCTTTTAAGAAAAATATTTCTACCCTATCCCCATTTCACAACTACCCTTTTCCAAAGATTAATATTTTCCAAGGATTAACACTTAAATTGTTAAATAACTAATAAGAAAGGGCAACAGTTTCAACTGTGATACTTACTGAACATATAAGAGGCCCAGTCTTAATTCCTTCCTCTATTGAGAGCAGATAACAGATAATCAAACTTGGGTATTCCATATACCAAGTAACTGTACATGTCATTCAACTGTTTTCCTCCTTAAATCTTGACCACAGGCAGCATCCTAGATCCTAGAAACCTTTTCTGTCAAATGGCTTTGTTTCTGCAGAGTAAGTTTTGACTGCAATAATTCAACATTCAATGGAAACAATGGCTAAAATTTCCAAATAGAGGATTTTTAGTACTGTAAGTGGATCAGTTTGTTTGGTTTTGATTCAGGGTTTTTATTTTTAAAATGTTCCTTGATCTAATTTTGTAGTCATATGCATAGTGTCCCAGAATGATATGTTGGGTTTTGTTCTCAATAATGACCCCCAAAAAATGTTGTCTAGTGCATAGTTGCTCTGACTTTTTGTTGTACCCTGGATCTATTTTGGAAACCTTTCATTCCTGGAGTGAATGTATTACATTGGACATAGATTTCAGTTTCTGAAATTTAACATAACCATACCTAGGGCAGTCACAGCAGTTTTAAAGCATTCTTTGAAGGTGAAAAGGTTTTCCAGCCCATGAATGGAGAATATAATATTTTAACAAAATTGAAATAGAAGATCACCTTGTTTTGACTGGTTTGCTATTATCAAAGCCTACAAATTGAAATGCTACAGTGCATGTCTCACAACATGCCTGTCACCTGGGCCCAAGACATTTTAATAAATGATTTAATTTACAAACACACATGCACATCTTTAAAAATATGAAGGCAAAAAATATTTTCTGAATCTTTATTCAAATTACTACTAGTAGGATTTCTTTGAAGGAAGCTTTTGGAGGCATGTTTGCTCATTTTTTAAAAGAAATTACTATCTCAGACAGAATATATTTTGCTGAACTTGTATCACATTGTTTCCTCAACTGGAGAGTGAAATTCCTGGTCAAATGAGAGCACAGTGCTTGTTGTGTCAGTATCATAGTAAAAAATCCAGCTCACTTCCCAAAAATTCCAGAAAGGACATGTGGACAAAGTGCTGTAGAACTGGCTTTGTACTTCATTCTCTAATGGAATAGCTCCTCTTTATGCTAACAAGTAGTTAAGCATTGATAGGAGCATGAGCTTTAGACAAAAACTTTGCTCTATTCTCATTCAACATATAAAAGCACCCTAATTTTTTGGTTCTTAGTTATTCCACAGTTTGGAAGAGGCTCTCTCTGTGAGGTTTGGTGGGGGAGAAGAATTGGAAAAGTCTCATTTACAGGTTGATGTGGAAACAAATCTAACACAGATGCACTAAGACCCTTGCAAGAGGAATTCAGGGAACTATTTGGGTTTTTTTTTGCTTTTGTACGGTAGAAAAAAATTATAACAGAAAGCAAAGCAAACAAACAAACAAAACCAACCCAGCTTTTCCACCGGCAAATGGAAAGAGAACCTCTAGCTTAAGTGTTTTTGCAAATTCCAGCCCTCCATTTTTCATGTTCTCACACAAAGACTACTTTGTACTTTAAAAAATACTCCCCTAACAGTTACATACTGTCAAGTTTTTGCTGTTGTTAATATTGTCAAAACAATGTAGACACATATAATATTCTTTCCCTGCAGCTTTTATTTCTACATGTCATTTGAAGATGGTTTAGCTTACTAAATCTTTCCGAGAAGATATAAAATCATCCCAAGAACCATGTGGTGCATCAACATGAGGTTTAGACATGCTATTTTCAAATGCCACAAAATTCCCCTGTAGTCAGTATTCAGCTCTCCTTGCCTCTGTTAACATTTCCTAATCTGCCTTGGCACCCTGACCTTGCAATGTTTTGTTTGATAATTTTCAGCTTTTCTCTCTTTCAATCTTAATTGTCTCTGCTCTGTGAGTTTTCTTGCACACCACTTCTCATAGCACTCGAGGCAGAACTGGCAGAGATGTCACTGCTACACAATAGGGGTTTCAGCTGCTTCTAATTTGCTCCCTCATATTCAGAAGTGTTTTCCAGAGGCACTATTTCTCACAATTATGTAAAAATATGACTTGTCTAATGGAAAAGAGAGAATGAGAGACATTACTTTCCAGAACTAGAATAGGTAACTTTTAAGAGTGAAATAATTAATCCCTTTATACTGTGCAGCATTTGATTTCTATATTCCAATTATAATGTTAAAAGCAATCAAGAATCAGCAGTTATTTTACATTTAAAATGGAATTACAAAGTAATACTTATGTTCTCTAGAGTCAAACTTTAGAATACGGGGGTCCTGTCTGATAGATGTTTTATCTCCCAGCTATTATACTTACAGATCCAGATGAAACAATTGGCCCACTGACCTAAAAAAACCCAAACAAACAAACAAACAAACAAACAAAAAAACAGCAAAAAACAACAACAAAAAAAAGCTTTTTCAGGAAATGCAGCACCTGCTGAGAAAAAAAAAAATCTTGGAAAACTATTAAATTAGATTCAGGTTTAATTCTTAGTTCCTCTAACTGTCTATGGTGGCACCATGTCTTTTAAGAGTAGCATGTCCTATTTTTTTGAATATTTTCATATGTACTTGCTGGACATTAAATGTATGCTTTTTGTAGTTTTCTGCAACAATTTGAAATCAGCAGAAATCATTGTTTTTTCCTCTTGTTTGTATTTGCATGACAGAAATGGGAGGGGTTTTCCACACACACAGTTGTTAATTCTAAAATAGAAAAACTAGGTTCCTTGTTGCAAAGTTGTGTATCAAATATAGCAATATATCCTTCCACTGTTATTATTTGCATGTTTAATTTCTACATCAAAACAATCAAAACTGCCATTGCCATCAATAAGAATACTATTATTTACAACACATTGGATTTGAGAACACTGCTGAAATGTCGTAAATAAATCAGATTGCCAGGAAAGGTCAAAACAGAAAATTAGAACACACTGCATTGTGTAAGAGTAGGTGCCAGTTTAATAATAAAATCTGGATGGGCCAAGGAAACCTTAGGCCAGAAAGATGAGATTGGGACAGCCAGAACCCTTAGCAGGAATACTGAGTATTCCTGCTAAGGACTGATTTGTTAGGGATGTAATCAGATCTGAGATCTGGGAAAACTGAGAGAATCTACATGAACTACTGAGAGGATTAGTTGAAGGCAAATGTCATGTCAGGCTAAAGGTTGAAGAGCCAGAGAAACTAAGCAGTAGAGAATATTTTTCAGAGGAAAAATAAGGCTAAAGACTAACGCCAGTGCAGGGCCCTGGACAGGTGCAAGGAATTGTAATAAGGTCAGAGCTGGTATCCAAGCTAAGATCAGAGCAAAGAAACCACAAGGAACAGGAATCTGTCAAAAGTGCATCATTTGAACTACATCATGAAACTGGTAGAATTGCTTAAGTTGTAACTAAGAAATGAAGGGAGTGATCCCTGTGTTGAAGAACACTGTGGAAAGAGACTGGAAGATCGTTGCAGAGGTGGGTCTGACACAGGCTGACAATCATGGTTCTGAAGTCTTTACTTTCAAAAAACTAAGGAGCAGCCATTCTGTTTTATTTTGAAATTGTAACCTGCTGCTCCACTTCATGTAAAGGGATTCAGATATTCCTTGTCACTCAGTCAGAAAATACTCTTCTAATTACATCTAGTTACTAACACAGATAAAATTTCTTCCATGCACAGGCATTCCCCATGATGAAAAAAGATCTCGTATTTTTCATAGCAGATAAAAGACCTCCGACTTTCACAAACAGAAGATGGGCAGAGATATTCCCCTGCATTACTCAGATGAAGTAAGGACCATTCTAGCCCAGCTTCTCCTAAGGAGTTCTGAAAAGAGTACTAAACAACTGAAAGTAATGAGTGAGAAAAAAACTGAAGTTTAACTGCATACTGATTTTAAGTTTTTTGCTTCATCCATGAGCATTCCTGTGACAATTTCACATGTCCAAGCACTTTCTAAGCCCTTCCCTATTATTAGCCTCTTCCTGGAGGCGGTATGTGCCTAAGTCACATAGTAACCAGCTGAGAAGAGGTGACATGTCTTGTGATCATGCCAGGGGATTGCAACGACACTAGTCTCTCTCCTTTATCCACCACCAATTTTCAACAATCTTAAGAAATTCAGTGTCTTTGATCCTGGTTGAAAGTGGCCAGCAGGCATAAACATCCCTGCAGGAGAAATGGGAGACTGAAAAGCTGGCAGATGAACAGTACAATTCCATATGTCACATTTCCTTAGAAAAGCAGGCAAAAAAATATTCCAAATCCACAACTTAAAGGTTAATTTTACAAACAAAATCTGCTCTTAAGAGGCTGAGTGTAGCTTGCCATATTATTTAAAGAAGAAAGCAAAACAAACCAAACCAAACCAACAAACAAGGAAACAAAACAAAACAAACAAAAAAACCCCAACCTGTTACTTTTTGCCTACTTCCCTTTATTCCTCTTTAGCTCTTATAACCCACTCTCTCACATTTTGTACAGATCAAAAGAAAAGCTGAGAGTTTCACTTCAATTACGACTTGGGCCAGCAACTGTATCAGGTCTAACAGTAACTACACAGTAGGAAAAGAGTGATGCACTGGAAGAAAACTGCAACTGGAGAATACTTATGTACCTGTTTTCAATATTTCATGTGAGGCTCATGCAATATACAGAACCATTTGCCTACATAGCCTCCTATTTTCAGCTTCCTGGTGATGAACTCCTTGACACTGCTTGGTCTAACTGTCCTATTTGTCCTATTCTATGACTATTCATGGAACTATGCACATCCACTTTTAGGCAGAGGTGGGCAGAAAAGATTTGTCACACACATGTAAAAAGCCATATTTTTTATAAATAATAATGACATTTTTTTTTATCCTATTCGTAGTGATAGCTCCTTTTCTTAACTAAGAAGACAGTGAAAGGGAAATATTTGAGGGTTCATTTTTCACGTTAGCAGAAAGTTTGCATTATTCTGTTAATCAGTCTAAGTGGTATTCTAAATGACTATCTATTTGCAGCACTGGATGATTTCTCTAGCCATTAAAAGAGACCTGCAGTTCTGTCCTAAGCTGTGAAAATGTCATCAGAAGCAGACAGACTTTATTTGCCCTGATACTTTCCCCATCTGTTATTTGCTCAAATGTTGCTGAAGCTAAGGGGATATGGGCTAACCTGCCAGATTTCAAGACAATATCATTGCCACAAACGATGTCAAAGATTATATTTTTTCCAGTTGTCAAGTTCAATAATTTCCTTAAGATAATAAATAATATTTTGTTTATAATGGAGAAAAAAAGTGAAGCATATAGGCACTGAATATGCTGAAAATGAAGTACGAAGGGAGTTAGTAAAAACTCTCAAATTAGCAAAAAGTCCTCCTCTTCTAAAAAAAGGGTTCAAGCGCTCCTTTTTCTAGTGGCAGATAGATTTTTCTAGAAGTCACGATCTAAGAACCAGGTAAAACACAGATGTCTAGTATGGTAATCTATAGAAATGCAGCTGTAGTATCATTCCAGGCTGCTGCTATAACTTCCTTACTTCTAGCTTTAGGAGTTCAGAGTCAACATGATTATTGCCTTGTTTATGCCTCCTATACACGGGAGCTACGGCCCACTAAAGCACAAACATGTGACATGCAGACTGCTCTCTACCTTCTGCAAGACGAGCCTGCACACTCTGTGGACAAAATACACATCTGTGCGAAGTAGCACCAATGTGCTTTGGTAAGTAGAACCACTGGTGTGCTATAAAGTTGCCCTACCTGCTAACAGAGTGATAACCTCCCTGGGAGGAAAGGGGCATATGCAGATGGTGCGTTTCAACCAGCACACGGTAGAGTGGTCATGCAACCACATTTTATCAAGGCATGAGGGAAATATACCTTAAGGGGTTAGTGGGAAAAAAGTGAAAGGGAAAAGTGGGCTACAGCCTCTTTTGTGCCCCTTAGTAATTAATTTCCATACCTGCAGGTACAAGCTCATGAAATCTGTCCTTAGATACTTCATTGTCAAGGTATTTATCTATCACTTGCCACTTGTATCCCAATCAGACTCTATTTCATAAACCACGAAGGCAGGAGCAGGATTTTAGAGAGTTTTCACATGTGTGAGAGGTATATAGAGAGATATATAGTTTTCACTCTATATGTGAAGAATAGCAGACTGGGTAGAGTGCTGGATGGGATTTATTCCATGCTAGGGATTGTTCTGTCAGTACGCAAGTAACCCTCCCCTGTGGTCTGAGCATTCCAGAGGATTAACTTTCCAATCTGTGACAGGAATTCATTCTCTTTTCTTGGACATAGGACAGTTGACTTAAGCCAGGTCTGTCCAAAGGTGTGTTACCATCTATTAAGCAACAATAAAAAGTCAGTATAATGGCCAGTGACATGCTGGCACCTTCAGGAAAGGTTTAAATAAGGCTGTTATAGTCATATATGTCTTGGTCATTTCCTCACAGCATGAATCCTGATTTGGCTTTCAAAATCTTACCCTCTCATGGCCAAAACTTATTATTTTATCAAATAGTTCTCCATAGGCTTCATGCCATTTTGCATCTCATTACTTTGCTCCACTTCAGGGCAGATGATCCCATACTCTTTTTGGAAATACCAGTGTTGATAATCTTTTGGGTCACTGCTTGCTTTAAAAAAGTTGAGGGTGTATAATAACGTGGTATAGGATAATGATAAAGACTTTTTTATGATGATTACCTCCGCTCTAAATAATCAGGAAGTGACTGCACACTCACCCAAAAGCAAAGAAACCAGCCTGAAAAGAAGCTACCCTGTGTTCATAAGCCATTTAATCTGCAGGAAAAAAAGGTAGAGTTAGTCCTGCAATGTCTCAGAATTCATTCTGTGCCTGGATAAGCTTTTACATGTCACTTTGTTAAATTATTGGTATTACACTCTCTTATTCAAAGTGGTTAAATGTCAATAATGTAGAGACAGAATACTGTAGGGGAGTAGACTGAAAGAGCTTCTATTAGGACAGGGACTGTCACAGTTATCATACAAAATCAGTTCCATTGAAGTAGTTTTCCGTCTAGCAATTGTCTCTGTAATTAGAGTGATGACTTCTGTCAACTGGGATAAACCTCATAACACTGAGATATATCTTTATGTCTTATTCTGCTCATGCTCGCATCTCTTATTAAAATTCCTCCAGGTTCCAGATAAAATAGATATAATAGTAAACTTTAAAAATAAATTGTCCCCTCATACTGTCAATTCTTCCATGTTTGAACTTTCCAGCTTTTTCCTCACTGCTGTCACCCTTCATCTGCCTACTCTTTCCCTTGCAGTTCCTTGCAGATGCTACCTCCCAGCTGACAGATGGTTCATTCCTCTCCCAGAAGAAATAGAAGGAAAACAGGAAGCATTCATAAAGAACTGGACTGAGTGCAATGTTTTAGCCATGGGGAAAAAAAAAAAAAAAGACAAACCAAAAAAACCCAAACCCACAACCAAACAACTCACACATACAGAAAACAAACAAACAAACAAACAAAACAAAAACCAAAAAACAAACAAACCAAACCAAACAAAAACCTTCAGTGAAGTTTCATGAAATGGAAACAGGACAGGCAGATAGGGGACAGGCAGTCCCCTAACTTTGGGAAATCTATTCCCAAACAAGGTTACAGAGTCACTTTTCCCCTACACTGTCCAAAGAATTCAAAATTAAATGGAATTAATAACTCCTGAACATCAAGGTTGTTAAGCAATGTAGAGCACAGTCTGTATTATGCATTTGATTATCATCTAACACATGTATAATGTGCAAATGTCATCACATAATGTAGATTGATGAAAAGACTAAATCATACTAAGAAAACAGTTTTATAACAACAGTAGGTTGCTGGAAATTTGCTTCTATTAAGCAGATGCTAATGGGGAACTGTAGGCACTGGTTCCTTGAAAATAGATGTATTTATTTGCAAATATCTAAAAAAGCATGCACCAAAGTTAGGCTTTGGTAACTGCTAGTAACAAATGGCATTAACTTCTCAGATTCCTGCAGCAGTCCTGGGAAATTAACAATCACAAGACTGAGCTTTTGGAAAGTGCCTGCATACTTTTGGACCAAATTGGCTTAGCCATGTTAATATCTTAGTAAAACACTAGCTTTATATAGCTCCATCTGAGCCCTGATGATGACGATTTCTTATTTGCTGTATTCACTCATCATCAAACTCGGCAATTTTCAGGAAACAATATATTTGCTGAATCAGGTTCCTGAACATTCAATGGCTCTAACTGGGCTGTTGTTAACAACTAAGCTAATTTTGGCATCATAAGCCAGTTTTAGTGTTTCTACTATTATCACTCACTCTGTAACTAAGTGTAAATAGCTACTTTGTGATCCCTGGAATTACAAAAAAAAAAGCAAAACAAAATTAATAGAGGATATGCAGATAACTGGGACCCAGTGTTTTAACTACCCTTCACATTTAACGTCATCATACACACTATGATACGTGACTCTTTTTACTGACTCATGTCAAAATTGTGTGATAAGCAAATAATTAAACAGTCATCAAGAGCATTCACTATAAATTTGCAACATATCTTTACAGATCTCTAAGAAACAATGTGATGCAGAAGATGGTCTTAAGCCGGAAATCAAGTTGCAAAATGGAAATGCCACATAAATGCTTACCAGTTTTATCTTCTTATTTACAACAAAGTCATTTTGCCTGAGACATCGCAGTCCAAACTATTCTGCCAATTTATCATCTACTGAATCAGGATCAGGAAACTGTATGACTGTCTTCCTCTTTCTTTGTGCAGCTCATTCTGTAATATATTATGAGAACCTACAAAATTAAAGTTTTGCAAAAATACAATTGGAGGCTCCACTTCAAAAATATTGTGGCAGGAGTTTACCACCCTCCTCCTGAGGGCACTTTTTAAGAACAGCCAAGACTGGTTTCAGTTTTCCCAAAGAAACCAGCTTCAACCCTTTTCTCTACCTGCAAAGAGGCAAATTGGCACCTCCTTCAGCCCAGCAGGGTGAAATAATAATCCAGTGGAAGGTTACATTAAATTTTGTGGAATTTTCTATCCAACAATACTCTTCCAAGATGTAACAAAGAACTGAAAACTCTGAACTGGGAAGGCAATGCAACAGAGGATGTAACTCAGCTGAGGCAGAGAAATCCTCCTATTTAAACATACAGTTTCTTCAGGTTATCTCATAATCGTATTTCTTCATATTGTCCTCATGCAGAAGAAGAATGGAAAATTTTTTACTGTTTCCTGATTCAGTGTTACAACTTGTAGACTACAGCATACTAACAGAAATGGAGATAACCTTCCTGTTCCAATGGCCCATCTTCCTAATCCAGTCCTTCAATCCAATGCACTAAAAGTAAAAGGAAACAGCTGCCTTCAGGAGGCAGTTCAGGGCCATGGTAGGAGTGACACTACTTGCCTATATGAGTTTTCATAGGATGAATTATCAAAGATAGTTTCTAAGCCTGGGGCTTTGATTCTATCTCATAACATACACCTCTATATACCCCTATACACCAAGTGAGCAGATCATGTGATGCTGCATTAAATATGTTGCCTTTTGGGGATCCCACTAGAGGTATCCAATCTTCCATTGTATGAGAGGGTTAGGGCATAACTTATATTCTTCAGCTTGAGTCAGACATTTGAAAGAGTGGTGGTGTTTTATCCAACTTTTACATATCACTCCAAAGGCCATGGGGTGAGCCTTCTATCAGCAGCTCAGTTTCCAGGTAATTCCCAATGAAATCATTGGGTGAAAAGACAATAGAGTAGTGCTCTAATTTTTATACACCTCATAAAATCTTCCCAGAATTCAGTCAATTTATGAGCATCCAGAGCTGTCAGTCAAGGAAAAAAAAATCAACAACTGTTTTTGAGACACACAAGCTTGTAAAGTGATTCTGGTTCCATTTGGACATGAGAGGGAAAGGAAATGGCTGTTTAAAAGCATTCAGCTACTACTTATCCCATTATATGGAAAACAGAAGGACAAATGACTTCTTTTGAGTTGCAATGTTTGTATTGATTATTAATTTCTGAACAGATTATTGAACTCTACTGGCATTAAACTGGGCAGATCATCATATAGAACATATCTTAGATTCATCTATTAAAAAACAACCAATCAGTTACACAGAGTTCGGAAATTATGATTGATGAATGTTAGAAACTGTTCTAGCATAACTCATCATGCATTTAGCAAATACAGTTTTACATATAGTTGGAGAGATTATGATAATCCTATTCTCTTGGTAGTCTAATGAAATTCAAGGCAGGCCCTCAACAAGATAGAATTATCTGTCTAAAGGAAAAAGAAAAGTTTCCTATCAAGTTGTTTTGATGGACATTTCTGAGCTGCTCTAATTTTGAAGAGATCACCAGAAATGAGGAATTATACTGCCAAACACAACTCTTTGAGAGTTCAGGGAGGCAAAAGAGCAAAATTTAATCACACGGATTAAGTATGCAAATTTATCCAAAAGGCACCATTTTGACAGTGCTATCTGAATGAGTAAACAAAAGCGATTGAAAGTGGAAAAAACTGATAAACCAGCTCCCATTTTTCTGTGTGTGTTCTCCTTCTGGTTGCATTAATAGGACCATTAATTCTAACACTCATCAAGCTATTTTTTTTTTTCAAGAAAATGGTAGTTAGGGCATAGCATTAAACTGTTGGCTGGAACCTGTCTTTTCAACAGCTCCTACCTAGTTAGAGAGAGGCTTCATACTTCCTAAAGTGAACCTAAGACTTTTTCTTTACCAGCAACCTCATAGATTCTAGGCCCCCATGGAAGATTGGGGTGAATAAAAATGAGAAGCCTTTCCATTCAAATCCCAAAGCTAACTTTAGCTAAATCCAGAGGATTAAAAGAACAACGCTCTGCTTCTACATTATCTTTTTTCCCATAAGGAGAAATAATAGAGATCATCTGAAGGTTTGAAAATGCTAGGCTGAATATGCATAATAGAAAATCCTATAAAGATACCAGCTGTGCATTTATGGATGGATGAAAAGTATAGAATGTGAGTTGTGTAGTCATTTTCTTAGAAATACTAAGGTCTGCTGCTAAAGAGCAGGAAAACACAGTCACACAGCCCACAGCTGACAAGCTTTATTGATTGAGAGCTTGTTTTTTCAGAGGCTTGTTTTCTAGTCATCTGAAGATGCAGAAAGGAGAGAAGGGATTGACATAGACCCTTGATGGGTCAATTAGACTAGAACAAATTCATATCAGGGGGGTCTTTTTGAAGGGGGTGATGGTGAAGAAATAACCAAGTTTGTGATTGTGAGGCAAGCACGAGTGGAGGTGTGAGGGTCAAAGCAGGCTGCATGTCAGGAAGCAAAGGGATCTACAGGGAGTTTGGAGTTCTAACTGTTCCAAGAAAAAATTGTGATAGATATGTCAATGGTGACAAAATGATATAATCATAGTTGTGCTTTGAGCCATGACAGAGGGAAGGATTTCAGTGGAGTCGCTCCTTGTATTCACCCAAGCTCTGCATGGCAATTGCACCCCCTATAGCTGCTGGCACAGCCGCTCCGTTCCCTCTGTTGGCTGAGGCACCTTGGGATAGTACAGTAGCATGTCCTCTGGTAAACAGAATGTCAAAAATAAGGCCTAGGAGAAATGGCAGCAAGTTTCACTGGTCTGTTGGATCTCTTCTTTTCCTGTCAAAATATTGTTTCCTTTGATATTTCAAAAGGAGAGTAAATACCAGGTGATTAGATACCAGCCAAAGGCAACTCTGGATATACCTGTGCAAGAGCTCCTCATTCTGTGCCTCATATATAGTCCCCTCTAAAGTGAACTCACTTTGCTCTCCTGCTCAGTGTCTGTCAGAATTTTAGATTTAATTTAGCCTATAATAGGTCAAGGAAGGCTTCAAAATATTTGTGAAGCATTCATTGATTAACCAGAAACAAAAATGTCACACTTTTTAATTAATAATTCTAGGACAGAGCTGTCTGTTACTAGTGTAATTTAAATTTTTATTTAGTGTGACAGCACTTAGTCATATTCCTGTTTAATTTACCTTTTATTAGGATGTTTTTATAATTACATTCCACCAGAAGTATTGGATTATATCTCAGCTGAATATAGTGAGGGATTAATACAGCCTTATTTTTCCAAAAGCAGAAGGAAAAAAATGTAAACAATTCACTTCAGCTCTTTGCTTAAAAAAAAGGGTAAGTAAGTGGCTTTGGCACAGGAACATATCACATCTTCTAGGGAAGTGCACATACACACAGAAATCATTATTGACTAAGGCTGCTGACAGCTCAGAGCGTGCTGGCTGAATCTTATTTGATGTCTTCTCATCCACCTTTGCTTCCTTCTCAGATTTAACCACCTGGGGCAGCTTTCCAGCAGAAAGGTAAGCTGAGAAGGCTAGTTAATATACTACTGGCTCCCCAGGTCTCTTTTGCCTGGTGAACAATTTGTTAGATA
The DNA here is from genome assembly GCA_035047845.1 of Dendrocincla fuliginosa. NCBI lineage: Eukaryota > Metazoa > Chordata > Aves > Passeriformes > Dendrocolaptidae > Dendrocincla > Dendrocincla fuliginosa. The sequence continues at coordinate 80,403,809 of JAWWMO010000083.1, read as the reverse complement.
ACAGAAATATGCCTGAGTGGAGGATCACTCAGGTACAAAATTATTACTAGGTTTTTTACTCTTTCATTTTGATTATGACATTCTTTCTGTGTAAATTTTTTTAATCATTAATAGTCTGCTAAAGCACATTCCTCTCATTAATACCTATGAAGTTCTGGAATGACTATAATCAGGCAGCTCTTGCAGAGACAGGTGATCTGATTAGCTGGAGAGGATCTTACTGCTGCAGAATCATCAGAGATTATAAAGTTCTTGTAAATTTAGCATGGATTTTGGATTAGTCTCTCATCTTGTTAGCTATATTCAATGAATACAAGTAATTTTCCTTCTATGGGATTCAAACAAAGGTGTCTTTAAGGACCAGGATATGCAATCAAAGTAAATTGAACGCTGCTTCACATGTTATAGCTTGTTAAAGCTGAGAGAAAGACAAAAACCCTATAATTTTAAGGTAAGCACCAGGATTTCAGTACGGTGTTCCCTTATGCCCATGCACAAGACCCATACCTTATTCACTTATATCTATCCTCCAGGAATATGAGGGACTGATTTCTAAAGGTGTAATTGAAACAGAACTGTGAAATGAACTGCACCTATTTTTTTCATGCTACGATGTACTATCAGGAGAGAACACAAGTGTATTGCAACTGCAGAGCTGTGTCTCTAGCAAAACAGTAGTTTTTAACAGGACTGATAAATAACACTGTGCAGTTGTTCATAAAATGAATTTCCAACTCACTACAGGATGAAGCACTGAAGATCTTTTCAGATCATATAAATTATACATATATGATTTCTATGGCTTCTCTGAATTGATTAATTTGGAAAAAACCCCAACAGAAGTAAGGAACTGCAAGGTAAGTCAACTAACTAGTGCAATGATATATAGCCTCCCTTAAATCTGAATGGTATTTTCATTACCTAGTGGAAACTTTCTGGGTTAAATTTTTATGTGAAAGAAGTACTTTTCCCTCAATCATATCCTGTTAAGTTCAATTATTTACTACATTTTTTGAATCTGTCCAGCATTTTTAATGCCAAAATTATTCCCAATGCATTGGCCAAGAAATACAGTTGAACGGGATGGTGGGTTTAATATGGTGTGTAAGCTATTCTATTAGTAAAAAACCTTATATTGCTCTTTCTACTGGGTAGAATGCAAAGACACAATGTTTTTATTAATAGAGTATTTTTGTTGGTTGCCAGAATTATTTTATTAGCAATGCATCTACAACACTAAGTTTTAATAAAATTATGACTGTTGTTGTGGTAGATAAATGTTTGTATAAATTCTACCTAAATATCACTACTTATATCATAGGATATGTACTGTAGATTCGAAAGGTCTGGTCAAGAAATGTTTCATGTCTGAAAACGTACAGCAGATTAAATATAGAAGGTGTATTTAAGTTTATAATTCTTTGGAGTTTTTCCTAGGGAGAGAGAAACTGACTCAACAATGCCTCAGTCCCAAGACAAAATAAAAGGTATATCAGGTAACAGACAAAAAGACAAAGCTTTTTCTTCTTATTATTTTTTCCCCCTGAATAACTAAGAACTCAAAACTTATTTTTATTTTACAAATAACTGATATTGGTTTCAGATCAGAGAATAATGGAATAAAATACTAGAGCATGTCTTATTCAAATTTGCTAGGTCCTATTCAAATCAAGCTCCTCTGGTAGTTGTGAACCTATGTGAGCTGCATGTGCCAATGAGAAACCTCAAGTCTTTTGGGTAGTCCTCACTTCTGCATGCTACCTGAAAATGCAGACCACTTTTAGAGTCATCTAAATGGCACTCTGCCTAAGACCGCTCTCTCCTACACAAGTTTTGAAATCAACAGGGACCAATTTGATAGGGGAAAGAAACCACACCATAGTCATACGTCATTTATTTTTTCCTAATTCAGGTCTTTGTTTGTAGTTCTAATATGATTTATCAGAATATGGTTGTATAAGGATAGTGGCATATTTATTTATTACATTAATATTAGCATTTAGGGGCCACAAATATACCTTTTTCTATTGAATATCAATCATTATATATTCTGATGTTGCTTCTTTAATGTAAAAGTAAAAACTATTTTGGTCTACTTTGTAGTATGGACTTTTCTCTAGAGGTTAACTCTAAGTAATAGCAGATTTAGCAGGTTCTTTTAATTACTTGTAGAAAAATGTGGATACTTGATCAGATGAAAATGCTTCTCTTTCTGAATCCAAAGGATTTGTATTGGAACTTACAATGTGCCAAAGATAATTTGATACCATTCATATTTGATTGCTTTGTTAGCTTGAGTTTGAAAGGAAAAAAACATCTGCCTGTTGCTAAAGTCCATTTCCTTTGAACCATGTTTGGATAAAGCTCACAGCTGAAGCAATTTACATAATGAAAAAAAATCATTATTGTCTTCCTTATAGAACAGTTTTTTATACCTTTGCTAGTTTGTACTGTGCTTAAAATTGTAAAAAATATATCAGATTTTTGTCTGAATATCAAGCTCTTGTTTTAAAAATAACATTATAATTGTAAGTTCATATTCAATATACTCAAAGACTAGTATCATGGGACGCCAACACTGGTGCCTGAGCACTGTGTATGGTGCAACAACACAGGAAGGTCACAGAATCACAAATTCACAAAACATGTTGAGTTGAAAGGTATCTACAAGGATCCTTGAGTCCAAATCTTAAGATTTGGACCATCTCCACACAGGACCATCCCAAGAGCCACACCATGTGCCTGAGAGTATCATCCAAATGCTTCTTGTCAGCCTTGGTGCTGTGATTGCTTCCCTGGGAAGCCTGTTCCAGTGCCTGACCACCACTCTGCAAATAGAAAAAAACCTAATCGTACTACGAACTGTCTGTGGGGTTCCCTTTCAGTAAGCATTGAAGATCATGGAAGCTTGGAATGATTCATTATCTTCTTGAATAACAAATTCACGACCTTCATTACTGTACAGCGGATGTGTCACTTTATGACTGCTATTTCCCTCTCTCAATCCTGTCTGTACCTGGACTTCACCTGCCTGACCCAAACCTCAATGACTATCGAACCCTGAAAGATCAGCCCATGGCTCAGAAGTGCTTTAGAGTGAAACAATGCAGACAACCATAGTATTAGTAATTCTAAACAACAGGGACTATAAATAATAAGTGATCAAGAAGTCACATCAAATGAGAAAATTAGATTCCAGGATTCGATTTGAGATCTCATATGAACCAATATCAAAGAACCCAATTTTTTTTTTTCAAATTAAACATTGTGACTTAAATGTATTTTGATTCTCCTGTGTTTGAAATTTCCATCTATGAATAAAAGAGATGTGTGTATTGATATTGAATTTGGACTTGCATAAACTGCTTGTGGTCTCACAAGTCTGATGAACATAGGTCATAATAACATTGTTATAAGTTAAGAATTTCTTTTTCTAAAATTAACTGAAAAGTTAAATCATTAGACTAAGAGAAAGTATGACTTCTTATAAAAACTTAGTGGAATTTTTCAATTTATTTCTCATAAGAAATTACAAATATTTATGCCATTTCTTTATCAATTATGACTTCAATACTTCTTAAAGATCACTACAGTTGTTTATGCTAGCTGCAGGCAAGGTGGGACAACAATAGGAAAATGTACACCCACTCTTTCAGTCCTATCCCACCTTGTCCATTGGTTTTGTTCCAATTTATCACTGCAACAGAAATAATTTCTGGACTACTCACTACGTCTTTTATACAACAGTGTTTCTTACATGGAAAGAGATAGTAAGAGATTCTTATATAGGAATGGAGATAAAGGCAAGGGCTGAACCTACTTTTAGAAAAGTGTCATTGCTGCCATTTCCCCCCACCCCCATCCCCACCCTGCCGAAATGCAGTTCTCGTTCATAAACTGACAAAAGAGATGGAAAAGGAAAATAAATGTATGCATTTTTCCCATTGATTTCTTTGGGGCTTTGTCTTCACGACTTTAGACACAGGGGTGAAGAACAGTGTCCTAGATTTTGACACTGGACATTGGTTTCTTAGATGAGGGCAGGATAGATGAATTTATTACCTTCTCCTTTGTATGTTTTTTTCTTTCACAGAGAAGCAAGTGACCTTCTGATAGATATTGTTGGTAAACGCTGAAAGCACATTTGGATTTTATTGGAGGCATTACTCTGCTATTACAGGTCAGGTCTCCTACACTCTGCTCCTGATGTGGAGTCATCTTTAGAATTCCCACTTACAAAGAGTCATTTCTTTGAAAAATCTCTCATTGTTTTTTCTCCAAAAAGATAGACACCAGGGCAGAGGGCTTATGTTTTCCAGCTGTCTTCTTGCAAGAAAATTAAGAAAGTGGGGCCTTAGGTTTATACTTCTAAAAACATCTTCTCAAAATCAATTCCAGCTAATATAAACAAATTAATTTCCCTAGACCTACCTTTGTATTTCTTTTCCTCATAAATAGGAAATTACTTATTGGTTATCTGTGGTAATATTTTATGTTTTCAGTCAGAAATATATATTCTGCTCCCTGAAGCACCAATAGCACTTAGTGGTATTAGATTTGATATTATTTTCATGTTTCATCAGATAGGGCTTTAAGACTATGCAGTTTTGCCTATTTTCTACGTCACGTAATTTCCACTATATTGCCAATAAAGAAGTCTACAGAAAGCAGAAAAATTATACTAAAGAGAGCCATAGTACAATATAGAGCTTCTTACCGTTAAATATTTCAGGTACTGCTGACTGTGACCAAAATTCATAGCCATCTGTCAGTTTGTAGATTTAATTTAGTTAAACATGGCAATCCCTTCCTACTAGACAGCTGGCCACATAAACCATGTCACTACAGTGGAAAATCTCAGCAGAAAGACCAGTAAGTGAATGAACAAGGAGTTTTATCCCTATCCAGAACCAAACAATACATATATTTCAATTTTTATGTATATATATTTGCATATATATATTTAATATATATGTATACTGAACAAAACCTTTTCTCATATTTTTAGGAGCATATACTTCATGGAAAATATAGTTTAATAATTACAAAATAGTTTTTTATTATACTAATATCTCAAACTGCAGACTTCACACATACCTAAATTAATAAAAATCTCAAAACCCAATGTTCCTCCAAAATTACCAGAACTTTTGTATTTTCTATATATAATATCACATAATATTATATGATTATATGATTATATGATTATAGTGATTATATCACTATAATATCACATTGAGTTCATGCTCTCTTTTGGCAGGTTGTTAGCACTAATGAGGATGCCCCTCATTCTGCAGGGAGAGGAATTCATCGGTTACAAGGATCTCATTGGAACTGTTAGAACCTATATAAGTTTGACTGGATGGATACAACACAAATATTGACTAAAATAAAAATGTATTGATTCTAACAACCTTTCAAAATATCTTTTACATTTACACCAAGTTTGTTATCACTCTTGTGCATTGAAATCACAGATCTGCAGAAGCAGAACAGTCCATAGTTGATATATGAAACAAGGTATTTACTGAGTGTGTAAAAGCACACACTTAACTTTGAGCAAAGAGCAGATAATCTCTTGTTGCTGGTAGTCTAAGAGAAGAGAGATTCATGTCACTACTGTAAATCACCACGATCACCTGAGTAATCTCTTCTCTTTAACAATATCAGCTTCATATTCGTACTTAGGGATTTGGTAAGTACCCGTGCTTAACACGAAAAAAATGCCTTCCTCTAGCAGCTAAAAATAACAAAGCTCATAGAATCACAGAATGGTTTGCGTTGCAAGGGACCTAAAAGATCACCTAGTTCCAATTCCCTTGCCTTGAGCAGGGACACCTTCCAGTAGACCAAGTTGCTCAATGCGTCATCCAGTCTGGCCTTGAACACTTCTGGCAATGCTTCCAGGGATGGGGCAAAACTTTAAAGTTTTTGTCATTAAATCAACTTCTGTTTTCACACACAGCCTGACAAATTTTATTACTCATACTATTTGCTTTGAAGGAATCCATAAAATATTCAATGAAGACAATGGTGTAAGTTTTAACTAGATTATCCTTCATAACGAGCAGTTAAAGTATGACACAGATCAGCATGACTGACTTTTACATGAAAGTAACAAAAGGGGGAATAAAAGAGCACACTGAAATGGAAATTCTTTCTGAACTGAATGGCAGCATAAAACAAGAGATCAGTGTCCTTAGGAAGTGTTTTAAGATGAAAAAATTTAAGTCGGTAATGCTGACAGATAATAGATTATTACATGTGTAGGTGAATGCACATAAATAGCATGTGTATGAAAGAGAAGTGACATGATCCCAGTCTGCCAGTTGA
>JAWWMO010000083.1:80345202-80389422 GCA_035047845.1 Dendrocincla fuliginosa | reverse complement strand
TTTATCAGAAAAATTTCCTGTGATTGTTGAATTGCCTGTTTTGTATATTAGTAAAATGAACTTGGAGGGTCAAAAATATCTTTCATTGAGGGGTTTTTTGTTGGTGTTGTTGTTGTTGTTGTTGTTCTTTTACTTTGTTAGAGACCTCTAAGGAAATGAATTCTTCACAAAATGTACTAAATAACCTTTCAACTTAATGGTACCTTAACGTCATTATTTATTTTTGTTTCAGCTTTGATTTTAATTCTGGTTTTGTAGTTTCTTTCACTTCTCTTCTCCTCTCCTCTCCTCTCTTTTAAGATTTTACTTTTATCTGTCAAACATTCATCCAGGCTAGAAAAAAGCTTCTCAAGTTTACTCTATTTCTTAATGAAAATGTTTGTTTCACCTTTTATTTCAGGGTGCACAGAAAAAGTGGGAAATAGACCTCTATGAAAGAGACATTTCTCCACATTTTCTTACGAGATCCTAAAACAGTATTGTGTAAAAAGAGTGTCTGTGCTTAGAGAAGAACTTTTTAGCTATTTTCTCACTATTCTGTAACTTAGAGCTGAGGAGAATCCTACCACACACATGGCAGAGAAAATGAACTGCAGTTTTTGTCTAGCAATTCAAGGATATCTATTTTGATTACAGAGAATAGAGAGAATATTTTGAAGACCCCAGAATTCAGGGTATAATAATAGAACTGCAAGTAGCAGGCAGGTGTCCACTACACAGGTTTTGGAGCACATGACCATAAACAAACATGATAGTTACCTGGGTACAGCTGCAGAAGCAGGTGTAGAAAGGGGACTTTTTTGCCATGGACTGTACAGGGTTTGTGTAGCAAGGATTTGGTAATGGGAAACCCAGACCAGAGATTCCCCTGCAGCCCATGGTGCTGACCATAGTGAGGCAGCTGTCCCCCTGCAGCCAATGAAGGTCCACCTGCAGCCCTTGGAGAACCAGAAACCAGAGTGGACGGATGCCTGAAGGAGCCTGTGACCTTGTGGGAAGCCCACACCAAAGTGGGGTCCTGTGGACTCTTGGAGAGAGATCACTCTGGACCAAGTTTCCTGGCAGCACTTGGGACCCTGCAGGGGACCCACACTGGAGCAGCCTGTTCCTAAAGGGCTGCACCCCATGGAAGGGACCCATGCTGGAGCAGTTCATCAAGAACCACTTCATCAAGTCCCTCCTGTGGGAGCGACTCACATTGGAGAAGCTCATGAAGGACTGTCTTCCTTTAAAGGGACGCCATACTGGAGTAGGGGAAGACTGTGAGGAGTCCTTCCCCTGAGGAGGAAGGAGCAGCAGAGACAACACATCTCTGACCACAGTTCCCATTCCCCATTCCCCATTCCCCTGCTCTGCTATAGGGGAGAAGGAAGAGGAATCGTGACTGAAGTTCAGCCCAGGAAGCAGAGAGGCGCAGAAGGAAAATGTAACTGGTGAGTGATCTCTCCCTGCCCTTATCTCATCTCATGAGCCTGGCATTATCTTTTCTCTCCCCTGTCCAGCTGATGAGGGGAATGACAGAGTGGATTTGATGGGCACATGGCATTCAGCCAGGGTCAACCCACTACAAGGGATCTTTTTGAGATATCAAAGGCTAGTTCAACTCAGGAAAACAGGGGAAGTGCTTGGCTGGAATGCACTGCTGAAAAATGACAAGATCCTGCCCAGAAACAGTGGGCCTGGGGAAGATTTATTTTCACAGCTTCATTTAGCATCTCTATTTCCAGAATTATTTTGTTTCAGTGATATGTTTATGTCCTGATAAACTAACATTTAGTAATTAGAAAGCATTTTGGTGGATTTGGTTGTCTTGCTTTAGAAAAGAAAAGCATTAGTTTCAAATCAATATCAGATCTGACTCCTGGCCCCTTTAAACAAACAGACAACACCAGTCCACCTCCAGGACACAGATATATACTAAAGATGGACTTGTGGTTGTTTTAGAACAAAAGTAGAAATGAATGGAATATGTTACCTAGGCAACAAAACATCTGAGCAGAGGTAAATGAGAGAAAAAGCTGGCCAGCAGGAAATGAGTCTGGTGATAATGTCAGAGAAAGAGGCAAGGCTTCCCCTGTAATAGAAAGAGAATAAAAGAGAATAATCCAGAATTGAGCAAACACTTCAGAAAAAAACCCTGCTAATTTTGTCTAGAGGTAAAAAGGTATAAAACTTGTTTCCCCACATTGTTTTAAGCATGGTCTATAGTGATGTGAGGCTTCTTTTGAAGGACACCTTTTCCCATTTTGGTTTTCATCAACTCACAGTCCTATCAGGATGCTCACGAGTGTTATACAAAGCTTCTGATAGCAAGGGAGGAGTGTGCAGAAATAGTGTAATACTTTGTTCCTGATAAAGTCAATGTTGAAGTTCAATTGACTTTAGTTAGGTGAAGATATCAGTCTTTTAAGACCAAATTCAAAGTCACTAAGCTCTGGGGAAGGCTTCCATTTAGGAAGGCTGGCTTTCCCAGTATTGATTTAGGCCATAGCTGAGAATAAGTTCCTTCCTGTAATACCTTTTTACAGTATCAGGAGGGGCTAAATTAACACTACTTTCAACTTTTGAATATTTTCTAACTTCATACTTTTAAAATGAGTACAGAAAAGCAGTTTTAAAACAGCAACAACAAAGCATATCATTATGGAGGGAAAAGAGTTTTCTGTGACTAAGAAATGAAAAGATTTCATACATCAAGTCACTGGCACATATAATGAGACTGGAGAAAATAAAAAAGCAAAATTTATTTTATCTTGGCGTTGAAGCTAAAGAACTATTTGAATAGAGGAGTGATGACATATTTAGTGTCACATCTGTTTATCTGTCTGTGGTTATCTAAGGGGCTTGTCAGTGCTGCGTTTCAAGACTATACGTGTGTGTTCATGGGTATGTGGGTGAGATGTGTATATATATACAATAGGAATGATAAGATGAACAGAAGAAGAGAATCAAAGGGCTACAGATATGTAATGTGGATAATGTGATTGACAAAGAATAAGATAAACAAAGAATAGAGAAATCAAATTGACATAATTTTTCTATTTAACACATTCAAAAATAACCCATTTTCATGTGAGAACAAGACTGTAGAAAAGGAGACAGATAAAAACCAGCCTGTCAGTTGATGGCATAGCCAGGTAAGTTAAGACCTCATGAATTTTAATAAGTGTGTTGGCCCTGTACAAATTCTATTTAAGATAGTGACAAACTTTCTGAAAGGAAATAAGATGACATTTTTCATACTGATTATATTGCTTAGGATTAGGTTTATACCAACCATCCTTTTCTTCACACACCCCCCTCCCCAAATTCCAATCTAAACAAACTGAAATCTGGCATTATTGTGCATATATTCATCAATATATATTCATACAATAAAACAATATTCATCATTAGCAAGTAGGCAGAGATTAGAGATGACTCTTTTGTCCTTTATGTCCACTTGTGTTACTTGTTGTTAGGATAGAGAGACCATTTTGAGGTGCTGTAAAATGAGGCAGCTGAGAGTCTGTTAGTCATACTGAGCTATTCAGTTGAATTTTTCTGCAATAGCAGTATGGAAGCAAAATTTGTGCTGCATCAGCTCACTGAATGTTAATAATATTGCAAGAAGGAAAATGTTGTTATAATGCAACCCTTGGGAACAGAGAAGGTCAGAGATGAGGCAAGAAAAAATTCTAACAAGTATAGAAAAACCAGACTTTCCAATCTTATGCAATCTAAACTGTCCTCCTTAATAAGTAACTCATTCTGTACTGTGTCATTCTTGGAGAAATCCATCTGACCTGACTCTGAAGGCAGCAAGAACATTTAGCTATCGGGGACCCTCTTTTTCTTCCTGTGTCTCGCTTTTCTGAGAGGGCTTTGGTTTGGGAAAGGGGAAGAAGAAGGGGTTGATGGACAAGAGCAAAACCATAAGGGTCTGCCTTTCTTTTTTATTTATTTCTTTTCATTGGGCTGATGGTGTCTTCGTGAAAATATTTACCTATTACTTTGAGCCATTAACATAAAACTAAATGTATTCCTTAGCCATTTTCAATTCTACCCTATTCAACAAAGCAAACAAGCGACAAAATATGGATACCAAACTCAGCTCAAAGCTTGTTGACTACAGAGTAGGACTTTATACTAAATCAGAGCTCTCCATATCTGCCCCAACATGACATAAGTAAATGAGTATTAAAAACTAGATGCAATATTTATTCCTAAAAAAAGCAGTTGCCTAAATATCTACTTTAATGTTTATAAGTGCTATATGTCTTGCGCAAGGTCCTGACCTCATTGGGAAACCTGTTTTCAAGATGTGTGTACACAACAAAAGATATTGAATGAAGTGATTGTAAATACATTATTCATTTCTAGTCATTACTGATGACCTTATGTGTAACTTTTGAGTAAGAGAGCATAGCACAGCTATGAATGATTGTTGTGAGGTCATCAATCAAGGGCAGAAATTAATTCTGCATCTACAAGTGCCTCATTGCAAATCTTGTCTAGTATAACCACACTCCTTCAATATTTATGATTTTTGTAATTCAGTATTTTTTTAAATTTAAGTATACTGCCTTGAGCAATGTGAGACAGAAAATATATCAACAGGTTTTCATCTAAACATGGCCTTTTTATCCAGGCCCTGAGACATCAGAGTTTTGTTGGGCTTCATATTCTGGGAAGGGACAGATTATGCCTATAGCAAGCTGTATTTATGTTAATAGGAGCTGTGTCATTGAATTTTCAATAAGGACAGTATTTCTGAATTTAGAGTAATCCATGTATTTGGAAGTAATCCATGTTTTTGGATTTTAAAAACAAGTTTATGAAAAAAAGATACCTTATCTTTAATTTCTATGGGAGACATTATTAGAGAATTAAAATTGTTATAGTATTTGAAAATTTTAAATTTACTAACATGTAACTTAAATACTTTCTTAGTCACCACACAGTAAATTAATTCTATATTAAGAAGTAATGTCTTGTGTATTAAGAAAAAACTGCTCTAACATTAATACTGAATTTCTGATGAAAGAAACGCTTTTGCCCATGAAAACTGCCTTGACCACAGTCAAGGATTTGTCTGCATTCAAACTAAAGAAAGCTTAATTGATTAGATAGGTAGATAGACAGAGAGAAAGAAACATTCAAAATTAATGGAATTAATTATCATTAGCAAGAATGTTTACTGAAACATCCTTTTCATTGGTAGCTTTTTAAAATCTCCTTCTCTTTAATGCTTTCTTTAATTTCTTTTTTTCTATTATTATTTTTTGCCTAAGAAGAATGCATATAGTGATTTCTATACCTTTCACATTTCATTTGGAAAATTGATTTTGTTTCTCTATGTTGACAGAGAGCAGAGCATCCCTCCAAATTCAAAGCTTGGCATAACTTATTAACAACTTGCAAATGTATATTGTGTCACACCTCTCAATAGATAGACTTTTCAGTGTCAATTCAAAGTGAAGACTGTGGCCTTTCCTTACTGGAACCCTAGTGGGAAAAATCTTTTCTTTATATGCAGCTGTAGCAGCTGCAGCAACCAGTGCAGAAGATGTGCATACATTCAAAGCCTACCTATGAAACTTTGAGATTTCAGTTGTTGAAAAGCTTCAAAAAATGTCCTTGTACTTGGATTAATCTGTGGAGGCCACCTCTGTGGATCAAATGCAATCTCATATTGAAATCCAATGGGTGTCGTAACAAAAAGGGTAAACAAACAAAAAAAATTGAAAACAGAATAAAGAGATGAAAATATATAAACTTCTGGAGATAAATCTGGCATTACACCAAAGGACTAAGAGTTTCAACACGAAACTGATCCACATAGTGAAACAAAGATTGCTTCTTTCAGCTACTTCCTCCCCTTATCAGGTTGAATATGTTTCCTGGGGGGGGGTGGGGGGGGAACAAAACAAAACAAAAAACAAAACACAAAAAAACCCCAAACAAAACAAAAACAAAAAACAAAAAACTCCACGAAACCCTTTCTACTCATTTGCTTTACTGAGGAATTGTACGTTGCCCAAGTAGGATTTAAATCAAAAGCGGGTCAGGCCAATACATAGCAAACTATGTCTCAATATATAATGCACATATGCTCAAAATATGCATATACAGTTTTCTCATAGTCTTGGCAAATATAAATGAGGGCTTAGAACAAAATATATAGGGCCAGATATTCAAACTGAATAACAAGTATACCTCCACCAAAGTCAATATGAGACAAGATGAGGAACTGGTCCGGTTTCTTAGAGTTCAGTAGGAAGAGGAGCCAGGTGTAGTGAGGGGATTCACTACAGCAGTTGCTATGACTGCATTTTGCTTATGGACATTATGTATAATATTAAATAGCTCTTAATATTTTCTCTTGTTAAAAAACCCCAACCTCCCAAATAAAAAACCCCAGACAAACAAACAAACAAACAAAAACCAAAACAAGACAAAACCAATACTGCAAAGAAACCCAAACCCATAATCAAACCCAATCACCCCCATCCCACCTCCAAACTACACAAACAAGAAAATGTGTTTTTTTCTAGTACAGAAGCATGTAAAGTTTCATGAATTACTAAAGTTCTTCTCTCCATAAAATCTTTGTCTAGTATCCTTATGTGAGGAAGATCTCATACCATCTCCTTTGGATGCAAATATCCTATGAGCTTGTGTTTTCATTTTCTGCAATGATCAGCAATGGTAGAAAGCCCAAGTAACCTGGGGGACTCATATACATCCTTTGTCAGACTTGTAACTGCCTTTCCAGATGTAAACTGTGGGAGGTAGAAGACTTCTTTGGCTTATTTGGACAGGTGAGCAAATTGCTCAGAGTGCAAGTTTGACTTGGAAGTCAGTTGTGGAAGAACACAGTAGCCATGACTTTAGACAGCTACTGAGTAAGTCAAGGTACACAACTGAGACAACAAAGTTCAAGACTAATGCCTTTTACCTGCCATATTCTGTTTAGTATTAATGTTCTAGAATATTAACTTCTTTTTAGGCTTTAAATGATACTTTAACAAAGGTCCCGGACATTCATGCTTTCAGGCAAATTTTTCAGTTTTGTCTTGTACATGCATAAGAGTGCTGTCGATACTTAGTAAAATGGCAAGTATTAAAGCACCTTGATACCTATAAGCTATATATTTACTTATTTGACAGAGGCAAAGGTAGAAAAACAAACATCACCCTCACAAAAGATGGTACAGTGATTACACGTCAAGACGTGATTAGAATTCAGGTATTCTGTTGTTCAGTGTTTCATTCTTAGCCCAAAGTCCCCTCTTTCACTCTCTAGGATCCACTGCATTAGTATAATGTAATCATTCCAAAGTACTCATACAATTAGAGATTTTTAACTTCATTATTACTGATGGAATTTGGACTAATTAATAATTCTCAAAAGACCACTTAGAATAATCTACATTTTGACAATAGAGCATGAAAATTAAAAGTACAAATGTATGCATATTTCCAGCTGTCCTAGAATTATGATGATGACATTAATAATTTGTTATATTCATTGCTCAGCATTTATTGAAACTGCTCATAGAGCAAGATAAACATAATTAAAATTAATGAAACCTAAAGAATACACATAGGATCAAAAGTCAATGTCAATTGCATTTGCCGCTTACAGAGAACTCTGAAGTTGAAGATTTGCTTGTGAGATTTATGTAACTGATAGTTGACTGGTGTATGATTAATTGATACAAGACAGCTTTCTCATTTTACTGCGACTGAAATGCTACTAAGAGGTTACCAAAATCAAAGCAATTATTTATGAAAGAATTCTGTGGTAACTTTTGCATGTACTCCAAAGTAGTTCTTGTAGTGATGGAACTTATAAAACTTTAATCTTGCAATGAAATCCTCCTGACTGTTCTGACAATACCATGGCTTCAATTCTAATTAAAAACAGAAAAGTCGGCATGTATATAATACATGATCATTTTAGCTGTATGTTTATTATGCAGACTCTAAAATCAACTTTGGATGGCCGTCTTAGATATTTCAAAGGCTTTTTTTAAAACTATATTCTGTAACTTTAGTAAATTCTTTTGATACAGGCTTTGAATTCCGAGCTTAGAACAATATGCTTGTGGCTTAAAGCTTTTGCTTTGCCTATAACTGGGAAGTGGAAGACCATTGTCCAAGAGTTTGCAGCACACTAGTATTTCCTCACGCTATAAAATGTGGCTTTGACTTCACTTGAATTAATTGTTTTCAAGGACGGGCTTGTCAGGTGATATGAAAACCTTATACTCTTTACAGGCAAGGCTTAAACTTATGAAAAATGTTAGTTGCAAATAATACATCATAAGATTTAAACAGGATTATGCAGTTGAACTATGTCAAATCACTTCAGCTGAGGTTATAGGCTGAATTCATCACTGGAGGCAAGGAATCAGGGCTGCTAGTGTTTCACTACCAAGTTTAAACTTGCTAGTTCTAATGCTGACCTTCGTCCTTTGCTTTATAACTACCTACTGTCTGGAGAAGCAATTGAGCTGTTACATAAAACACACCTCAATGAGCAGAAGAAATATCTGACCCATGTTAAATCTGACCTTTTTTTCAGTTGTGTTGTTCTTAACCAACATCATAGGGCTGGATACAGATGAATAGGGCCCTATAGAGCATCTAGGCGATGAGGTGTTTAATTGTACATCTGCACAAAACAAGTCCAGGTAACTTTTCAGTTTGTATGAACAGTTATGGCTACTCACTGATATTTCAGAGGGTGTTACCCTATGTCCCTTGATTCCACAGCAAGAGCTTTATCTACAATCTTTCTTTCTCATTCAGTTTTGTTTTACAATTTCAAGCAGCTAATGATGTTGTAATACACAGACAGCATATTCATAACTTTAACTGCCAACAGAGGCATCTAAAATATTGTATCTTCAATAGTTTTCATCTTGTTTTCCACTCATACTTCTGGTTTCTTCATATGATTTTTTTTTTTTTTTCACTCAACTGACCTCAGGAACAAAGCAGCAGACTAGTAGTGTTATATATCACAGTAGTGTTTCTTTGCTGATAAAACTCACCAAACTGTAGTATAGCATATTAGCTGGCAATGTGAGATGATATGCTCACCCTCCCAACCCTGTTCATTCGTAGTGGAGGACAAAAAAACATGCCATCTAGTCTACTTTGCACTGTTTTCTGGGATCAGAAACTTACTTTTGGATATCCTTTAGCCTGTGGTTCAAATACATCACTCTGAGCCTAACTCCTGCCTGACTTGAGCTAGGCCAGCCCTACATGATGCCAAGCCAACATGTCTTTCTCTGTTTTCACCACAACACTATGCAGCAAGAACTGCAAATAAAATGTAGACTGTCTCCATGGGACACTTTGGAAGTCTAGCTGATCTGGATGTGAATGACCACATTCTGAGTGGAAGGGGCTTAAAGTACCTAAAACTACTTGATATCAACTTGGATTCAGTTCATATACTGCTTATAAGGAATTCAGAGAGAGACAGAGCATTGTAGTATTGTTTTGAAAGAGAAATATACATACGTATATATACATGAAAAACAACTACTGATAAGCAATGCTTTGGAAGATAGAAAACAAGGATGCAGAGGAATTATTTTACCTCATCAGAGCTTTTCTTTTTATCTCCTGTTTTTCAAAGTTCTAATCTGGGATGTCCTTCTCAGACTGTTTTGTCTCTCAGCATATATGTATGACAGAATTTTATATAGTTGCACAAAAAAAATTATGCAGTCAGAAAAAGTGGCTCCAAAAATAATCCACAAGTGGCTCCAAAAAAAGATTATCTTCCCATTTAGGAAATGAGTACATTAAGAATCATTTAAACTATGGCCTATTATTAAATTCAACTTTCATCTGAAGGGCTTGATTACTCTCATTGGCAACTTCTGAAATCACAATCTTGTATACAAAATTGCATTCGCAGAGGATTTGTTCTTTTATTTTTGAACACTTCCTTCCCCATGGCTGAGTGCAAATCAAACATGTTTTTCACCCAAATTCTGCTTTTTTTTTTCTTTTCTTTTTTTTGAGTAAACAACAAAAACAATGTGTGCAGATAAACCCAGAAGCTGCACACATTGCCTTCTAAAATTTGGCTCACCAGTATAGGCAAGTAACATATATTGATCTACATCAACACTGTATTTATCTGGGTTGTTAGCTGCTATTGCCTTCTTGAACTGCCACAGATTTATCACATCAAACTGTATGAGAAAGAAACTTACTCATATTGAACAATGATTGAAAATCAGCTGACGTGCAGTCCTATGAGATTTTTGATGTTCATGGCAAGTATCATTCTCAACATGAATGGAAATGTAAGTATATGGCACATAACTTCAATTGACAGTGCACCAAGATGTGATGCAGATTTAATAAAGAGATCACCACAGTTCATATCACTGAATAAATGGAGGTAATTTCTGTGATTCTACAGTTCTGTGTAATTCACTTATTGCTTGCAAATTTATGTGGCCTTGACTTAAATTGTCAATTATTGTTTTGCTCAATTGTCCAGTGTAAAGAACTGTCTTCATTTTGCTACCAGAGCTTTCATAAATAATGCCACGATGTTTATGGGTTTTTTTTTTCCTAATGAATGGTGAAGCTGTGCAAGTCTAGATTTCAGTGAAATTGAAATTATCTTCTGGAAACTACTTTGGCTCATTTCCTCAAGCCAGTGAAGAAACTAATTACCCCATCTTATTAATTGTATACTGTCACAAATGATTTTACAAGCCCTCACATTGACAAGCTTGCTTTTCAAACTGGTTTCCCTGCAGTACTAACCACCCTGAACAACATCAGCTGAGATCCTGTGATTCTGAGTCCAGCTCCTGATTGATTTATAGCTTCTGCTGGAAAAACACAGCAAAACAAAAAACTTAACAGAGGAAGCACTGAAAGTCCTCTAGATTCATAAATATTTAACAAACTTATAAAGAAAAGAAGAAGTGGATGTGGATTGTTTCTCAAAAGGTTTTGAAATAAAAAGACATACCAGAAAGAAGAGGAGGGGGAGCAGGGGACAGGGTAGAGATGGGGGATGGGGACGATGGATGGGAAGAGACAGGCAAAAAGAGAAAGAAAAGTTCTGCGATCAAACTTGAGCCAATGCCCTCCTTCTTGAGCTGGGGATCTGTGACCCTTTATTTGTTTTTAAATGCTTTGTCAGAATCAATACTATTGGGCTCATTAGAATTGCATTTTGTTAGCAATTTAGATGGTGTGCCAAAATGCCATGATACACTTAGCAGCTATACAGACAGTGCTTCTCTTGACAAAGTGGTCACAGGTAGATGCTTTACTTGATGTTTTACTGTCAATCAAAATAATGAATGAGCTACCCATCAGTGGTTTCTGGAGCATGCCTGAATACACATAAAGCCACTTATACAGGTACAAAGAGGATTCTTAGTGCTGAATTAGGTCATTCGTCTTCTTTTTAGAACAATTGTGGGGAAAAAAAATAGTAATTTCATTGCCTATGGGTACAGAGATGCTTGAAACAGAATACCTGTTGTTATGAGTATATGTATAAATTAGGAGCAACCTGCTCTGAAGATGTTACTTACTGAGTTACTAAGAAAAAACCTACCTGCCGCCAGAGGCAATGCATTGCCCATAAGAGGTGAATACAGGATTCTGTTCTTTGCTACGCTCCATTCCTCTAACAATTCATCCTATGCAGACTACCTCTCAGAACTTACACCATAAAATATGTGGTTTCTCGACATGTTTTGAACCTCATGCAGCAGCAGAGTGGCCAGCAATTTTTGTGGTCTTCAGAGTAGAAAAATACTTCAATGAAGAATTATCCTTTTGTAACCAAGACACTGAACATTTCCACAGTGTTTTTGTTAGAGGACTCCTAGTTGTTTCCCCATGTCAAGTCTGTTTTGCTCATGGCAGTAATGGGTGAGTGATCTCTCCCTGTCTGTATGTCAACCCATCAGCCTTTCATTATATTTTCCTCCCACTGTCCAGCTGGGGAGGGGAGTGACAGCAGCTTTGGCGGGCACCTGGCATACAGCCAGGGTCAACCCACCAAAAGGGTGTAAAACTGACATTACAAAACTGCAATAGTGCTTTTTACTTACTAAATTTTGATTCATATGTCACACAATGAGACCTCTGTAGGGGAAATGGGTAACATTACTCTGGATTTAGTCAACATGAAGAGAAAAATCAGGCAATACTTGAAATCATTCTGCATGTTGGTGCTGTTTCTTTACTGTGGGTTTTTGTTTTGTTTTTTTCAAGAAAAAGTGCAGCTTCCTGTGACAGTCCAATACTTCCAAGAAGAAAATAACTGCTTAATTTAAAAATCAAAATTGAGTGAACACAGTCCTGAGCAATCTGCTGTAGCTGACTCTGCCTGAATAGAGAGGGCAAACTGGACTAGATGATATCCAGGGGCCTTTTCCAACCCAAATGATTCTGTGAGTCTATTTTCTACTTTTCAAACAATTTCTGCAGAATCAATCTAATTGTGTCATTAGATCTTCTTTCAGACATTTAGACTCTGTGTTCTTTAAAGAGAAACCAGGAATAACTAGCAACATTTTGGCTGCAGGCTATAACACCAATGATTCTTAAACATGCAACTATGAGAGCAAGAAAAAAACAATGTACATATCAGATGATTTACAGCTCTGATGTGTCCATGTGAAAACTTCAAGAATAAGTTTGCAACTTCAAACTTCCTCCTGAAATGCTCTTTCAAGTTTGAAGGAATTTTCCCTTTCTGGGGGTTGCAAAGGTCTGGAAAGAAATGAAGAACTTTCCAAAAACCAGTTTTCTTTCAAAGTGGTTTATGTTGTTTCTAAATGCTTTCACTTAGGAAAAACATTCTTGCAACTGTTGTTGGCAAAAGAAGACTGGTCTCTTCTGTATCATTAATCAGTTAACAGGAGAATATATATTGTCCTTTAACTAATGGCATTTTTCTCCAATTTTATGCAATGTGCTTATCATTGCAGTAAGCAATATCATTACAGTAGTGAAATTGAGTGAAAAAAAAAAGAGAATAAATTAATTACTCAATTTAGGAAAAAAATTCCTATTTGGTGGAAATGGGAAACGAAGCACTCAGCAACGTGGAATGGTTAAAATAATATTGCTTGACAAAGTTGTTGGGGTTTTTTAACTCGATATTCACAAAAGAAGTTTATTAAAAAGTGAATCTGTGTGAATGTGTGTGCACGTACATAAGAGAGGAATATTGACTAAAATAATCACCACCTTGGGAAAGACATTTGATTAATTAACATACAAGCAATTAAAATAAATAGTTTGAATTATTTCATATTTCTGACTTAAGAGCCAGTGTTTGATTAGACTGTCATGGAAACTGTCGTATGTGATCTGATTTGTATTTAATAACGAGTTGTTTTAAGAATATATAGCCCCTATACAATAATAAAATCATAGCACCAGAGGAGAGAATTAGATATAATTATCTCATATTTTGATGAAAGTGAATTGAATTATTAGGCATTAAGTCTTCCTGAAAATAAGTCATGACTACTTGATTTTAAATTCGTACAGCTAACACTATTATTACTGGCATCCAGTCTCACACTGATTACTCTAATAGAATGAATGACTTCCAAAGTTAATTTCTAGAAGTTCTCCTAAGCCTTGAAGTTTGGCTTATTTTATGTTGCAAAGTGCACAAAACTTAAATACTTGACCTTTTGCCCTCCCATCACATACCTGTTACAGACATAATGGTCTCTCAAAACTAGATTGTCTGCTATGCACGATACCAGTTCTGGTGTCAGTGTGTGACAAGAGAGGCAAAATGTGTAAATGGATACTGAAAGAAGGGCAGTCTACATGGAGCCATAATAATTCCACAAAATGTCTTACCAAATCCATGCAAAGTACTTTGAGCTTGGTCCTGCTGCTATTCTTTTAGTATTGGAAGGCTAAATGAGGAAGCAGAGCCAGGGCAATTTTATTTTTCTAAGTTCAGAAGCAGCATCCAAGCATAGAGTGCTTGGGACTGGTAGGTCTCAGACAACCCTGGCAGCTCCTCTACAGTTTGACACAGACGAGCCAATTAAGAGAATAATTCTCACTCTCAGGCAGCTGCAGAAAGAGAATTAGCAACTCTTATGCCTATTACATAGTGCTGACTATCACAGCATTGCTCAACTGCAGCAGTGTCAGAAAAAAAGAGTGCTAGACCCTAAGGAGGAACTAGGCAATCAGTCCTCCAGCATGGAATCCTTTGCTGTAGTGACCAGTGATCCCAGTCCAGGCCAATTAAAGCCTAATCTGCAAGCTGGACAAACTCTGGCCTCGCTTGACCAAGAGAGAATACATTGTGTAGAAGGAAAGCACACCTAAATTCAGCAGAGATGATCATGGTCACCTTATTGGCACAACAAGGCTCCCATAAGTAGAATTGCACAGTGCCATAACCACCTACTGCAGTTTTCCAGGGAAGAGGGAAAAGGAGTCTTAGAGGGTGATAGGCTTATAGGAAGCTAGCATATGTTTATTTACAGATTTCAAGTGCTCAAGTCCACTTCTATGGTGTGTTCTGTGAAGGTGACTACAATTGTCTACTTAGCAGGGAAAAAATGCCACAGGGTGAATGAGTGTCAGCACAAGCAACAGGGTCTGATGCTCCAAGCACAGGAGAACGTTGATCAGCAGTAAAATCAGAAAACAAAACAGGACTCCCTGGGCTTGAATATTCTTCACAAAACCAGTTTCTCCCTTTAACTTTATTGTCTTTATTGATTCTGTCTCAATGATGAGATGTATGAAAAACTCAAAATTGGGCAAGTTTTGTCACGGCCCTACTGGGGGAAAATGAACAAGTAATTTCTATTATGTTCTTCCTTAGCTTTATGGCCCACAGTATTGGCAAAATGATGCCTACCCTCTGTTTTGAGCATATTGAGTCCAACAGAGATCTACATTATTCATATTTCCCATATTTGAAGGTCTTCTTGTACTGATGTTCTTATCTCTATTTTTATAGAGTTCTGTTTTTAATGTACACATTTCTCTCTCTCCTTCATTGCCTGGGTGATCCTGATTTATAAGCACTGGAGGTCAACTATAAAAAAAAGTTTCGATTTCCTGAGATCTCTGTTTGAAAATGAAATGGCTGTTTTGAGAAGTGAAATTTGGCATAGAGCAGAGAAAAAAGTGGAGCACATATAAATAAACACATACTCGTAGCCATAGAAGGATGATGATGAGGGTTATGAAAACTATAAATGACCTTTATTCCCTCTGCTTCTGGCAGTTTCTGAAAACCAGAAAACTTTGCTGCAGTTACAGAAGAAAACCCAAAGGCATATATATACCTATTATAGTCTTTCCATACTGAGATGTTCCAAAGCTAGAGAAGTTTTTTATTGAGTTGACATTTTAGAATTAAAACTAAGAAAAAATAATGCCCACACACCAAAGAAAATCTTAAAGAAACATAACAGGTATTGACAATCAAATTAAAGATGAGGCAATTTGGGCAAATCTCATCCTTATCCACTGGTGTGCATGGCTCAGTAAAGCTACGATTCTGATTGCAAGATGTCTCAAAATATATAATGATTATGATGGAATCATTGCATATGATTACATGAATGCATGCAATGATCATTTCAATATCATGCTGAGCCAGTAGGATACTGTCTGAGCCTCTTTAACCTTCTTAAATGTTTCACAATTCCTCTAGCAATTTCCTCTAAATTTCTTACTAGTTTTACTTTGCCCTTCAGTTAGGCCATTCTAATCAAAAGTAAAATTTAAACACTGAGTCTAACCAGCTTCTAAAATACTTGAAACGTTTCTTTAGTGAAAAAAATAAAGGCAGAATAAGAACAATGGTCTTCATCAGACTTCGTTTTCTGCATCATTACAAAAATAAATACTATGTTATCTTGGATAACCTGGAAATGATCTTTAACAGAACTTATTTTAAAAGACTCTATTCCTTGCTATGAATTATTGATCTATTAATTGTAGATGTCCTTCTTTAATGTTGAGCTGCAGGCATATTCTGGGACATAAACCTTATTCAATGTAACTGAGAGTGCTCAGAGTCATTTACTTGTCTTACTGCAGTACCAAGTCAGTTATTTTCTCAAGAGTGATTTTATGTTTGAATTTCCTATGCACAGCAGAAAAGCTGTGAGTAGATAAGGAAGTGCTCCCTCCCACTTTTGCTCTCCATTCCACAGGGACACTATGACTAACAAGGGAAAAGGAGAGGAAAAGCCAGCATTTCAATGGCTGAACATTTCAGCTGGGAAAGTCTCATTCCTGATCTTTCCTCTAAGAAGAGTTTAAAATGCAGTATATAAAAAAAGTCTTGTGACCTTCATTGTTGTGTGGCTCAGTTACTGTCTTCTGAGAGGAGAAATGGAAAATTAGTCAGAAATCATTTTACTACAATTAGATGGAAGTACATAAACTAGATAGAGAGATAGCAACAAATATTTTAATAAGGAATTATTGAAAAACTACCTCAGCCTAACCCAAGCAGTAACCTTTTTGAATTTATGGCCCCAGAAAGTATGCCCAAATGTTAGATGCTGTTGCAATTGTTGAGTATATTATGCCAATTGATGATAAACACTTGTCATTAGCTCAAAAACTTTTGATGGTTTAACTTAACATAAGCTGTTTCTAGGCAAAATTATTATCACCTCTAGGCACCAAATGATTTCACACCATATTAGGTATTTCTCATTTTCTTGCAAAGATTTGCAAAAAAAATATAATTATACAGGCAGCATGCTACATTTAACCAAAAATTAAAGTAAAACATAAATACATAAAATGTCTGCCTGGACCAAACTAGTACTGCTTCATGTTTTAGCACAGATTTAGTATTAATAGTCCTGGCATTACAACATCAGGAAAAATAATGATAAATGCTAAAAGAAAGTATAAGCAAGACCTACTTTTTCTGTGTAAGGACTGCTAGATCTGTGATATTCCATATATTATCTGGGTGTACTACCTGTTGAATGTTAAGTTTGTTTTCTTGTTTACAGAAAATGGTAAAAAAGGGTTTGGAAGAGATCAAATTCAAACAAACTATATTGCAAAATATAAAATAATGCTGTAAGAAATTAAGCAAAGAAAACCAAGAATGAATATCGAATATAAACCTAACTTGTATCAGGTAGAGCAGAAAGACAATACAGACATGAACTGCAGAAAGAACACACCTTTCATAGTGCAATATGAGAAAGAGTCAGAATGGAACAAAGTCACAACAAGCCTATTCTGAATCCAACCAGTCACATTTTTACAGAAATAGGTGCAGAAAAACTACAGAAGTCTTGGCCTTTCAGATTGCATACATATGCATCATTCCTGCAACAAATGAGAATTTCCACCATTGGTTTCCTGCATTTTCTCCCCATTGTGTTTGACCATTGCTACCAATAATTTTCTCCAATTCCATGGGTCATTATGCTGGACATATTTCCCCTTTGAAGTTGGTAGGATTTTGTGAATAAGTATAATTTATACTTGTGCAAATTAAATGAATGTAATTTTCTTGATAAATGTAAAATGAAAAATCAAACTCCGATTCTCTGTGTTTTAATGTAAAAATCCAAAAAAGTATCTGCAGTTAATTTTTCATTTTCCTTAAAGAAAAATTTCCTATAATTTTAGGAAATAATCTTTAGGAATCCTAAAGATTTCCTATAATGATGTCTTGTCTTGTGTCTGCAGTGTCAGTGTGATGCCATTTTAGCAACATCTGAACTCCACCTATTTTCACATCAGTCTTATATTGTTCTCTGGGACAAAGATTCTTGCATTTCACTACAAAAGAGTGCAGCAAATTATAAACTAAATTATATCCCTTAAAGGTGGTTTCATTTTATAAAAAGAGGATGATACCATGCTGTTCACATCCTACCATGCACTACATAAATTGTCCAAAATGACTTGTGAGCTTCCCTTACTGAGCTGAAGGGAACGTGGAGGCATAAGACACTTTGCGTATTTGGAAGAAACATTTTTAAAAGAAATCATGCTGGGAACTGATCAGGGAAATTGGCTATAAGATAAGGGGGAAAAAGGCAGTAAAAAGGGAGCCTTTTCCTTCAGATAGGATTCAACATTCACAGACTGCACAATCTGTCCCCTTGTGTACACAGCCAGCCTACTTCTCTGCTGGCAGAAAGAATCACTCTTGCTCTGTATTGGAGATCAAACACACATACATGTGTGGGCCATACTGAAGATGAAAAACAACCAGTCTTGAAAGGAAACAGAAGTAATTAGTCTATTAAAAATAATAATGCATAATAATTATACTCCTTTAACTGCCTCCTTTCAAGTTTGAGGGAGGCTTTTGCAGCTTCAGTGGAATCTATCGTTTTTTTCTTTCACAAATGTGAATATAAGTCCAGAGATTTGTGGTGTTTGGTTTTGCACTGTGTAGAACTCACCCTTCTCATTTGTCCAGTTTGAAGAGAACAGAATTACCTTTTTTCTTAATAACGCAGAGAAGTGTAATCAGTACTTATCTGCACAGTCTCAAATTCAGCTGAATGAAAGGAAGGTTCATCACCAGTGGGAAAGGACAGGGGAATACACTCAAATTATCACAGCCTCCACAGCCTTATTCCACAGTTACTCCTACTGAAAGCAATTTTCTAAGGATGTTAAACCAGCCAGATACCTGATTTGAGAACCCAAATCATTGCATCACACATATGATCAGCATCAGTTTACAATGAACCCATCACACAGGGCTTTGTTGTTACACAGACATTGCAGAAGTTATTTGTTTTCAACCTCATGAGAATCAACTTTGTAAAGAACAAAAAAAAGTAATTAAAAATGCTTTTATTAATTTACACATTAAGGTAAAAAAAAAACCCAAACAAACCCAAACCCATAAAAGACACAACTTCAGCTGCTTTAGGAGGTGATTTCCCCCCACCTTGAAATAAGAAAAGGTAAAGAAACAAACTTGCTTCAAACAGAGCAGAATATAAACCTCATTTTCACTGCTGCATGCAATAGGTTCTCACAGAGGAGGTTATAAGTATTCCAACATCAGCAGCTCTTTATTCTCCTTTATAAACATAACCAAGAGGGAAGCAATCTGGTATCTACACTGGTCCTCATTAAGATCTTTGAAACCCAATCAGAATCAAACTGTTACACAAGGGATGAAAGCACCACTTGTGAAAACATTCAGTGAAAATCTTTTAGCCCAGTTTGGGTTCCTCTTTTTCCTGGTTAATATTTGGTTCTGCAAAACAGTTTCTCCCCTTCCTCTGCTCTACAGTTACTGTTCTGCAACTGAGTTCTACAGCATGACACAAATTCATCATATGCCATGCCTATTCTTTGTGGTATTACTGAAACTGGACTCTCTCACTCGCCTGTAGATGGAGACAGGTCCACAAAGGTAGTTCAGATATTAAGACTCAGTGCTTTTCATCACAAACCACTTTCTCCCCTTTGACTAGAAAGAGCACCTACAGTGGCCACACACCCAACTGTGGTACTTCATCTGAGGAGGGTTGATGCAGACTGCCTATTTTGCATACTTAAAATAAAAGTTTCATTTCCCTGCATTCAGTATATACATATACTAGGCTTAAATTTTTTTAATAATTATTTTTCAGGTTGGAACAATAAGTTGGGATGCATATTTTGGGGTGCTAAATTTGGGTAGCAAATTAAGCACAGCTACGGGAAATCAGGTTGCAAAGGAGAAAATGCCACCAGAGGAGGCCTCATTTTGACCTTCTTTTGTTTTATCTATATCTGCAGTGTAAAGTTTTCTGTTTCATATAAGCTAGCTAAAACATCCCAATATTTAAGCAACTAGAATTAAAAGCCTCTAAACTTCAGTTCTATTTGCTCTCATGCAATGGCTACAGAGCTCAATTTGATACAAACAAAATTGATGCTGCCTCTTTATGAGGGCACAACCTTACCTCCATATCTCCAGCTACCCCTCTACCTGTAACACGGCTTCACCAACATCAAAACTATAACAAAATGCAATTTCCTCTGAACATCAGCCTATGAAAGAAGAAAAGGATTTGATTAGGGAAGACAAAGAGATGAACTGTCAGTTCCCATTTTGAAATGAGCTATCAAGAGACACCACTTGAGGAGAGAGATTGAACGAGCACGTTTTAGTTCTAACAGGTTTGCTTCCTGTGATGCCACTAAACAATAATTAGAATGTATATTAAGTGATCCAGGGAGGGCCTGCACAAATAGAAAACCCCCACAACTTAAAAGGGGCAGGTTAGCTAATGCCTCCTTTAGTTACTGTAATTTATGTTAGCAGTGGGCTTCCTAACTTGTTTGTTATGTATCCAGACATCTGGATATTAAACATTATTCAAACATGATTAGACTGTGCCAGGTTTACTTTACAAAAGACCTACCTTTGCTTTGCGCTATTTTTACAATTTAAAAAAAAATCATAATATATATTGGTTTTCTTTTGTCACTTCACAGTACAGCTTTTATAGAGACAGATGTGCCATCTTGGCAAGCTTCAAACATGGCTCACCATTTTCATCACCGAGACCCATTTCAAGGGGTTTGGAACATAGCTTGGAATTAAAACCTTTTCTGCATGAAGGAGTCAAGCTCAAACATGGAAGGAAAACAAACAAAAAAAAAAAACCCAACCCAATCTGTAGAGAAGACAATTTTTTTTTCCCCCAAGCTTTCAGAACTATATGGTATAGAACTGAGTGGTTGGTACTCTTCTCTGAAAGATTTCTAATCATGTCTTTGTTCCCTCATGTAATCAAAGCCTTCTGATCAGGAGAGAAACATCCCCTTGTGACCCTTGTCACTAGCAAGTAACTCAACAACTGGGTTAGACAGTCAAGTTTCTTCCACCTCTTTCTTGCTGAGAATAGTACCTTTTTCACCCATAATTTGTGGGGGAGCGCAATACCCAATTAACTCATGATTGGAATAATTTTTTTGTTAAATATGTAGAACTTTTTTTTAGTGAAAAACAGATGAGAATTGCTTCACTGTAATATTATAAGAAAGGATACTTCAGGACTTGAAATCACAGTCACTTTACTGTGATATCTTGCAATTTTCCTGTTATGAACAAAGCAATCCAAGTGATGAGATTGCTCACACTTAGAAATACCTTATGTGATCAAACAACTAGTGAGCAGTGCAATGGAAGCTAACAGTCCAGCAGAAATTAATCTTCTAGCTAAAACCTTTTTGAACAATTGGAGAATTACAGATTATTATATACCATATTCAAATTTTTAAATGAAAAATTATATTAAGATTGCCTGGAAAATAAAAATAATAAAATTACTGAAATTTATTACAATAATTATGTCATTGAAGGAAGGGAGTGTAAAACCCTGAGCAACTTGGTCTGATCTCACAAGTGCCCCTGCTTTGAACAACTTGTACAAGAAACTATCCGAAGTCCCTTCTGAACTGAGTTTTTCTATGGCTCTATAGAGAAAGGTGCCATCACTCAAAATTCCAACCAGAGTTTCACTTAGACAAGGCAGAAGGCAAGGCATCAAAAATTAAAAACTGAATATCCAAGAAAGAGAACGAGTCTTCACAGAATTAAAACCCACACCATAATACAACTTTTGCCAGTTAAAAACACTAAGGGAGAAACCTCTGTGGTCACACAGTGGCACTGTACTGAAATCATGGCACAACTGGTATCAGGAAGAGTTGCGAGAATAGTAACAGTGAAGATGATGGGCAGATCTAAAAAGACAGTGCACTGGATAAATTCCAATGCAACATAGCCTTTAGCAAGAGGAAAGGAGAAATGTCAGAGAAAGATAGATATATTTGAAAACTAATGTTCAGTTTTGTAGAAATGTTTTTGGCAATGATATTCATTTTCAGATAGGTCAGACAATTTTTTTTAAAGTAAGCGCAAGACTTTCTTAGAGAAATGACATGGCACTATTATTGCTATTTTAAAAAATGTTTTGTATTCCTTTTCACAAGATGGCAACAATAATGGATCTTTATATGAGAAGCACAAATAACCACTGTGCAGCCACATACTCCTCGTCAGAACAATATTTTTTTTTTGCCTAATCAGAAAGACATGTCCCTCCTTTCAAATATACACTCAAAACAAGACAGAATTTCTGAGAAGGCAACACTTCTGTCCACTTTTCTACACCCAGCCCCAGACAGTAGTTTTCAGAGGACCACAAGTTCATTAAACTGCTGTGGATTTAAACATTCACAGATTGATTTCAGTTGATTTCTATTACAATTGATTTCCATCTTCTTCTTGAACTCCTGAGATGTTTGTAGTTTGTTTTGCTGACCTGCTGGCTTGTCTTCAGTTAATTTTATCACATCAACTCACACTGAATTTTCTTCAGTCCCACACAGAATTTTTGCACGACTGAATATGATATAAACAATACTGTTTCAGCATTATAAAAGGAACCAGAATTTTATTATTTGAAACATGATCACTGCTGTTTTCAAAGCATTTTCTAAAAATTACTTGTAATTGAACAAAGATAAAGGACTGAAAACATCACAGCATCTGAGTCTTGATTTCTTTCTTTAGACTCCAGACCAGAAGAAAATCTCAGTAATATTATAGTGTTTTGTATAAAGCTTACAAATAATGATCAGCATGATTTTTTCTACTTTTCCCTTGTGTTTCTTTTTGCTTTGAGACTCTCATCAAATGCACTGAATGGCTTTATTTTGACAAATGGAACAAAAGCAATGTAACTATAAAAATTTCATGCATATATTTCCACTTTATAAGATGGATTGTTCCATCTTAGGATATTTCAGTTTAACATTTGTCAGATCATTTTTCAATCCTTTTATTATTCAGTGGTTTGTTTGGACCCATTTCCCTTAATATGGGAAACAAGCTGTTTAAGTAAAGAGAATAGTGTCAACCTGGTATTCAGACAGTGCTTTTGTTGCTCTGTTTAAAACACAGGACAATCATCTCCAGCATTGCCTTATTCCAGTCTTACATCTGTTATGGAAAGTTATTTCCAAACCAGCAGATGTGTAATGGAGTGACAACTGAGACCAAGGACATAGGGGTGCTTCTGAATAGGCACATCCTTTCTCCTGAGAAAGGAAAAAAGTGAGAATTTGCTGATTACTACCAGTGAATTAGGTCATTTCTTTCTGTCCTCGTTTCTGTGATGACACTCAACTACAATCTGAGCTACCCAGACCTGCTGAAATTGCAATACTCTTAGAACAAGTTCTGCTGAAGAATGATCCTGTATTTCCACCAGGAAAACAATACTAAATCTACACTCTTGCATGTACCTAACTTCCTGCTTTTGTAGACAAGCTGAGACCAATAGGCAAATAAAAAAAAAACAGACTAATTTCCTAGCAATGATGAGAAATTTATGTGTCCTCATCTATAATTTTAGGGCAATTAACTAAACCCATAAATATATAGTTACTTGATTAATAAAATTTATCCAATTTGATAAATCTGGGGAAATTTTGAAGCAATTTGTTGACATTTGGAAAAAAAAAAAAAGAAAGAAATGTGTGATAACTAACACAATCATAAAACTTTCTTGTCAAGCCAAACTATTTACCTCTTTTGCAAAGACAGTGGAGAAACCATAAAACTTGACTAAAGCTTTTGAAACTGCCTCAAAGTGGCTTTCTGAAAGATAATTTGGCTGACGAAATTTCTAGGTTGTGGGAATAAAATTTCACAAAGCAGTTGAAGTGTAAGACAGATCAGGCAGAAATACAAAGAGAGAGTCATGGAGGGACCCTTCTGCTTTACTCAGCATTGCCATGGCTGCAAGCATGGAGGCTTCGTTTCTGGCCAGGTATGAAGGGCTATGTTTGCATAACCAAAACAGAACTGAAAAAATAATCAGGAGAGGGGAAAGTATTGTATCAGTATTTTTGAAAAACAAAATAATTGCGCAAGTCTTTACAGTCCTGAAGGATTCAAACTACCAGACAAAAAAGGAAGAAAACTTCTGAAAATTGCCGTCCCTATCACAAACATAATAATCCATATAGTAAATCAAATGCACAACACTTTTTTCCATAAAAGTCTGCAGAAACAGGGGAAATAAGATTAAACTAGTAGGAGACATTTAATATGACTAAAAATAAGTACTTTATAAAACAGACAGTGACTTTCTTGAACGTGATGCAACAGGAGACTTAGGAGGCAGATGTCACCTGCACACTCAGAAAACATGAGAGCAATACATGGATCCATAACCAGATAACAAAGGGACGAAACCCTTTAAGGGGTTGCCGAATTAGGCATGTAAACTCTGACAGGTCTGGGTGCTAGTAAAGTGAAAGGGCACAGAAAGCAGCTGTGCTGATGTGTTCTCCCTAAACAGCATTTCTCTGATACAGTGAAGCACTTCTTTTGTTCTCAGTGTATGTGGGACAAGAAAAATTTACTGAAGCATCCTCTCTTTTCAATTACATATTTTTACAATAAAATAAAGAAAGTATTAGAGCACACACTTTGATAGTTAGGTAAGTAAATTATATTTGTTAAATAACAGAGATATAGTTAATTCTGCTTTAGAACTCCATGACCTCTCAAGGTGTGTTTCAAGTCTACCATACAGAACCAGCAATATCTTAGGCTGTGTTTCACCAAAAAGGGTGCCCAGGGTGACAATTTATACTCCTTTCCAGTCAATTTAGCAAACATTTTACCAGTTCAAGATCTGGTTTTACTTTATAAATCTAGGATCCTTTGCTTTTCCTTTGTCTTCTTGTTTAGATTTCTCCTGTAAAATTAACATTGGCTTAAATCACAATTTTGCAGGCATTATAAACAGGAGTACAGTTAAGGAGTTAAGGAGTACAGTTTTATTCTAAATTATGTTTTAAGAAGACATTGAAGGTACAAGAAAGTTACAGAGGAATCCACAGATACATAACTTCAATTTGAACACCATTTTCCATTCACTCTCAAGAGTTCACTCAAGTTTAGGAAAAGGTAAGTAGAGATATTTCAGGAAAAAAACCTTTTATTTTTCTGTCTCTGAGATATTTTAACAAAGGGGCTAAGAGAAAATAAAGGTAACAAGCTGTTACTAAACAGCTAGCCATTTTCCAGAAGGGAGTATATTCACTGCTGGCATGGTAAAAGAATACTACTTACATAGTAAATGAGTGATGAGAAAGCTAATAGGATGGTGATATATTTTTACAAGCTTTTCACAGTTTTTGTCTGAAGTTTATTGTTACAGTCTGTACATTTATGACATACGATGAAAGACTTGTTAAAGAAGCAAGTCTATCAAGATAGTTAAAAATATTTGTGATGTTCAAGACATCATCTTGATGTCTTGAAGAAAACTGGGGACTCTAGAGAAATATGATGCTAGTCAAGAGACTCTGGTATGTTTCCAGACAAACCATAACAGTTACCAGCAACTATTACAATTATAAGGCAGAAGAACTTGTTGGTGCTATAACCCATTTATATATAGTAAAAAGAGGGAGGATTGACAGAGTCAATACATTCAGAACACTTAGTTCTAAGAAAATGTACAAAATAGTTTACAATAGTTTACAATACATTGTAAGAGCAACATCTCTTTGTTGTGCATATACAACACTACTGAAAATCTGGAAGTTTAGCAAGCAGTATCTAATGTGACTCTTGAATGGTCTTGGAAATAAAGGGAGAAGGAAGTTGCTGAATGAGTACCATCCTTTTTCAGTGCAGAAATTCCAATATGTTTAGAGAAATGGGCCTGATGACTCAATAATAGCATGTTTCCTACTTTTGCTGACAATGAATATGTAACTCATTGATGTATCAGGTTCCCCAAAGTATTTTACATATATTTCATTAAAAGTTCCTTAAGAAAGTAAAATGTCGACATCGTTAGCTACTCTACTATTGATCATGAGTCTCGGCTGACTCTATACTCCCTAGAAGATATTTTCACCATAGACTGAGTTAGGACAGAGGATAGTATTACTTTTTTACATTCCAAATCCTGTACATGTTTGGATGAGCTCTCTGTCCCTTTGAAGCCAAGACTAGCCAGACAAAACTTACCATTTGAACTTTGAGATACCTTAACATTAAAACAGAGTATTGATAGCCAGCTTAACACAGGATACTCAAACAATTAACATGAGTCTGTATGTTTAACTAATTTGTTCTGAAATTTACACTACTACCTGCAATTACAGTCAAATATGAAATAATGACTCCTCTCCACTTCTGTTTTGCAGAAAACTCTGCATAGAGTAATTTTAAAGAACAAGCTTTTTTAAATAATTAAGAAACCAATTTAAACAAAAAAAATTTAAACTCCAAGTTTAGAATTACCACAGCAATGCTACAAAATGCATGGTTCTGTGTAATAAAAACGAGAAGGACTGTGTCATTTACATTAAGTACCTGGGCTACTATATGGCAAATGCAATTTTGCTACAGATAAATGTGTACCTATTTCGGAATAGACACAGTATCATAATAAATCTATCTGCAAAGATTCAAGAGAGAGAATATAAATTGCATTAAATGGAAGAATGATACAGCATAATGACTTAAAAAGGGCCTCTAGTATCTCAATCAAGTATGTAACCTGGAAGTCTCATTTTCCCTGCCTGCAATTCCCCATGCAGTTCCAAATGCCTGTGAAATTTATCTTCACATCTCCTAAACACTTTCAACTAATATTTAGGAAATATGCAATTCACACATTTCTAAGGCCTGAACACCTCATGGGTGAACAAAGATTCCACCTGAAAATAGTTCATTATTAATCAACTACAGTTTTCTGCAATTTAGAAAACATTTCAAAGTGTTAACGCCAGTGGGGGAACTTGCAGTAGGGGATAAATTTTCCTGACTAATGCATTCTGTGCAAGACCTGAGAAATGAGTAGAATTCAGTTTCAGCAAAGCTTTGTAAGGCAGAGCACAGCGGAGACACAGATGGCCAAGAATTTTCCACTATACACTGAATGGCCACACTGGTTATTGTAGAGCAGAAATTCATTTTAGTCACAAGATAAAATATTTAGGAGAAAGGGAAGTGAACTAACATTGACTCTGCACCCTCAGGAACCCAAGCACAATAAATGACAATGTATACTCTCCTACATTGTCCCTTGCAATGTTGAGCAGATTAGTCAGTAAAACAGTAACTTCTTGAGCTAAAATGCTAAGCACTGGCTTCTGAAATTGCTCTTAGCTCAAACCCTTATGAAACATGTTACAGTGAACACATTTTATCTCATGATTGTGATGGAAAATGAAAAGAAACAAGGCCCTCCTCTAGTTTTCAGTCCAAACAGTTAGGAGGCTAGGGTAAAACTGTCAATTTATCATATTTTAACAGATATCACATGTGGCAGGTACTCTCAAATCTTTCTATCAGACTTTGTATTTAATGAGAGATGAAAAATGCAAATACGTGCTGAGTGGCATTCCCATCATTCATCATTGGTGCTTCTTTCAGCAATGTGATTAGACCTCTGATGCCCATAGACAGGATGAAAAGTTGTTTATTGAGATAGAGAGTGCGCTAGAAAATAGAATTACAATGAAATATAACTTTAATGAACATTCATTAGGCATTTGAGAATAGATGGCATTGCTAGTACAATAAAATGCCAAAGATTTTAACATACAAAAAACTGTGACCCTATCATAACAGTACTTTTTCTCCCCATGCAGTCACAGAAATTCAGAAAAAAAAATACTTTTAAGGTTTGCAAAACAGCATCCTGTATCTGGGTCTCTTTCCCATCATTCTTATAGGGGGAATCGTAAATCAACTGTTAGTCAGAAAGACATGATTTCCATGGACACAAATTAATTACAAAGGAAGAAAATCTACAGAGAGCCAACCTGTATCCTACTTAAGAAAGCTAAAATTGTTTGTGTCTTCAACCAATTTGCTATCCAAGCAATCATTAGTGGTAATGATGACAGACACCTTAATGACTTAAAGGCAGTAATAAGATAAAATACAAGGCCCAATGGTATTGTCTCTCTGTTTCCACATACATATTTTCCCCAAAGTTTGCTGCCTAATCCTTTTTGTTATTATTCCAAGAAGCAACATTATGAATAAAAGTAATTCAGCTTTGGCTTTCCTCTGTCATTTGCCCTTTACAAAACATTTCATCACCAGGGTAGGAGGATCCTTATCTTGACAGAACAAAGTAAGTATTTTTTTCTTTTGTAAGAAATTCTTTCTTTTGTTCATTTCCTATTCATCTGGATTTCTTCTACTTCTTCACTTTCATTTTGTATCAGAGTGTGGCAGTTTATATATATATGTAGAGAGAGAGAGAGAGAGAGAGAGAGAGAGGAGAAAAGAGAAAGAAAACAAGTTTTCACTTCCCTCTATCCAAAAAAACTGTCATTCCCGAATCTCAGGACACCTCCTTCCAACCCGGCTGGCTGATCAGCAGATCCGTGCCTTGGCCCACTCCACAGCAGAGCGACCGCAGGAAGCTCCTCTGCCCTCCAGCACCGCCGGAAGAAGGATGACCTCCTGACTTCTGACTCCCCTCTTTATATCTTTGCTTACCTAAAGAAATGAAATGGAATACTTCCTTAGTTATGACCCTAGTTACCAGGAAGGGCCTAAACCAAAACCACTACACAGAGCAAAAGTGAAATTTCAACTGAAGTTCAAATGGCACTGTCAGATCATTATTAGGAGCAGTGATCCAATATCATCTTCATTATGCCTATTGTCAAAGGAGCATATCCATATCATATTATAATGACTTTCAAATAAAGAACCATTGGCAATATCCCTCTTCGATGTCCTAGTTATAGCAGCCAGGACCAGCTTATCACTGGGTGTAACCAAAACTGTGTGTTCTACACCCTCTATGTAATTTCTGATGAACTGTTAATAATAGATCATTTGCAGCCGCTGCCCAGGGCACACGTGATCCCTCAGGCCACAAGCTGGGTGTTAGAGGACCCTGGGAGACAGGGGAGTTACTCAGTCTTCACACCAGTGAATCAGCCATGATAACTCCCCTCCAGGGAGGCATTAGAACCTTCACGCCCAGCCTGAAGGGGTCACATCTGCTAATGAGCCATCAAAGATTCCAAAAATATCCTATGACTCACAGAGTAAATCACCCATTGTGAAACTCCCCTCCCTGGGGGAGGTACTGGGCATTCCAACCTGAACCTAAGCATATATAATCTTGGGGTTGGGGGACTTCTGGTACCACTCATCGGATACAGAGAAGGACCAGAGCTTCAACAGGACTGTGACCATCATCCTCACCTACAGGTTTTCCTTTCCTTTTACTCTGTATTTGGGGGTACCATGTGGCACTCAGCACAGGGGGTAATAAACACCACTATGTTCATGCCCGAGAGTGCTGGATTATACATCTATTTTTGCAGGCTAAACCCAATTTTATCTCTGTATCATTGTATTTGTTGTAATCTTTTTAGTAAATTGTAACTCTGACTTGTAGTCTCTCTTGAGTTAGGTTCATATCTTCCGCTGGTTTACCTTTAAACCAGCACATTCAGTTAAAAAATAGATTATCAGGTGCAGAATCAAGAGGTTCTTTCTGGTTCTGTGCCAGAGTTCTCAAGTGACTATGGGGAAATCACTTATGATGAATAGAGGTCTTTTCTCTCATGCCATTCCATGGTTATGCCAGTCCATATCATCTTTGATTTTTATGCAAGGGATTTCTTTGTGCTGACTTCTCTTCTGTTAAACACAGGTATGGCTCACCTGCCTTTGAAATATACAGATCAACGATGCATTGTAAATGCTCAAGCAAATTATCAGAGTTCTCAGTTTCTTACAATATTTTCTTTTAATTCTCAATTTCTTGTAGTATTTTCTTTGCAAAGTTTTACTAAGACTTTATCTGCATGGTTGTCTACCATCTAGGGACAGCTGACACCCAGTTTCCTCAGAAATCAGCAAAAAACCTCAAGGATATATGTTTTTTTTAAGAGGTAAGATTTACATTCTTTACATTCTGTAGCTCTGAGAAAACTTACCTACATTGATAGAAAGACTGTTCTTTATGGCATAAGAAGGTTATTTGTGATATACCTTCAGTTGAAGAAGTATTAAGGGAAGCATGCCTTTTTAAGCAGGAGTGGCTGTTTAAAACACATTTGAAGGTTTTCAGTTTTAAAACTATTCTATTGGAACAAACAGCGAGCCCGAGCCCGTGAAGTATCTGAGATGCATTTTTGTTCTTTGATTCTCATGAGGGACTGTCTTTTGGTCACACTTGTATGGCATAAGGGAACAGGACTCAGAGACACTAAGTTTGTGGTGATCAGTGTCACTACAACACTTCATCCTTGACAAATAATTTAATTCTAAATAGATCTGTGATCTGGTAAATCTATTAACCTATTACATATTTAAGAGAGTCTATATTAATGGGGTTTTCCTGTTAATGAGATCTGACCTGTTTTGCATTGTATAGACTTCACAGGCAGTGATTTCACTAGTAGTGAGCAGTACCTTGAACACTTCCAAGCCACTTGGACAGGGTCTTTTATCAGTTTTCTATTGAAGGAAATCTTTTTGCTCTGAGCAGAAACAAAGATCCTGTCTAATAACTCTCTTTGTGAATTAAAAGTCTTGTGCATCTCAATTTCTGGACCTACATTTTTTTTCCTCTTCTTTCCAGGCCTTCCAAATCTCTTCATAATAAGTCTTGATCTTTCACCTGTTCATATTACATAAGAAAAAGTCTCAAGCAATTTTAAATATAACAGGACCATGTTAATTGACTCTGCTTCCAGAACTCAGATAACATGATATATTGAAAACCCACAGATCACTAATTCCCACTCAAAAAACACTCTAGTCATCACTAGGCTGGGAGTCTAAGTGAAGAACTATATTTTAAATTAGGTAATTTGCCCTAGCTTGTGAATACTTTATTAAAGCCTAGCTTCCATTACCAAAAGTCAGCATTTATTTAATCTAAAAGTATGTTTTCCCACCAAAACTGCAAGACAAGTAATAGAACTATCTATATAGTTCTTGTTTTCTGAAAACAATATTTTATGATTCTTATAATGTCATCAATTGTAAGGATTTTGGATCTCACAGACTTAAAGCAACAAACAATTATTTTGTATACAGTTTATAGAATAACAGAAAAATATAGTTATTATTTTTATGATTTCATCAAGCAATGGAGCTCTATGAAGGTGATGTTATCTACCATTAATAACATCTTAATTTACTTTGTAAAATTATATCCCTTTTCAAATATTCCAGCAGAGAAACAACTGCAAATTGATTTGATAATAAAAATAGTATTATAACTGAACTATCTCATCTTCTGTCATATAGTTACTGTATACCAAATCCAAGAGAAAATCAGAAGGGGAAATGAGTGAATAGTTCAGGGGAGGGGGAAATCTGTCTATTTTTTTTTTAAGACGAAAGATAAAATATTCAATCAAAATTACAATACTGTTCAATTATTATTACAAACAGTCATTGAAAGAAGTATTGCAAGTTATGCCCCTTTGACCATGCATATAACAAGAAATATAATACACCTAAACTACAGACATTTTTGAGGAATCATTCTCAAGCTGTATATCTCTATAACAAAATGTGAAATGCAGCTTGATCCTATCAAAGTATAATAAAATAGAATGAAACAAAATATGTCATATTTTGGATTCTCAGATTCTCAGTTATTGTGTGGCAGTACTGAAGGGCAGGACTGTGCTATAGATTTTCCAAATATCAGATTTCACTGTCCTGAAAAAAAACCCAACATTGATAAGTAAGTTCCTTGAAAAACTTGGCGAGAACAGAATAAAAAGCTGGGGTCAAAACTGGGTAGAAATTCCATACACTTTATTATATATCACTTTAGATCCTATCTTTTTTTTTTTTTTTTTTAGAATTTACATGCAGTGTATATTGTACTTCACATTTGTAGTGTCATATTTATATTAGTTTCCCTAAGAGTATCAACATATGATGTAAAGAATGTTTAGACATGGTGTTAATTTTCATTTATACACTCACATGATTTTACATTAATTCTCTTTTTAAAAGAAGCTGAAAGCATGTATTGTTTAGATAGGAACAATCCAATAGATGCCCGAATAACCACTAGAGCATACTGAGAAAAAGATTTTTCAGACAGAAGATAATTGTTAGAGAGAAATTAGAATGTAGTAAGGTAAGAAAATATTAGTGAATCCTGTCTAAGACATGCAAAGATTATTTGTTTTCATTGTAATTCTATAATAAAATTAAATATTATCTACTTTTAATTGCAATCCTTCTTTGAAAAGCAAAAAGAAATCCTTGTTACTAGTTTCCTTGTTTATTGCCTCTCAGCAATTGATTTACATACTGAGAAGTGCTCATTTCACATACAAAACATGCTTCCTAACTTCAAATACTCTTCACATCCAGTCATTTTTTTGTTCCAAATATTGCCATTATTAACGCAAATAAGAGATCAAAAGGCAAGCAGCAACACTTGACAAAATCTCATAAAGCTCAACGACAGAAACTACTGTGAATGTATGGTCACTGGCTTTATACTTCCAACATCAGCATTCATTTCAATGCCTCTGTAGACAAGAGAAGTAGCCTTAAGTGGGTAAGTCAGACAATGCTCAATTCCTAATCTAAGTCAAAACCTAGAAGAGTTTGGTTTTTTTCTCTCTATCACCTATAACCTCCAAAAACTAGTTTCCTGCTACTAATTTGGTTAAATAATGAAAATAATCCAATTAAAAATACTGTTAAGGGAAAAGAAATGGTGAAACCTCATACAGTTTCAGCTTTGTTGTTTCAGTTTTTTGGGTTTTCATTTGCCTTGTTTTTTTTTCCTTCTGAGAGATGAAGAACCAGTATATTTTTGTAAATTCATTAAACAAGGAAAAAACTGTTAGCATTGTAAAGGCAAGCACAATATTTACTTGATGCTTTCTGTATACCTCTAACTCACTGTCAAACTGGGTGAATGATTCCTAATGTGACATTTCACTAGCTTTGATGCAAGATAGGCTTCTTCCATAAAAAAGAAGGCTGTTGAGTAACAGTTCAGTGAAATTCTATTTCAATATTGCACAGACTGAATACAAATAAAATATTTCTTCTTACAGTCAGAATATATATTTCTTTAAAAAGGCAGAATGTTTTATCTAATAAATTATTTGGATGTTTCATGAGAACAGTACTATATTATGTATAATGAAAATGACAATAAATACCACAGTGAATCTTAACCCTCACATTCTTAAATAGTTTTTGAGAGAACTGAGATGGCAATTGCCATGAGTCTTGCTTTCACTGAAAAATTGTCACAACTGTTTTGTGGACTGGTTAGATAAAGAATAGGTTCATTTTCTTAATAAATTTTTAAATATTACGCAAAATACCTAAAAAGTAGTAGCAACACTTTTAAGAGTAATATCAAAATTCTATTCTCTAATATATATTAAAACCTTTTATCCTGCTTCTGGTTTAAATATGTTCAGAGAATGCATTTCATAAATAAATTTCTTACCAGATATTAACTGCCTATCAATGATTCAGATGGAGTAAAAGAAGGCCAAAGAGGAAGGATAAATTTAATTTGAACTCTAACTGAACCAGACTGCTAGCTTTTAAAGAAGCTTGTTATTGAACTTTTAAACTGAAGGGTTGGGAAAAAGCTAAGATATATAAAAAAGTCTCTTTTACAGAGAAAGCCATCCAAATTGTCTAACTCATGAAGGATAAGAAATAGTCTTATAAGAAATAGGAGCCTCATTTC
Organism: Dendrocincla fuliginosa; assembly: GCA_035047845.1. Lineage (NCBI taxonomy): Eukaryota > Metazoa > Chordata > Aves > Passeriformes > Dendrocolaptidae > Dendrocincla > Dendrocincla fuliginosa. The sequence goes on along the minus strand of JAWWMO010000083.1, from coordinate 80,355,655 downwards.
ATTAGGACATGTAGAGGACCAAAATGCATGCTTTAAGACCAGTGTCAAAAATCTAAGAAATACAAAAGCAGAAAACCAAAAATCTAGCTGAGAATGAATAAGTATCTTACTTATTCATTATTCGGGAAACTTGGTGGAAGAAAAACACTGCCACTCAAGAAATGATCAAGGTACAAGAAATACAAGTAAGAGAGAGTGGGCTGTGCTAGTGATCATGGAATCAAAGATCCATAGAAGCATTAAGGTTGGAAAACACCTCCAAGATCATTGAGGCCAACCTTTGACCAAACACCACCATGTCAACTAAACCATAGCACTAAGTGCCACATCCAGTTGTTTCTTGAACTTTCCCAGGGATGATGACTCCCTGGGCAGCCTGGTCCAATAGCTGACCACCCTTTCAGGGAAGAAATTCTTCCTGATGTTCAACCTGAAATGCCCTTGGCATAGCTTGACACCATTTCCTTTTATTCTGTCAAAAACAAAACAAAAAAAGAAACCAAAACCTTCTCAAACTCAGCCTCAGCCAGGCCACTGGGCTGGCAAATAATGAATTGTTCCGCATCATGACTGCAGACAATTTGTGTCAGGTGTCTCATCTACCTGAAAGGCAGAACCATACCCCCATCTTCTTTTCAGTTTGGCTCCACCAGTATTTTTTTACTTGCCATTAGTTCTCCTAGATGGATCTAAAGTTCTATGACCACAGGAAAGAAGAGCTGAGAACAACTCCCCCACTTATTATTTTCTCAAATTTTCCCTGAGTCTTTCCTTATAAACTTCCTCAAATGTCCCTTTCGCCATTGGCGCATCACAAGATTCATAGTTACTGAGACTTTGATACAATAGCGGTGCCCTTCTGAATTTCAAAGGAAAATAACTACTGCATCACAGTAAGTGCCAAGTTTTCCATCACAGGACCACCTATCCATATGCCCCCATGTTTGTATGTTTTGGTCTTTATAAACCACTGTTAGCTTTGGTTTAACATCTATTCCCTTAAAACTGTCATTCTGATGGCACTGCTGAAATCCCAGAGAAACTGGAAAAACACTATAAATGGAAGGATTAAAAGGGGGCACTGAAAAATAAACTGTGCTAATAATGCTATAAATCAAAATAATGCAATGCTGGCTTCTGGTGCTGAGGTATTAAAAGGAGCAAATTCCCTCTAAGTCACTGTAATAGGGCAAATGCATCAATGTAATCTTGCTGCTACTGTACAATCAGCCACAGAAATAACTGCAGACAATTTACTTCTTCAACCCTCAGTACTACAAAAGCCCTGTGTTTTCACCCTTTTCAGACTCAGTTCTTGACTGCTGTTATACAGATGACTTATTCTCTCTCTTTCTGTAACATAATCTTTTATTTATATGCAAGAGACTCTATTACAACAGCTTGGAACAAAGCCTGATTTTGTCAAGTAGTTGATTTAAAGGATTTGCATTTCTAAACATTCTGTATGCATTTTAATGCACTTAAATAAGAAAACCATCTGTGCATTTCTTTCTTTATTTGAAACTATGCTTGGCAAACAATCATTACAATTATAAGTAGCATAACATTAAGCATATGGTTAAATGACAATGTATTTGCTTATTTCAAGATCAAGTCACTTGAAGGCACTGCTTTGTTTAATATTAAAATTCATAAATCAAAGCTTTATAATAATAAAAGACATCCACCTATAAAATAATGTTGCTTTGCCTCAGGAGAAAATACATGATCATTGTGTCTAGAGGCTTAGAGCTGTACATAAAGTGAGGTTCTTGGCACAGTTCAGCATCCCACTTGGCCTCTTGCTCAAGGAAACATTTGTTAAATTCTGACAATCTCAGACACTGTGCCTGGAAAATATTTACCACTTCTATATGAACTTAAGGAGACCTCATCTGAGCTGCAATATGTATTACTGCAGTTCTGGCTCGCCCATAATGAAATGTCAGAGTCCCCAAACGAAAGACGCTGTGTGAATGTATGCAATATCCCACTTCCTCACAATCATCTTTTACTCCCAGGATGCAAGACAAATAACAGGCAGGAGATCAGGCCTCATATAAAAGAGGAACTCAAATACAAAATTAAGTAATTTAGAAGCTTAGGTACCCTTTGACATTTATTCCTTCTCAGTTTTTTATGGAAGATGATAAAGTTTGCCTGTGAATGCCCAAATAAAAAGCATAATTGTGCATTATCTCTCAAGTCTTGAAAAAAATATGCTTTAGTTTGAATTGAAATTATTTTTCTATGAAGCTGTTTGACCTGTAAATTCAACATGGGATCTGATATTTAGACTACATTCTTTCTTGTTCCAGTATCACTCCCAGGCTATTATTTTCTGTTAAAAAAAATGGATTAGTGATGCATGAGCTGAAAATTTACAACACATTGTCTCAACAACACAATTACTCAGCAGAACAAACAAGAAAACATATGGAAGTAAGAGAGGAAAATGGATTTAAAACTGTCTCATCTCAGTTACCTGTATAGGATAGTTTTGCATTTTCTTAAAACATTTTAAGATGTAAAAATTAAAATAAATTAACAGAAGTATATGCAGACACATTTCCTTTGGACACAGCTGAACAAACTTCTCTGCAAAACACCTCATTCTGTTTTACCAGTGAGGGTGGGTATCAACAAACCTCAAGGTGTCAGCTTCAACCTGGCAAGAAAATATGTATGTGAAAATAAAAACATTAAGAGGTCAAAGGGTGAAAGAAAGTGATATATCTGAAATTTTTGGCCCTGAAACTCCAATTAGAAAGTACAAACCTGCCACAATCAAGAAAGCTGGAGGAAGACTATGGAGTTGAGAGGGCCATCTGGAGAGATCAAGCAACATGAGCAATATGGGTACTTATTAGTTACTAGGAACGAAAATAGATCAGATCATATTCTCCTTTTGTATAACTTGCCAGAGGACACAAATGCACAGCTGATGTAAAGCAGAGGTAATACTTTACTTATTTAGGATTTAAAATCTACTGTGGTGAAGGGTATTTGCAATTTTCCATCAACTCAGTGAACAGGGGCATAGCTTGGGGCACAAGTGGCTCTTCCCTCATGAGGTGTTTTGTACATAGAGAGCAAGAGAACACATTTTCCAAGGTCACTGCATGAGAGCTTCAGCAAATCAGCTCACTAAAGTAAATCGATGCAGCTTTTTGCATTTTACTTACTTTCTCTATGCCTTGCAGTGGAAGAGTCAGCCTTTCAGTCCTCTTCACTCTTGCTCTGATCAATCTCTTAAACTTACAAAACCATATGGAAAATGAATTTTTTATTTTATTATTATTGAAGCCCAGCTACTGACTACATCAATTTTCTTCTCCTTTCCTGTCCTCTGAAAATGGATTTATCAATGGAATAATCTCAGTAGGAGAACCTGAGAAGCCACCTTCAGTCTTCAGTATAGCTACCAGATTAGTCTTACTCTTGCATGCAAGTCATGGGTTCAGACCCTTGTCAAATTCCATAGATATCCTAACTCAAACAAAAGTCCACTATGATATTTCATTAGAGATCTACTGTATTAACACCTGCATATGGACAGTAAATGAAATTTACAATATTTGGCTGGTTTTTCCTGTAAACTTGTTCTCTTAATCCACTGTATCCTAACAATTGTTCTATGCTTCTTTTCACTGCCCTACTTATTTTTTTTCCATAGCCTCCTTCATAAAACCTTAAGAGAAACTCCATCTAGTTCTGGAACTTGATAGTTTTCATTTGTGCTAAATTACTAATGTTTCTGCCTCACTGACCACAAAATCATTCAGAGTACTGCATACACAAATAGTGTCAGATGGCATATTTCTCCTGGTCCCTCAAGTAAATACACTGGATAAGCGTCCCTGTAATTGTATACTTTATCATTCCCTCTATCTTCTTTTCTAATCCCCTCCTCTGATATTTTAATTTCTTTATTCAGCAAATTCTGATTTTTTTTTACCTAAAACCAAATCTTGTATTTGTGTTTCTACGGGTCTGATTTTGTGTTTCATCTGATTGTGTTTCTATAGTTCTCCTGGCATTTCTAATGCATTCTTCTTTTTATAGCATTCAATATTTTACTTAAATTCTTTTCATGATTTATGTCTTCTTCTGTTGTTGCTTACACTTTTCACATAGTTGTTGACTTTTACTCGTCTAAATTGGTCTAGTGATTTTATACTATATTTAGTCTTATGTCAAATAGATATTTATATAAAATAGGATATATATTACTGAGTCCTTCATACTTCACATACTTCAAGTTCATTTCAGTCCACTATGAACTTCCATATGTTTGTTTTGATTAATGTTACAAAAAATTATTCTGTAAAATTTTAAGTCAAAAGCAAAGGAATAATAGTAATGCCCTGAATCCAAGATGTGATCTTGAGGTCCCATCTTTCCCGCCACAGTTCTGTTTCCTTAGTACTGACCATTTCAGTTTCTATTATAAACTAATTTAAACTTTTATTCAGCATTTATTGTTTCATCATCTCCAAGAGTGATAAATAGCAATATTATGCCCTTTGGATGAGCCAGGAAGGACAAGTAGCCTTTAGGACTGTCTCTGTCACAAGCCAAACTTTCTAGTCTAGGATGCAAGAAGCAGGAGATTTGTAACATAAAAGTCAGAAAATTCGATTTTGCCTTATGTGCCATAAGCATCATTATGAGAAGTCAGAGCCAACAAAGATGCTCTTTGTCCAGAATTAGCCTTCTCTGCACAGCTAGGATAAAAGGTTTCTAAATGAACAATGGGTCAGGCCTTAAGGAAAGGTTTTATGTAAACTGTAAATTATAACAGTTTAGACTCCTTTAGGCCAATCTCTGATGTTGGCCATTAGTCCTTTTCTGCTGTAATGTGAGCCATAATAGTTTCATTCACTTTGGTCTTTTAATTATACACATCTAATGAATATTACTATGATTTGTTTCCCTGTTGTATTCTGTCTTTTTGAAATATTGCGTGACCTGAACTTACAACCTCAATGATGGATCTTTAATGATCTGTAGGCAATAAGCCTCATAACTTCCTCTTGCCAAGTAAGCTTTCATTTCAGACAATTTTATTACTCCTTAGCAATATAAACACAAGTATGCTTGTTTTGTTTATGAGACTTTCCATTCTTGGTGTTTTATCCACCCCTCATCCATTGCATTTCTGCAGTTATCATGGGTTTTTCAGTCTAAATATACAACAGAACAATTGAACTGGCCAGCACACTGACTCACACAGGGTATTCAACAGCACATGGTATGTGGATGATATTTTGCAATGTTTAAAATTATCTTGCATCGTAATGAGAACATCACTATCTGGCCTTAGCTGGTGTCGGGGTTTCTCTGCTCCAAAGAAGCATAAGTGCCTTCCTTTACCGCTGGCATTGTGTGCTTCTAAAGGACTTTCCTTTGCATGTCTCCTACTAGGAAAGGTTAATACCCTACAAAGGCCTCCTCCTTACAGTTAATTTCCTTTCCCATCCAAAGCATATGCTGAGAACACAGGTCTTGGGATGTTTGCTTCACCATATCACCTTCTGTTAACTGTGATTAGGATAGGTAAAGTTTAAAAAAACAAAGAGAAGTCTCCTGCTGACCCTAAGGCTGAACCAGGTAGAGAAGAGGAAACATTATTAAGCATTTCTGTTTTAAGCTGATAGACAATTTCTGCTGAGGTTGATAGCTATGTTGAATATATAGTAGGAAATCAGTGTTCTGGCCCCACTGCAAGTCACAGAGCTGGGTATAATTCTATTATACTTGCAACAGGACTCACTCAGGCTGTTAATGATGCCAGATATTGGATCCAGGTATCAGAGTAGAACATGCATGCTCCTAGAACAAACCATAGAACAGAATCACAGAATTGTCAAGGCTGGAAGAGACCTTTAAGATCAAACCTAACCTTCAAGCCAGTACTATCACTGTATCCCCTCAACCACTAAACAGTATCACCCAGATGCCTCTTAAAAACGTTTAGGGATGGTGAATCCACTGCCTCCTTGGGAAACCTACTCCAACACCTGACCATCTTAACACTGAATTTCTTTTTCTAATATCTAATCTGAATCTTCCTGATCTCAATTTAAGGCCATTTCCTGTTGTGCTTTCACTGTAGCCATAGCAGAAGAAATCAGTCACCACCTCACTACAACCTCCTGGCATGTAGTTGCAGAGAGTGACAAGGTCCCCCCTTGAGCCTCAAAAACTAAACAAACACACCCCCGTCAGCCATTCCTTGTAAGACATGTTCTCTAGTTCTTTCATGGGCTTTGTTGCCCCTTGCTAGACACTCTCCAGCACCTCAGTGCACTTTTTAAAGTGAGAAGCCCAGAACTGAACACAATACTTGAGGTGTGGCCTCATCAATGCTGAGTACAGGGGGGATGATCACTTCCTTAGTCCTGCTGGCCACACTATTCCTGATACAGGCCAAGATGCCATTGGCCTTCTTGGTCACCTGGGCACACTGCTGGCTTATGTTGAGCTGGCTGTCAGCCAGGACCCCCAAGTCCCTTTCTGCCAGACAGTTCTCAAGCCACTCCTCCTGAACCCTCCTCAAGCACCCGTCTTGAATGCTCTTAACTAGAAACCTTCCTCACATTTACTAGTATCCTTCAAAGGTGGAGGTAAGGAAATGTCACTGATTATTCAAACCTGTAAGGTGGAAAGAGGGAACACAAAGATAGAGGAAACCAGACATCATTTAAGTTTCCGGAACAAATTTTGTCTTCTGGAGAGGATGATTTTCTCTGTCTTTTCAACATAAACTAAGGACACACATTCATATTCTGGTCTAAGCTGCAATATTCCATCTTACCTGCTGAAGGGTGTTGTGTGGTTAACTTCTCCCATAGTCGGCTTGTACTACTGGCAAAATATAATATCAGCACTAACATACCTTAGAATTTTTCTTCAGAGCTATTTACTATGCTCCTATGTTATCATGCAAAAGAATTACAGGGTGTACTCACAGCTTCCTAGATACCATCAAAAGGACAGGGAATCTAAAAACCAGATACTCCTCCAAGCTCTATAAACAGATTTTTGAAAGCCATAAAAGTCTGCCACAGTTCAATTACAGAAACAGACTTCACTGAATATATCTGTCCACAGAAACCTAAGAAAATGCATAAGAATATTTGCAACAACCCCTGCTGTCTTTTCAATGGAAAATTGCAGTACTGACTTTGCTGAGCATCAGTATATCAGTAACACAGAAAAAGGAGGAGTAACAAATGTAGAAATACTGCTGACTTGCTGTTGCCAGATGTCAGATTTGTTCTACTAGATAGGGAACAAAGAAAATAGGCAGGAAAATGTCTTTGATATGTCTTGATCATTTAACAGTTTGTTTCTGTCAGCAACCTCTTAGAAACTTCACTGCAATGAAGAAGCTGTTCCCCAGAGATAGTTAGTAACATGTTTATTTGGTTGGGAATCATAAAAACTTTTGTGCTGTAGATATGTAATATTATCCAGCAGAGGAACCTACTTTTTTGTTCTGATTACACCCCCAGCCCCGACTCCAGAACACTCTGCAGTCTCTCCAACACAGCCTTCTTTGATCTGTGCTGCTGGAGGAAGGCATGGTAAAAATTTTCAACAAAAAGCACGATTCATTCTGATACCAATACCCATGAATACAACTGCTGCCTTTTTTTGGTCAACAAATATCAGTTAGACTAAAGCTGCACCTGGATTTATACATGCTACATGAGAACTATTTTTACTAAAGAATACACTGACTGAAAATTGTAGAAAATCATGACAAAATGAAATCAAAGAGAAGAGAGGAAGACCACACATGGCTTTGAGACACAATCATTTATCTAGCAACAAAATCAGTCAGAAATTTTGGTCATAAATAGAACTAGGACTTTTCATACCCTCATCAGTGATGAATCCATCCAGTTTTACATATTTATCAGATAGCAATAAAACATGCATATACACACAAGACTTTTAATAAAACTACTCTTTTTAATATAAATAAAATGCTTGTATATTTAGATAGAAATATAATGGTGTATAGAGAAACACTAACTTTACTTGTGGGGGGAAGAAGATCTAATTATTGCATTTTGTCTCCTTTTATAAAAAATGGAGCAACACAGAACTATTAGACCCAAACAGCCAGAGAGTAGGATGCACTATTACCTTCAAGCTCTCTAGAGTTTAAACTACTATACTATCTCTTCTCTATACCCCTCTTTGCTATCTACTGCTTAATATTACTGCTTAATAAACAAGTTTAGTAAACGAAAACTTATTCTTAGACATGAGGTAGGTGAACAAGTTACTGGAGATACCATCAATCCAGTCAGGCAACTACAAAAAAATTCATGCATTCTTTTAGCTGATTGGGTGGGAAGACACTTTTTTTTTTAACTCCAACATCAGTGTTATCACTCCATTCTACATGACTTCAGGAACACGTACTGGAGATTGAAGTGATAGATTCATATAATCATTGGAATTCAGAGTCACCTCTTCTAGCAGACTCCTATGATTCATACTGGTAGAAATCAGACTTCAGCCATCACAACTTCATGTTGCTCAAAAGCTTTGTAAAATAAACCTGAAATATTTACTGTGTCACTGATCCTCTACGCAAGGTAAACACACAGCTGAACATCACTATTGTACTGAAAATGTTGTTATATTTTTATCGCAGATTTCACATGGATTTTAACATGGCATATCAATCCCTGGAAGTGCTCAAGGCCAAGTTGGATAAGGCTTTGGGCACCCTGCTCTAGAGGAAGTTGTCCCTGCCAACAGCAGAGAGGGTAGAACTAGATGATCTTTAAGGTCCCTTCCAACCTAAGCCTTTCTGTGATGCTATTCTATAAATATAATCAGATATTTATAGACAAAAATTTAAGAGAGAGCAGTCATTATATCCATCTCTCCTCATTTTGAAACTTATGTTAAGCTGGAACAACATGGGGCAAAAAATGTCCTGATGCATTGTATTTCTTACAGCAAAAACGTGCATATATGTATTTCTTATCTTAAAATATGTAGGTATCTGGACTTCTTTTGTTCAGTAATCTTGAGTCTGATTTCAAAGCAGTTGCAGAGCTGTGTGTTCTCTCCTATCACTTAGAGCAGGATTAGGACAGAAATACATCTCATCTTTTACACCCACTCATCCCTCTGAAATCCCTTTTTACTGAATAATATTACTGGCACATTGTCATTCAAGGAGATTATTGTCAAACATCACTGTCAGATGTCAGTAAAAAAAAAAAACTTCAGATAAAAAACCTTTGCAATTTGTGGTACCATAAAATAGTATATTGTGATATATTTTTAGTGAGATAAATATTTTACAGATGGCAGAAAGAAAACAGCTTTTATGTAAAAGTTTTAAAAAAATTCTGTAGCACACACTTTGAAAGCTTGATGAATAGTGTCTTTAACAACATAAATCTAGAATTAGCAATAATTTTATTTGAGAATTTCAGTTTATAACATTTTTTTGAACCAGTAACTAGTGGAGTACAACAACTAGTCTGAGATGTCATCTACTGGGAGGTGTAGTCATCTCAATTAATATTGTGTCATGTGGAAAAGAACATTCTTTTCACTGAACAGCCTCCTATGAAAATATCACAAAAGACAACCCACTACAACAGCTAATTATCTTGTATAGATAAAAAGCACTTAAATTGTCTAGCAGAACATTTTAGAACTATTAGCTGAATCATTTATTACAGGTAAGAATAAAGCCCTGCCTTGGATAATTTCATAGATTCATAGAATATTAAGGGATTGGAAGGGACCTTAAAGATCATCCAGTCCCAACTACTCTTGCCATAGGCAGGGACATCTCCCACTAGACCAGGTTGCTCAGAGCTTTATCCAGCCTGTCTGTGTCAGGGTTGGGGCATACACAACCTCCCTGGGCAACCTGTTCCAGTGTCTCACCACCCTCACAGTAAAGAGTTTCTTCCTTATATCTAACTTAAATTTCACCTATTTTTGTCCATTCCTCCTTGTTCTATCAGTACAGTTCCTAATGAAGGGTCTGTCTTCTGTAGGCCCCCTTCACATACATTTCTGCAGGCTGAACAGCCCAAACTTTCTCAATCTGTCGTCGCAGGGGAGGCATTCAAGTCCTCCTATCAAATTTGTAGCCGTCCTCTGGACTAGTACCAACATGGCCTTCTCATATTGGGAACATTTTTCTCAACTGTCTTGACTTTGCATAGAAAACCTTTGTTAGACACCAGATCACTTATCATGGGGTCAGAACCACCTCGTGCATGTGTGTGTGTGGAGGGGACAGGGATGGGTCGAACCTCACAGATGTTGGGTGGCATTGTATGGATCCATGGCAGCCGCTGGAGCCCACTGGGGAAGCGCCAGAGCAGCTGCCAGTCACAAACAGCCCGGGAAAACCATAACACCCCACAGCTCCTGGAGCGCCTGACCCAGCTCGGGT
>JAWWMO010000083.1:80319163-80335194 GCA_035047845.1 Dendrocincla fuliginosa | reverse complement strand
ACCCGAGCTGGGTCAGGCGCTCCAGGAGCTGTGGGGTGTTATGGTTTTCCCGGGCTGTTTGTGACTGGCAGCTGCTCCTGGGTTTCCCCATGTGGGCTCCAGGGGCTGCCATGGATCCATACAATGCCATCCGACATCTGTGAGGTTCGACCCATCCCTGTCCCCTCCACGCACACACACCCACCCACCTCACAAGATCGTTCTGATCCCACAATAACTGATCTGGTGTGTAACACTGGTTAAAAACAGAAGCCATCAGCAGCTTTGAGGAAGAGATTTTCAAAATCTTTGTCAGTGTTACCACACCCTATGAATGGCACCATCCTAAAAACCCCCTCATTTTACACAGGACCAGACCAGCTATTTGTGGGCAAACACCAATTCAGCTACACTTTTGTCATCATATATATTGGAAAATGACTGATTAAGAAGGGGGGAACAAATTTTGTCCGACAAGCTATACTCGATATTTCTTCTTGTTGCCATTTCAAACTCTTGACTGCAGATACATGTTGCCCTTGTTTATCTCTCTGAAATGCAAACAGGCTCCAAACCACTCAGTGCTTCTTCCACTTTGAGATCTATTTTCTTCTGGCTTTGTAGGATAAAGCTCTTCATGGAAATGACAGAGCCTCTAGTACACGCATCAGTTATTCTCTGGCTGTATCAGTAGACTCATCCTTGACCTACTTTCCCTTATTTTTTCCATCTGCACTCTTGATTATGTTCCTATTTACAGGGCTACCACTTGATGCCTTTCATTTCTTGTTTGAAAATGTCTCATATATGGGAGATATTCTCTGCTGCTGACCCTTCCAGAATCCATTAGTTTGAGACTTTCCTACATGTTACTGCAAATAATCATGCTGTTTAGGTTAGTGACTAATAGCAAAACTAGAATTGGACAGCCCTGTAACAGACTATCAAATTGAAAAGGAAAATGTACAGCTGCCAAGTCTGAAGATTTAGATATCAAACCACAACTGATATAATTCCCTTTAATATTTTAAAATGAAGCGAGGAGACTATAGATGAACCAAATGGAATATTGTGGGCAAGTTGTTCAGATACACCTCTGATGGTGCAGAATGTTTTGAAGCATCTATAAGGAGAGATTAGCCAAGAGTAGGAACTAGTGGTATAGGCTGAGTGGTACTTTTCATAAGTTGATGGTATATACACTTTTAGAATGTGTACCTTTTTTGGGGTTTTTTTGCATATCATTGAGATATAAAACCACACAGCTTTTTCTGAGTTCAGAAATCTCAATATGTGCTCAAAAAAGAACCATTTGACAAAGTCAGTGAAGGCAGACAGTCACTACAGATAGAATTTGGTTAAATCAATTTTCCCTATGCAGTCTTAATTAATCATTTATGCTTCCTTTAGATATGACAGAGACATCCTACACCTTTTCAGAAAATGATTAATCCTACCTGTTTTATGATGGGAAGCAAGTATCTAGAGAAACAGTTTACTACAGTGAAAAATAGCATGACTAGAAGAATCTTACTTCTAATTTGCATTTTCAGAAAATAAGGCAAATCAAGGAGAGAGATCCATAGACTATACTGGCTGAAACAACAAACAAACAGACAAAAAGCCCCAATGCAACGACACACATGACAAAAACAAATAAGAGCATTCTTGGGATATGCTATGGCCACAATTTTCATTTACATATTTATTTAAGCCATAATGCAAAACCATCAGCTGCTATAAACTACCATTATTCCATTTAAGTCAATAAGACTTCATTAATTTACATTAGTAAGATGTTTGCTTAGTAAAATTTACAATCAAAGATAAAATTAGAGCTGATGGAAGTGTTACGCAGCAGATCTCAAACACACACATTTGCTTGGGTGTTTCACTTTATTTAGACTCCCAATAGTTCCCACACAAAACTTTTGCAGTATGAGTTCTTTGATACCTTGAATTGGTGTACACTGAAAAAGCTATGCACTTTTTCCCAAGAGAACTTCTTTTAATTTAGTGAGAAAAAAAGCATTTTGGCAAAAGGTTTACAGGAGTAACATACAACCAAGGACAGGATTCCCTGAAAGCATTAGGCTAAATAACAGGCTAGTCAAACTAAAGGACTTCCCTGCTTCCCTCCAGACAGCATTCTGAGCTCTGCCTCTCTACCCCCAAAGAGCTTTACAAGCCAGCAGCCATCACTGTGGAACAGGGAACCTAATTTCCACCCAGCAGACGCCAACCTATGACTTAGTGAAAGAGCACCCAATTCTTTTTAAAGTTACCCACAAGAGGAAGAAAATAATAAAGGAAGAAAAGAAGGATTAAGAGAAGGAAGGAGTAAACAGAGGAGAGAAAAATAGTTACTGCCAAGAGGTCACACGGTGGCAGGTTCAGAGACAGAAGGCTGAACAAAATGGAAGCCCTGTGCATCTGTTTGTAGGGTTTGGCTCCGTCCTGCAGTCAGGGCATCTGGTTCACTGACCCCTCAGTGCCCTCCTGGCCCAAGTGAGGGGTGCCACAGCCCATCAGGGGCTCTGAGGGGTATGGTGTGGGCAGGCTGCAGGGCAGGCTTTATTGACTGACAGGTGCCCCACTTGGCTCCTATGCCATGTTCCTGCTGATCCTGGGGGCCACACTGGCTGCAGGCCCTACTGTGTGGACAGGCCTGGCCCCCTTCCCACCACACACACGGACAAGGGGGTTGATTTGACCCATCAATCGAACAACCCAGTGAGATGCAAATCTAGTCTCTCACCGGGAGGCAGAAACTAATGGCTTATGTGAATTTAGATAAAATAAAAAATATGAAGAAACAATGTCTTTATTCATTGAAAAATAAACTAATAGACTTCATTCAGGAAACTCTGAAGGAGCAGGGACAAATGCTGCAACATAATTTGAGCCACTGTCACATGAAAGAACTGAGGGTATAGACTGAAATTTAAAGAAGCCTTAGGACTTACAACCAGAAAGTCCCTTCAGGGGACCCTTTGAAGTACAAGTATATACTTGAGCAAATCTATACAGACTTTTGTCCAGCTGCTTCCTATTGCCACAAACCTACCAGTCCTTTTGGAACCCCCAAATGACTGTGATACCGTACTATCATCGGACACTCTGGAATTTTATTCTGTGTTTACTTTTCTTTAAACTTTCCCAAACTAAAGATACCAACATAAATCACTCAAAACCGGGTGTCAAATTGCTGTGCCTTCACAGGTTTTCCTTGCTTCTCATCCTCCCTCCTATTAGTTCTGTCTTCCTGAGTCTTCATGTCTTCTCAGTTTCTTTGGCAAACAAGACAAGACAATACAATGTTTGTCTCTGTGTACAGGATAAAAGTTTTCAAATTTCCGTTCTGCCCAGTGCTGATACTGCTACTTGAAACACACTTTCAAGATGAAAAACCTATAGAAAGCCAGCACACACTACAGAATTTGTGTTCTGTTGCTGACTACAAAATATAAGGCATAGCAAGCAAACAACTGCATGCAGAAATGCTGCAGTTACAGAGACAGTTTCTCTTGTGATATCATCTATCACAATACTACTTTAAGGATCTAATTAAATCCAGACAATTAATGTCTATTCTGAACATGCCAACTGCTCCATAGAGTATTCTTAAATGTTCATAATTAATTACCAATGGCTCTTGCATGTGCAAAGAGTTAAATTTACAAAACCCAATTATTGGCCACCTTAAGAAGTATTTTATACTGACAGAAAATCTGGAGTAGAAAATGTCTCAATGCCTAAGAATTACACATAGATCTTGACGTAAAAAAACAATGCAGTAAAACTTGGCAGTTGTAGAATAGGATTGTATGCAAAATAACAATGTAATGAAGAAACAGTTTAAGAGAAGAGAAAGGCTCTCATTATTTGGAGAAGGACTTGCCATTAGACCTAAATAAAAAGGTTTCCTCCCCGTGGTAGCTATAAGATTCCTTGAGAACGTATGAAAATACATAAACTGATAAGAAAGAGAGCTGATGATTTACCAATTTCTGTATTTGTCAAAACAGCTGGCAGGAGAAATAGGATATTCATCTACATTCTACAACTTTGTGGCCCAACCTGATGTCACAGGATTCCCAGAATGGTTCCTTCTCTTCTTTTCTGCGATGGACTTTCAGGTGCCATTTTCAGAACCAGATGCTTAGGCAAAAAGAAATCGGCTATTTCCATTAATAGGTGTATGCTTCAAGTCAGAGGCAGCAAAGAAGTAGAGATACTGCTGTTGGTGCAAAAGTACAGAAGGCAAGTACAGAATGATCATATAAGTATAATTTTATCTCTGTAACATCTCTTTCCCTACCTTAGTATTCTCAAAGTTTCTGAATACACTGACAATATTGGGATAAGGCCTTAAAAGTATTATATTTAAAAACAATCATTTATTTAACATCAGAATATAGCAATAAAGGAGTTGCTTCCTCACATTGAATCCCTTCAACAGAAAGAAATTATACAGTCTATTAGAGCAACTGAGAACTGAGGAACACACAGGCAACGCTCAATGCCAGAGGCACGATTGTTGTTGCCAGCAGAGTTTTAATGAAAACACTTCCTGAGATTTTTTTGCTCCTTAACGTTGAGAGTTTCTTTAACTTCATTTAAAGGAATAAATGAGAAAAATACAACTATGTGTTAGTGACTCTTCGTTTCCTAAGTACAGCTGTAAAGAGAAAATAAAGAGCAGTGTTTGAAAATTAGCCTAGAGGGAGGATGATTAGCTGAGTGAAAAAAATTACCACAGCTAAAGCTGAACTGAACTCATTCAGTTTAAACCAAGAGACTTTTTTGTCCCATTGTGAGTGTGCAGCCTGAGACCACTGGCTCACTTTATGGGAAACATTATGTTTTCAAGTAGTGCCACAGAATTTGCAAAACTTTTGATTTTTTTTTTAAGTTTACCTTTCAGTTTAGATATAAAGAATTAATAATGCCCAGTGGTGTCTACTAGTATGTAACAATTGCAAATATTTTTATGCATAGGTATCCTACAGGCACTAGGTGAAAGCTGTTTGCAGCATCTCTTGCATTTTTCCAGTAAGGGATAACGCAAAAAAATCGATTAAGAAGGTATTACTGCTGAAAGGACAAGTCATCAAGTGTACTTGAACTCTTGCAAATTCTGATGATTCCTAGGGCTTATGCAATGAGGATTATAGGATTCTGCAGGGACCTGGTTTTTTGGGGGTTTGAGGATTTTTTTGTTGTTGTTGTTTTTGTTTGGTTTTGTTTGGGGGATGTTTGCTTGGTTGGTTGATTTTTGTTTGGTTTGTTTTTGGTTATTTTGGCTTTTTGGTTTTTTTGCTTTTGCCCAAGTAATTCAGAGATGTGCCCCAGCAAATAGAGAGACGGCCCATGTGATGTTGGATTCACCTGTATTTTATCAAAGCATAGGGCAGTACCATCTCTTATTCTGTAAAAACAGTATTAATTTGTCTTTACATGACAACGAAAGTTACACTATACATACATATTTCAATTTACATTGTAGCTTCAAATTAAACTAGCAGGAGGAGAAACAAGACTGTTTGCTTCATGTAGTATAACAGTTCCACAAAAGTATACCCTATATAGCAAATAAACTCTTGCTTTCTTGAAATTTCATCAATATCCTTTTGAATTCAGAAGCTCAGCTGACCAAGGCAGGAGAAGAGTTGGACAGGAAAAAGCAGTGGCATCAAATTAGAGAAAACACAGCTTGCATTAAGTTGGGAAAAATTCACCTTTAGGAGCTGAGTACAGAGAGGCAACATCTTAGAATGAGGACTCAGAGCTGACCTCATAAAGTCTCATCATGATTTTCTGCATGGGATTTATGTGGTATTTGTCATAAACAGCCTAATGAATCTAGACTGCAGTATCCTGAAAACAACAGCACTTCTGTACCTCACAAATTTATCAGAGTTGAATGCTGGATGATAATGTGCTGAAGCCTGGATACTCTTTTACATCAGGTCTCCTGTTTCCCTTACTCCTACATCTGAATAGACCTGCCATGCCTATCATTATTTTGGAAACATCAAGTAACCTCAGAGCCTGTGGTTTATACTGGCTTTGCACTTCTACAATGCATGAAGCATGAAATGATGGGAGCACCTGCCACAGACCACTTTGTCAGCTCAAGAGAGATTTGCACCTCATCTAAAGCCTTCTCAACTAAAACGTTTCACATATAAATTCTGTCTTTTTCCCTTACCCAGAGCAGGTTGTAAGACAACTTTCCTCTTTGCAGGTTCTCTTAAAGGCTTCCTTTCAGCTGTATTCAATAGTCTTTTAGAATAAATATCTTACCTCTGCCCAGCTATCACTGCTTCCTGCATTATCACAGCTGCATAACTAGTAAGGGTATACCTCTAAAAAAGTCCATCTGTAAATCTGGTTGTCTGCAAAACCAGACTGTACTTTAAAATGCATTGGTGAACATATCCTGAGTTGTTATCTGTGTTTTCACCAAGTTTTGAAGCCCAAAGCAAGGCAATGGGAAGTCAAAGGAATGTGCTGAATTTAGTGTATTGAAGCGATGCCTTGAGGGCTCCTGATATCACCTTCTGGTCAATCACAGCTGTGCAACAGCTCTTGGTTTTGCACATTTTTAAGCTTTTTGAGCAGTTAATGACTTTCAGTCAGAAAATTATTAAAATAACAGAAAATTAAAAGCTGCTTAATGAACTTTTGGCCTACCAAAATGTAACTTTTTTTTTCTCCCCTCATCCCTCCACACCCTCCCACTTCTTTCAAGAACATACTAAAAAAGGTGGAAAAAATCCTAAATCTTTCAAGGGTCTGAAAGTGGACAAAATAATTTCTAACTCCCTGTTTGCAGCAAAGCTTGCCTGAGATTGAACAAAAACAGGGATTGATGTGTTTACTTCAGTGAGACATCAATATAGGAGCCTAACTATCCCAAACTCCCTATATTGGCAACAGACAGATAAAGAGATGGGCTGAATATTTCCTGGGGTGTATTTATCTCTTTGTACTTTGATTGCAAGCCATCCTGAGGTGACCATACCTCTAACTCAAGTTTTGCAGCTGTGTCAAATTACATTACATGAATCTGAGCCAGAGTAAGGAAAGTTGTCAAGTTTTCTAGTATTATCAGATTAGTACATAATCAAGAGGCAGGTAGAAATCCATATCAAATGCCTCTGATGTGAGGGGTCATGTGGAACACAGGCTGTACTGATAACAAGCATCCTTTTGGTCAAGTGATTTAAAGCTGCACCAGTAGTGGAACATGTAAGCATATGTAGGATGGAGTTACTCTTCTCTGTGCACTAAAGATTACCCAAAACTCCTTGATTATGTAGTGAAGAAAGCACCTCTTTTTAGGCATGTGTTAGTACACAGTTTAAATCTAATTTGAAATAGCATGTAAGAATCAAATATAAACAACAGGGGAAAAAAGGAAAATACACAATGAAAAGGATTGCTTTAATGATCAATAAGACAAAGCAAGTATTTACCATGGTGGTGTGACTCACTATCTGTTTCTCTTATATTAGGCTATGCAGTGTCAAATTCATTATTTAAGGACTGCAAATTTCAATAAAATAAATAGTGCAGTTTTAGTTCAATGGAAAGAATTTCAGTGATGGATATTTCATACCACCAGGTAATTTCAGAGGTGGGGACTATCCTGTCTGAGCTGGACCAGTGGAAGACTGTCCCCCAGGGGTCTCAAGACCCACCAGAAAGGTGGGTCCCTGGAGTGGAGCATCCCAGGAACTCAAGAGACAGGAGATAAAAGGTGGGCACAGCCAGAACTACTCTCTCTGTACCTGGCTTCTCTGCCCACTGGAGCACCGTGGATTCTCCGTGCCTTTGCCAGGGCGCTCCTCACTGCCCGACAGAGCCCCGGCTCAGGGGAATCACCATTGCGCTGCTGTTCAGAGTGCTTTTGAAGCTATTTTGCAATAGCCGGGCAGCCACCACCATACAGGGACTGGAATTTCCCTTTGTGGAGCTGTCCCATCTCAGCAGCAGCTGTTTCGCTCTCTCGCCCTCACTAAGCACCGCCGCTCCCTGGCC
Organism: Dendrocincla fuliginosa; assembly: GCA_035047845.1. NCBI lineage: Eukaryota > Metazoa > Chordata > Aves > Passeriformes > Dendrocolaptidae > Dendrocincla > Dendrocincla fuliginosa. The sequence continues at coordinate 80,327,166 of JAWWMO010000083.1, read as the reverse complement.
CAGACCCAGCACCGTGCAGGATCAGCCCCCACCACCCACCCACCCATGTGGGTGCTACTCTATAAGCCACACAGCATAAGACTCTGTTGAACTAAATGTCCTTCCAGGTTTTGTTTTAACTTGGGGGGAGGGGGGCAACTAGGTGACATTTTCTGCTATTGTTGGGGGGGGTGGTGTTTTTTCCCGTTTTTACTAAAATTATATATTTTCCTTCTTCATTCAGACTCCTCATTATTTTTACCTTCTCTATATTGAGGGGAGGGAAATAAAAAAGGAGAGTTTATCTCATTAGAGGTATCACCTCCTGAATATATTGTCATTAAACTGAGACAACAAAAAAGACAGAAAAAGTAGAAGTATAAAATACCTTCAGTGCTACTGCTGAAGATATCTTGAAGGACAGGCCATGTTTGACCCTCAAGCCATCTCCTGCTTACTGAGTTCAAAACCCCTAGTCTAAGTTTCAAGACACAGCTATAATCTTAACTATTGTGCACTAAAGGCAGGTGCAGCTAAAAGAAATAACCCTAGTATTCTTTATGGTTAGTTCCTAACACATTCCTCTTCATATCAACTCCAATTCAAAGAATAGCTGGGTGAAGCAGCTCCCAGGGCAAGACATCCTTCTTTATTATTGTTTGGCCTATGGGTTCTATCAAAAAAAACCAACCAAACAAAAAATTGTCTCCTCAGTCTTAAACTATGATTAACTCAGAAACTGAGTTTTTATTAACAAACAAACCCATTTCCAGTTTATGACTCGGAGTTGTTTCCACTGAAATAGCTGCTAAAACTCCTGCTGACTTGAAACATGCAGTATCTTGCACGTCTTGTTCATAGGAACACAAATGCTATCCATTTTCACTGATTCTGTGGAAAGTCAACCTGAGTTTCAAAAGGACCAGTTTCCTTTTTGCATTATAAGGATACATTTTTGTGCTCATGAATGAGGTGACCCAAAAGAGTCAGCATGGATTTATGAAGTGTAAATGACACCTGACCAGCCTAGTTGCCTTCTCTCCTAAAATGACCAGAGTTGTGCAGGGGTAAAGAACACTGGCTTTTATTTACCCTGACTTTGGCAAGACTAAATACATGCAATATTCTCCAACAGTATCTGTTATTCAAGTTAGCATCTTATAGTCTGTATGGATGATCTAGTAGATTGATAGGCTTGGAGTGCCATAGTTAATGGATCATATGCTGCCTGAAGGCCAGAAACAAGTGGAGTATCGCAGGACTTTATTCTGGGTCCTGTTCTTAATGACCTGGAGGATGTAACAGAGCACACTTTCATCAGGTTCTGAGATGACACCAAATTTGAGATCAGAGGGACCTAGAGAGACTGCAGGAGTTGGTCAAGATAAACACCATGCAATTCAACATTGTGGGACAAGTGCCCAACCCCAGAGGGAAAGAAGAGCCTCTTCAGTGTCAGAGCCTGGCAATGAGCTTGCCAGGGAGCAGCTCTGTGGAAAAGACCCTGGAGACCATGGCAAATGGCAAGCAGTGTCTCCTGGCAGTAAAGATGGCCAACAGCATCCTGGGCTTATGAACAGCCATTCATAGCTGGGGAATCAGAAAGGGATCATACCTCTTACTAGTCCACGTCTAGATAGTGCATCCAGTTTTGGTGCCCTCAGTCAGTACAAGAGAGGCATTGGTAAACTGGGGGCTGTTCAGGGAAAAGTCACCAAGATGGCTGGGAGCTAGAGCACTTCACCTTTCAGGAGAGGATGATGGACCACAACTTGTCCATTGTGGGAAAGAGATGTCTTCAGTGAGAAGGGTACCTGAAACCAGTGCCCTAGTATCTGCAAGGGAAATAAACCCAGACTCTTGATGGCAGGGCGTACTGCAAGGAAGAGACACATCAGGCACAAATTTAGATAAGAGACATTCAGACTACACGTAAGGAAAAGGTTTTTCATGGTGAGGACTCAGGTGTTAAAGGAAGGTGTCCAGAGAGGCTGTTTATACTCCAGCCCTGGAGGTTTTCAAGTCCTAACTAAAACAGTCTTAAGTAACCTGGCCTGACCTAGTTGGTTCTGCTTTGATCAGGAGATTTCTCTAGAGATGTCCTGAGGTCTTTTTCAACACAAATTAGATCTTGAAATATGAATGCAGAAAAACAAGAATAGACAAAGCAGAATGGGAGGAACAGCATGTCAAAATAAAGTGAAGCTGGATCAGTGGAAATGTAACCTAAAAGGCATTTAACAGACATTCTTTAGAAATCAGGCATACAAGTCTCATCTTCATAGGCCATGTTTCAAAGGTTTCTCTCTTGCACACATGAAAGGTTTCCTTCTCCCAAACCTTCCTTCTTCTATCACCAGGAATGCAGCCTTGACAATCAGAGGATTACAGAGAATTTAGCAGCTGTGATTCTTATTGACACATTGAGTCCTCTTACTGATATTCACAAATCAGTAATTTTATCACAAATTAGGTTTCTCATTATAATAGAAACTGTCTTTCCAAATATTTCATGACACAATCCCGTAGTAACTATTTTGCAAGATCCCTGCACAGGACAGACAGCTAATCAATTGCACACAAAGCTACTATAAGAAAAAAGAGCTTTAAGGCAGTAGACCTGAACAGTGCTTCCAAGCATTACCCTGTTGAGGTTTGATCTCTGTTAACTTGATTCACACATGCAAGAGAAATTTCAGTCACAAAGGAACCCTCCTTTAGTTCCTCAGTGGTTGGCTTTCTGAACATAAAACTGTTTTGAATGTGGAAGACACACAGAATCACAGAATGGGTCAGACTGCAAGGGACCACAGTGGGTCACGTGGCCCAACCTCCCTGCTCAAGCAGAGTCATCTTAGAGCACATGCCACAGGATTGCATCCAGACAGTTCTTGTGTATCTCCAGATACCCTGCAGGGTAAAAGGACGAGCCACTCCACATAGAAGGTGAGACGAAATGGCCCTTTTATTAACATGGACACCGGCTTATATAGGGAGAGCATGGAAGGTTCTAGAACAGGGGTGGAGTTCAGGGAGGAGTTTGGGGAGGTCTACATCAAGTAAGGTAACAAAGGATGGGCTTCGACAAACAAGGGCAGATCGGGGAGGAGCAAGGGAGTGGTCAGCCATATATGGCGCAGCTGCATTGCACCACAGGCTGACCAATGGGGAAAGCCATCACGTCCACAGATAAACCAGCCAATAGAAGGGAAGTAACTAGGGAGAAACCGGGGTACATGAACCAATCAAAACATTTGGAATTATTATAACTCTAGTACAATAAATATCTAACTAATAGTTACCTGTAGAAACTCAGAATTCTTATTTGTCCATGGGTGGCCTTTCTTCAGTCCACAACTGGACTCGTTGACTCTCTCTTCTTAGGTGTTTTCTGCTTCTTCCAGAACCGGTATTTTTGTCCTCTGATCCCAACAGTCCCCCCTCAGTCATCTCTTCCTGAGACAGAACAGGTGCAGCTCCCTCAGCGTTTCATTATTAGAGAGATGCTCCCATCCCTTAATAGGATCTTTGTAGCCCTCCCCTGGACTTGCTTCAGGTACTCCATGTCTCTTTTGTTCTGAGGAGCCCGGAATGGGACACAACACTCCAGATGTGACCTCTCTACGGCTGAGTAGAGAGGCAGGATCACCTCCTTCAACCTGCAGGAAATGATCTTTCCAGTGCACCCCAATGTATGCAGACCTGGGCAGTGCAAGAGACAGTGAAGGTCCCAAGCCCTTCACTGAAGGATGGCCCTGGGAGTCTTCCCTGCTCAAGTCTGGAGAACAACGGAGAACAGACAGACAATGCTATCAGACTTAATCAGGCAAGGACTCACGCAGCATCAGTCAGGCTTCATAGAATTGTTGTGGTTGTCATCTCTCTTAAAATACTTTGTTCATACAGAACCCCAATAACCCTCTTGAAATTAACATGAGAAAGTGACTTCATGCCTGTCAGAATTGCTAGTTTTTAGAAAGAATAGAAAATTAGCCTTTTCTTAGTGATCTTGTCCTGTCATGGAGGCAAGATATGTGAAAAAACACTTTGACAGGCAAAGCAACTTCATATATTGCAAGTATTTTTATGTTATTGGGTGTTTTTGATATTATCCTGCATTTTCCCTTTGATATGCTCAGACAGTTTCATTTCTAGTCTTTGAAAAGTTTATTTTTCCTTTTCAAACCACTTCTGTATACAAACTCCTGCTAAAAACAGTCCACAATATTCTGTTTGCTATAGAAACAGATAACTTTTTTAATTGAAATCATAGTGACTTACCCCAAAAAGCTCTTTCAAGCTCCAACTCCACTTTTCCTCAATTCCTCTGAGTTTTTAAATTATTGTGTCTTGAAATTATGATCAATAAAATTCTCTTATAAAAGTTAGAATTGCAATTCTAAGGTTTCTTTTTTTTTTATGATGACAAGAAAAATACTTTTATAAGTAGAATTGTTTATTTAATCATCTCTGAGATCAAGGTGTTTTCTGTGTTGTGTGTTCTAATACTGTTCGCTTAGTTGTTCCTTGAGTATTTCAGTATCATATTCTTGATGAAGATTTTATAGATGCAGCAAAAATACTTCCATTATATACACAGCATCATTGTTAAACAGATGGCAAAGTTTCACAGATGCCAGTTAGCTGTTGCAAAATAAAAATCATGGGGGATTTCCACACCATTCGCTGTGAGTAACTTTGGCACAGTTCAGAATCTAAGACCTGTGTATCTGAAGAAAAACGTTAGGTGCCTGGATAGAGCATGTAGTTACTCAGAATGCAGAATATTTTATTTGGTGGCCAAAGATGCCATCTGAATATTCCCACAATGTCACAGAAGTGTTTCAAAACACCACTAATCACAGTGTTTTTTTCAAGTTGTGTCTAGGTATGAAGATGACTATTCCAAGGAATAAGGGTAATAAAAGTAAATGAACAGCTCATGTCCTTTGTCCAGCTGATTCACAGGTAGAGCCACAATAAAGAATCTTGTCCATGACAAATGGACAACTAGACATTAATTGCAAATTAACTGAGTCAATGTATCTTTACAAACTTGATGGAGAAGCTCTTTTAAATGTATGTCATTATTTTTTTTTCTCTCTAAAACCCTAAGCACAGGCAAGCAAAAATAAATGAGAGCAAAATACATTTTCATCTCTCCTATGTAGGCCTGGATTCTTCATAGCCCATACCTGTTGATGCCTAAGTGCACCAAGCCATTAATTGTGCAAATCCCTAACAGTAGTGAGCCAGAGAAAGCTTACAGGAGAGCTAGGCAGCTAGTCTTCTAACCTGGGCATTCTCTGGCTGACTGAAATCCTGGGATATATTTAAAGTCTTCAGACTGTGAACCTTGTCAGCATCAGCAGACAGTGATTCCCAAATTCAGCACTCCAACTCATGTGAAAGTTTTTTTCTGGGCATGGTCTGTTGATACATGAGCATGAACCTGATCAACAGTATTCAAGGTGCTCAGTTTGGCTTTAATTAAGTCTCATGTTTAATTGTAGAGGATGAATATGCATTGCCACTGGTTAACCAAGGAAACAAAGTGTTTTATGTTTGGTCTGATCCTCTGGGTGCTGAGTCTGATAGCTTTTACCCTTTAAGTTACACTCAAGTCTTCAGTGTAACTACTACCACTCTCATTGCAATAACTGGAGACAGGAAAGGGGAGGCTATGGACAATTCTAGTGCCATTTACGAATCTATCAAAATAAAACTGAAAGTATGATTTCACTTCGTAATGGAGGGCTGTCCACTACAAACTATGGTAAAAATAAACACAAAATCACAGTCTAAGAATTCTGAAGTCTTTAAGCTGTTTGCAAGCAGCAATACTCTATAACTTCCTCTCTGCAAATTTATAAAAAACACTCTTCCAATCACAGTCAGACTGCTAATCAGTTAAATGCAAAGCAAACATTTGTCTTCAAACATCTATAAACTTATGGTACCAGGCATCTCTTCTGTTTTGAGGACACTGTTTTTTAAAATCATGCATCAAAGTATTCAAAAAAATCCTGGCACTCTGGTTTCTCATTTTCATTCACAATCATTAAAGTAAGCTCAAATTTTGAAGCTTTGCAATGATAGTTAAATGTTATGTCATACTAACCTGATGACGATGAGGAAGTTTGTGATGAATATTAACAGAGCAAAGGTACTGACAATCACCTTTAGCGAAACTGGGGGGAAAAACCCACTAATAATCCTGCTAGCACTGAGTCTTTTACTTTAGTAAAAACACCTCTTTAGACTGCACTTTCTCTGATGTCAGAGTTTGGGAAAAATTGCTAGTTCCCTTTTATTGTCAAGGTAATTGGTACATATTGTTTACAGAATATTTATCAATGCTCCCACTGTATAGTGTACCATCATGAGAGAGAGCACATTACTAGCAATTTTGAGGAGTTTTGCTGGCACTAGGTAAATAATAGACTATTACACAGCAGCAAAAATAAGTATAATATATCAAAATCCCTGCCTACACTTAGAAGTCTTCATAGCCACAGGAAAAACACAGCACCCAGACCTGACTCTCTCAGAGGTCCAGCTGTGCAGGCAAAGCTATTCTTTGTGCAAATGAAACACTTCACCTACACTTTGAAGAAGCTTTCCACTGGGGTATGTGCATCTGCACCTGGGCCTTGAACATCTCATTCCACTCAGACACGTTGACAGAGCTTAAAATTTAAGAGTATAAGATGCCTAAAGTATGAGGCAAATAAACCCCAACTTTGACTATTTTCTATGTCAAATAGGGCAAATTTAGTGATAGATGACACTACATCTGAAAGCCAAGGCAGTTCCATGCTTTAAAGTGTGGCAATTGCACAGAGAAAATGTGTCCTCAACACTTTGTGAACAGCTTAAATACTGCAGCCTACGTTGTCCTGGGATTGGCACAGATGAGCCACATATTTAATGTCCATGAGTTGAGCTAACCAGAAAGGGCTCTGTTTTTCAAATGAGCAGCAGTGCTGCCTCTCCAGCGTGCTGTGTGCGGCATATCTCAGCCTCTCACTCACTTCCATTCACTTCCTTCATGTATCAAAGAGGGGCAGCAAGAAAAGTAAAATTTTTAAAGACATACCCAACTATTGTCTTGAACAACAAAAGACCACTTAGAATACTTACCTTGTTAAAATGAGGATCTTCCTAAAGTAAAAAGCTATCTATTTTCCAGCTTGTCATAAGCAACCACCAGAGGAAGGAAACACCTCTGAGAGCAAATATTCAAGCATAACTAAGCTAATCCAATCTGTAGCTACCTATATATATATATATATATATAAGAAATCATGAGCTATTACTTTCTCTTTCAATCATGCAAAAGAAGGAGCACTGTGCTGGATCTTTGAAGTCTGTTGCAAAACTTTATTCAATATCATGTAGATGTAAAAAGTCTGAGCATGTAATTTTTTTTGACCATAAATGAATTGCTTGATTTTAGTAAGAACTAAACACCTGCAGCTTTTATACAAGTGGAGACTGTTTTTGACAATAGATGAGAAATTATCAAAACAGCAGCATATCTGGAATATCAATATGATGAGCTAAAAAATTGCCCATTTTTAAGAAGCCTTGTTCACTTAATCATTGCTCTGTAAGTGTAAGTACATAAAAGGATTGATTACATAAAACCCTAAGTAATTTACTCAATAGATCTACTTCATTTATTGCTTCTGTGGCTCCTTAGCCCAAGGAGGGAAGCAATAAATTGAAGGCACGTAAGCATGCCAACTTTTGCAATTTCCATGCATTTTGATAAAAACAAATTTCCACCTCTCACAACTTTTATTTTCAGACTTTTCCAATCTTCAACATTATGTAAGCATTGAATTACTCCAGAGTTAGCAACTGCTATGTGTTCATCCCAGAATAATTGAAAACTCATCTGTTTTACTTTTATAATCAGAACATCTTAAAGTAAAATGTGGTTCCTCTTTCCTATATGAAAAATAGATCATTAAAAACCCCCTGCATTTATAAAAAAATATGTAATTAAATTTATAATG
>JAWWMO010000083.1:80302190-80314212 GCA_035047845.1 Dendrocincla fuliginosa | reverse complement strand
TCCCTTCTCTCTTGGGAGGGGGGAATCCGTGTGGCCAGCAGTTGGGCTTGGCAGGGAGCCAACCCAAACCTCCACAAAGCCAACTGCTATGTAGGAGGAAAAACTCTAACATAACAATGAATACTGGAGAAAGTTTTAGCTACATGTCTAATGCTGATACAATGACAGATGCTTTTGATACACAGGTGTACTGTTAGAGAAATCAGCTCCTAACATTTTAAGGAGTCCACATAATTCTGTCTCAACAAAAAAATTCATATTTGTTTCTTTGGAAAATCAATTCAGTGTGAATCAAGAAAATGAGTCATCCTTATTTCCTTCAAGTCTTTAATGTTTCTGGCTGCTCATAGTTTGGTTTCAGATCAAAGCAAGATAAAAGTGAATTAAAGATTCTTCTAATCTGTTATTCATATCTGATTAAAATATATTTCCTTTTACCTATTGCATAATATGTCATATATTTTGTTTTGGTAAGAAAATGAAATACAATATGTTTGAGGAAAATGAAGTTTTATTTAAATTTATAAAATACTTCATCTGCACTTAGAAGGTCAAAACACGTAAAATCTCTACAGAGGTAAGTAAAGAAGTTACAACAATCATTAACATATCTGTCACCAAAATAAGTATTTATATTTAGTTGATCAAATTTGGATGGTAAAAAAGAATAACATTTTCAAGGGCATCTAAGGGACTAATTGTCATTTAGGAGACTGAAAAAAAAAACGACAGGCTTAGCATCCTTTTAAAAGATGTGCTTAGTTAGTTTGAAAAACTTCACAGCCAAAAGTATTTTCTTCATCTACTTCCACACCCAATCTTCTACTTTCCCACATGGAAAAAGGATGAAAAAACAACAAACTCTACACAAAACAAAACATATACACCACCACCCTTAATAATAATAATTAAAAAGTGGGAAAAAATAATAACAGGAAAGAGAATAACAAAAAAACCCAAGAAAAATGGCTTGTATTTTACTTGTTTCTTATCAAGAACTATTTGTTACTCTTTGTAAAGGATAACCGTCTATGCTTTTCAGTACATAAATTTCAATAATTGCAGACCAGATGTGCCAAAAAGAACATATTATAATATATGAAAAGCCCACGTAAGGATTTTTCCTTTCCCTAAATCAAATAATAGGGAAAAAACTCTTTTGTATCCTCAACAGTCAGAGTTCTGTCTTTGCAATTCCACTATCTAACTTAAATGCTTCTGCTGGAAGATACTCGATGAAAGAACAGGTCCTTGGTTTCTTCATGCTCGCTGGCATACTGCCATTGTTATCAGGCATTTCTCTGTCTATTTCACATCTAGCATAGAAGATTTTCTGGGCAGGTATTGTCTTTTGGAGATGAATTTTGCCATCAGACTTTGTTTTCATAATATATTTGGTTTGGACCACTACACCCACTCTGGGCTTTTAATGCCAAAGGACAACACTCAAACATACTATTTGCTTGTATGTCACTTTATATTATTGAGATATAAGTCAGTGTCATAGCTGTTTTATATGCTGCTTGGCAACAGAGGCAGAAACTTCAGCAAGTTGGGGTCATCTGCAGCATTTTGTACATGTCTAGATGTCCCATTCATTTCAGAAGGAAAGGGCTGACCTGAGGAGACAAGTCAGACTGGCAACCACATCACTACATATTCCAGCATCAGAAGATTCAAACACTGAACAACAACAACAATAAAAATAATAATAATAATTCTACAGAAGATTGCCCAACTCTGCCTGGACCTTCTGAAAAAGTCCTAAAACTTGACCATAGCTTTTGAGACAGTTTTACTATTTGAACTCTTGATTGTGTCAACAAGGACCTCTCTGTGAGACATCCATATTTTTTCACCACTTTCAAAATGACATGAAGAAAGGCTGGTAGTCAGTCTGACATTTTTTCTCTTCCCATGAAACCAACTAAAACTTTAATTTATAGAAGTGTCAATGAAAATTAGTTGGCCAAAAGCCCTCCATAACTTTCTGCAATTCTTGAAGAAGCATGTTCGAACCTCAGTACTGATCAGGCACATAGATTAAATCTCACTCCTACTCTGGAATGTTGAATGTTGGCACAAATAGACTCAAAATTTTCTTAAATAATATCCAGTGTTTGTAAACAGTTACTGTTCTTTTGAACACAGGAAATATTGGGAAACATTTTCTAATAAAGGGACCTCTACATGCATATTTTTGTAAATAGTATATAAGTGTCTGTTTTCTTTCAGGTCTTCCTGAACGAGGTGTTTTTCACCTGATACCTACTGATGCACTCTCTGATGGAAGACATGGAACTGTTGGAGCAAGTCCAGAGGAGGGCCATGAAGCTGATAAAGGAACTAGTGCACCTTCTCTACAGACAGAATGAGAAAGTTGGGGCTGTTCAGCCTGGAGAAGAGGAGGTTGTGTAGAGACCTCATAGCAACTTTCCAGTATCTGAAGGGGCCCTACAAGGGCCTATAGGGCAGAGGGAGTTTTCATCAGGATCTGTAGTGATGGGCCAAGGGGGAATGGTTTCAAACTGAAAGAAGGCAGATTTAGATCATATTTTACTGTGTGGCACTGGAACAGGTTGCTCAGAGAAGTTGCAGATGCCACACACCTGGAAGTGTTCAAGGCCAGGTTGGATGGGGCTTTGAGCAACTGCTCTAGTGGAAGATGTTCCTGCCCATGGCATCCGCATTGGACTAGATGATCTTTAAGGTCCCTTCCAACTCAAACTATTCTATGCTTCTAAGATGCAAACTAAGAGCAAACTAAGATTTGGTACAGAATAGAAGCAAGATGTCATCAGTGTCTTTGAACTCTGAGAGAAGGAAATTTATTTAGAGGAAATGATTTAGCAGAAGTGAAACAGAAAAAGTCCCAGCCCTTGTATAATCCCTACAAAGACAACTATAGTGAGCAAAAGGCAAAGCAACTACCAAGGGAAACATTTCCCTCAGATGCTGAGGTTATTTCAGCTGGGGTGTATTTAAAGACCCGTGAAACGTAAAGTACCAAAAAACCCATAAAGTGAGTTGTTGCTTGGCAGCAGTGGGGTAAAAGCCAAAGCCTGAAAACACTGATTGATGATAGCCTATGAAAAGAAGAATAGTCCTGAGCAAAGTGCTAGCAAATGCAACCTTGGTGTAGACAAAATTCTCATCTTTCCTGAAAACTTGTGGCAGATTCTTTGCTACATCTATAAGTGTGCAGTCACAGGGAGCAAGGCTCACAACAAGAAGTCATTCAGTTCTTCCTTCAGGTTCTTCCTACCTTCAAGTGGTTAAAAGAGGGTTCTTCACGCTTTCTAGAGACATGCACCCTTCAGGCACAGAGTAACATTAGACATCAGCTCTCAGACTCTGTCCCAGAATTCAGGCATGCAGCAGAAGCTCAGTGCCCCTGCTACTCTAGCTGAAGGCGTGAGGCACAGAAGTCAAAGAAAGGACAAAGTGCATGGAGGATGGGCAAAATCCAAGCTGAATCAGCTTACTGAACAAGCTCAGAGCCATAGTACTCTCATTCTTTCCCCTCTCAAACATTTCTTTTCTGACACCCTTGGTGATAGTGTACCTCAGAGAACCCATTTTATTGTTCTCATGAAGCTAATTCAGTGAACTGTAAATACAAATGAATAATTGAGGGCTTGTTAGTGTTTGGAGAAATGGGATATTGCTAGTCTTTTTGCCCTTTATTCATTTCCACTACACTTTTTTTCATAGCACAATGGTAGCCTCTAATCAGCTTTTAATAATAGCTGTGTAGTCAGTTTTCTCCCCCCAAAACAGATCACACTTCATTCTCTTAAGCCTCCTCCAAATTCACGAACATCCTCCAAAAAGTTACCTCCAAATTCATGAACAATATCACACTATAAATCAAATTTAACTGTCAGAATTCTCAAGTTTTGGAATTTAAAAGATAAAAATGGTTATGTTTTTCTTATAGTTAACATGAGTAATAGGAATAGCTAGGATAAGGGATGGAACTGTAGAATTACAAGTGCCCAAATGGGTTAAAGCTAAGTCTATTCATTTCATAATTAAAAACATACAATTATGGATATTTTTATTTGCACTTAGGTTTAGGGTATAACTCCATATAGTATATGCACACAATAACTCATAAATTTCTGACATGTTTCTGCAAATACTATTTTCAAAAAATATTTTAGAATACTTTATATATGGAAATGCTTAAATACTTCTATGTTACCGAGTAGCTGGGCATCTAGAAAAACTGGTTTTAATTGTACAGCTTGTAAAGATTTCAAAATATAATTTTACTACCAGTTCCTCTAAAACATGAAGTTAATGAAAAAAAGAGACTACTAAATGACCAGCATGTAAACAGTCTCAGCTCTGGGCCATCAATAAACATTTTCACTGACAAGTGCCACTTCTAATCACTCAGTTGACTTTGAAAGGGAAAATAAACCCCAACAATACAACACTTTATGATGCTGTGTATGACCTTGATTCTTACCTTTCATATACTGAGAATACTCTCTTAGCTAATTCAGCCTATTTTGTATTCACAGGTTGCTAGCAGAATTATTCGTAGTAACAGAATTCTAAGAAAACCATTTCAGTTTCTTCTTATTAGACAATTATCATTAGCTACAAAGTATTAGGTGACTACAACTCCTCAGCTAGATCATTACATGTATATTCCATTTGATTCAGCATAAATGTCACATGCTCCTTCACACAAGTTCTGAGCAATAATTATTAGTCTTAAGAATCAGATCTGAATGAAATTTAAGGGGAAAAAAAAACCAAGCACAAGCTTTCACTGTTTTTAGAAGTTAAATCACATTTTGAAATATTTTAGTCTGGGGAAAGCACTGAGGTTTTTGGGGCTTCTGGTTATTGCATGTAGTAAGGTATGTAGATCAGGAATTGAGTGGTGTCAAAATTATATGTGGATAAAGTTCGCGATTTCTCCGTTTCAGTACAACAAAAAGAAAAAAAAACATTTCTGATACTTTTCTTGAATTATATGCATTACACTTAATTATTAAGTAGCATTTATTGCTTCAGTATCTAGGGTGGAAGGACTTATGTTTGATCTTAACTTCTACTGCTGCACATTAGAGGATCCAGGCTTTTCCTGCTGGGTACCTCATAGCCAGCTGAATTCCAAGGCACTTCTTTAAATTGCCCATGGCATGCACAGCCAGCAAAATTATCTGTGTATGGTGTTCTATAGCTGGAATAAATTAGTAGCACATGGAAATCTCACCTATTGACTTCTGCTTATATAGCTTGTATTTCCTTTTTCTCCATTTTTACTTTGTGGGGAAGCTGATATGAACATTGGTGCTTCAATCTGCCTAAGCTAAAGATGAGCATACACCTCTACAGTGCAGATGTCTCTCATCATGGTTTTTACAGGTCCATAGTGAAAACTCAGAATATTACCCCTACACATATTTCCATGATAGCAATAGCACTGAGGGCACTGCTGGAAAAATATTCAATGTGATACAAACACTTAATAAATAAGAAAAATTATTTGATTTCTCTCAGTGATCCATACCATTATTCAGCATGGATAATTCATCTGTTAAAACATTCAGCAGTACTTGGTCTATCAATAGCAGCAGACTGCTGCTTTCTGTACAAGAATGAGACTGATTGATTTCTGCTCTTTACCTTTTTCCCACTTCCATTGTATTTGCAGTGGCATCAGTTTTATTAGTAATGTGAATATCTAATACACAACTCAGGGAAACATTTTCTCTTTAGCTGTTGTAGGTCTCAGGAAAGCTGCCTGAGCTAGTCAGCTCTCAATCACTTCAAGTGAGATCTAGCTTTGATCTTCCTGTTCTTGAAAAAGAAAAATTGAAAGTGGTGACATAAAAAGATTAGATCATATTAAACTGAACCAAAGAATCAAAGTGTCAGCTTTGCTACTTACTAGGAAAATACCAGGAACACAATATTCTTACCTAAATTGGATTTAGACAGAACTAGGAGTTGAACAGTTCCAGTACGAGTCAGATACAACTGCTTAATTTATGAGATTTCAGACCCCAGTGGTTCAAATTTCACAAGGACAAGCCAGCTCAAAAGGCACCCCATTCCTCTGCTGAAAATCACATTATATGCCTTTCACTACCCCGGGTGAAATTTATCATCTTTGGTCATGACTGAACCAAACTAGAGAACTAAGCTCTTTCCTTCCAGGAGAAAAATCTGTACAGAAATTTAATATGCTGTGAGGTTCAAAATAACAATTAAGGAGGTTTGCCATCCTGTCCACTACTACCACCACCCCTTCATGTCCACTGAATTTGTGATATCTTGACTTAATGTTCACACCTACAGTTTATTTTTGCTCCCATCATTCTATAACTTTATGAAAATTAAAACAGGGCCTGAAACAATCTTCTCAAATGTTTGCAAAAGCTTTTTTTTACTTCAGACAGGGCAATAGTCTCTGAAAAGTATGAATATCATCTCCTCAGTTTTGGTGTTGAGCATTTCAGATATTCAGTTGATTTTGTAATTTTGAGCTAAATTCTAGTTTATCATTCAGGGTGAAAGGCACACTTTCATACCCAGAGAAATTTCTAGTTGAAATAAAATGAAACTTTCCTAAAAAATCTCACAAGAGAAGTTATTGTTTAGCATCCTCAGCTGTGTTTGGTTCCAAGTCCAGAGGTGTTAAAGGAAGAGATATTTCTGCATGACTTATGAATTCCAGGGTTCTTTCATTATTAACATATAAATGACCTTTTCTGTCCAGAGTCCTAGTTTAGTAATTTATCCTAATAAGTAAATAAATAAAAACAAACAAACAAACAAAAATCTTAAAAATACTTCTGTTGAAACTTGTATGCTTCAGGAATGCCGCAAGTCAAGGAAAGGGAAAATATCCTCTGAGACAGGACCTAGTACACCGGCACTCAATTAGATTTTGACCTTCTTCACCCATAAAGGATTGGTAGACAGACATTGTTTGCTACTTGCCTGAATTAAATTGGGTCTCCTGAGACGCATATGAAGTAATTTAAAAAATGAAAAACACTGTTAACTGAATTTACTCAACCATCACTCTGAAGCAAACCTTATTTATTGTATTCATCTATTAAACTAATACAATCTTTCACATTTTAATCAGAAAAAAATGACATTTAATTAGTGTTACACAGTCAAGCTTTGAAAAAGCTCCCCTATCTGAGCATTCAGCTAGGCTACCATTTTTCAGTCTCACCACAGTGAGTCTTGTATGTTTTTATTCTTCCCTTGGTCTAAGCAAACTGCAGAACTCTTTTATGAATTCAACTCCCTGGTACACTTCCTCAGCAGGAATAAGCACTCCTCACAATTTCATACAAGTGAGATCTTTTGGCTCAACTGCCTTGCATCCATCCCATGAACTGGCACCATGTTCTTTCCCAAATCTCTGAACCTCTCGTGCACATTTCATTACTTTTTTTAAGGACTTGTGATGGTTGAGAGAGATATATTAGTTTATAAAACCAAAGCAAAACCAAATCCAGTCAACCAGTCATAACATCAGCAATCTACAGACTTAGACATACCAACAAAAATAAAGGAAAAAAACCCCAGATCCTTGTGCATATGTTCTTCCCTCTTCCTTTTTTTTTTTTTTTAATATTTTTTCCCCCCTCAACTGAATAGGAGCTGCAAAAATGTTCTGCTGTTGTGTGGTTTCAGACTATGACCCAGAGATCCCTGGCTGTTCCTTGTACATGCAGCTTCTTCCACCCTGAGTTGCTGAAATTATGCAGGATACTTCTATGGTTCTACACTGCTGTTTCTGCCCAAATTTCCTCCATCAGCTTTCTTTTTTATTTACCTACACTACTTCTTTAACACTCTGCTTTGTAAAATTGACCTATTTTTGTTCTAATAGGGGACTCTAGAAACTTTCTACTCCCAGGCTCATGCAGAAATTAAAGATAGCTGTTTTCACATCAAGTATTGTACTGGCATTCTACCAGAATAGTGGCTGTTGGGCCTTAATGGTTCTTAGGTGCTTTGGCTCTTGAGGAGCTTGGCAGAGTTCTGATATTATGCAGCAGGCTGTGTGTACCAAGCCATTCTAATGATAAAGCACTTTCATAAGCTCACTAACTCCAACCTATATGTACATGCAAACAAAGCCCACAAATTTTCAGGTTTTTGTTTATTTTTCAAGGATTTAATTTCACCTTTCTAGAAATAGGCATCCTGAATCTCTGACTTAAGAAAAGCATAATGGGCCAAAACCACATCAGCAAATCAAGTCTTACTAAAGTCTTCTGAGCGAGCCTGCAAAGCCTAAAACACAAATATGTGTTTTTTAATATTTCATCATTTTGCAGGGAATTATAGCAGCAGGACTGCAAAAGTGTCCCTTCAAAATCAAATTCTTCCATCTCCAAGTATGCTTCCCTCTCCCCTGCCCACCTAAAATCATATTGCAGCGATTAACTTCTAAGTCACTGTTTCTACAATTTCAGTTATTTGACAGCATAGTCCAATAAAAGTGGCATCAGTTAATTTCACAGGAGCCTTAAAGGCTTGTTTTGGATGAGGCAGCAGTCTACTACTGCAAAAAAAAAAATCTTTTTTTTTTTTTCCTCCCAGCACAGTATGCAAGGAGTTTTTATGCATTAAATGTTCACTTCTTTTATACAAGCATAGGCTGAAGGCTGTGCCCTTGTCTGAAGTATCTAGTATCATAACATATATATTGATAAGTTTATTGATCAGTGTCTGAATGTTTGTCTTATTTTCCTTTAACATTCCCATTAAACAGCATTTTGACATTATTTTTGAGGTAAAAAAAAAAATAACAATATGAGAAAAAAGCTCCAGCAGCAACCCGCAGGCATAAGGGAAAACTCACTGTCAAGTATGATTTATGAAAACTTGTTAAATTTACTTAAGATAACTGGGAGGAAGACTAATACACTAATAACCTCTTTAACATAAAGCCTTATGGAATACAGTGCATCTTTTATACAATAGGAAGGCTAATTTAGCTTGTCACAACACAGAATTGAATTAATAGGGAAGCCAAAAGGCTCTCAATTTGTATTATTAAATCCAAATATTGGGTGATAGCCCAGCTACTGCTATCATTCAGTGGGTTTTGTTGCCTTATCATGTAAAAATAAGATGTTAAGTGTGCATGCAAGAGAGTACTATAGTCAAATGCTGTGACCACAAAAAATATCTACTATGCCCGGACATTTCAGATCAGTCTTTTTTTCCCCTCTGCATTAATTAGGCCATTTAGATTTTAAAATTCCAGATAATTTTTACTTTTTTGGCAGATTTTTGATCTGCATATAATCAGCTTCTTGTTTAACCAAGAACTGGTACCATTTCTTTTGCCCTAGAGATGCGAACTCACCTCTGCTTCTAATATTTTTTTCTCATACAGAAATTATTCACAGCTGAAAAGTTATTGCATGTAACTTGTCTGTATATATATGCAAACATACACACACATATGTGGTGGTGAAGCTGTATCCTGTTCTCTGCCTAGACTGGCAGATGGTCATGATGAACAACAGGAGATCCTTGTGAAGAATACGAGACTCCTTGCTGCTGGGTAGCAAAATTAATGAACACCTGTAAGACATGATAAAAAGTGGGATTTTCAAAATAATAGTACTTGAATTCAAAGTTTGGGGATATAGGTGATGATATTTTTCAGTTGCTTTCTTAAGCTTTTTTGACACAAAAATTAATAGCTTATGTTGAGGGAACCCATCTAGAGATATGTTTTGTAAACTAGAAATAATCCCTCTTCACCTCTCCAGCTAAGACAAGGGTTGGGTTAATAAATTATAAAAATAATGGTAAAGTGAGTTATTCACTGAGATATGAAAATTACTTTTTATTGCTGCACAAGTTAGTGGGAAACAATGGTTTTAGTTGCCTTTGAAATTGCACAACTAAAGAAGTCAAATCTGTTGTTTTTGTCAATAACCAAGCATTTCAAGCATACTTCTGACCCTTGCAGAGTGATGACTGGACAACTAATGTGCCTCCTTAGTGGCTTTTGTTTGTTTGCTTGTTTTTAACAGATCTTACTACAGAAAGGCTTGTTTCCTTTTTAATCACTCTACAATTTGGCAGCAAGGAACTTAGAAGGAAAGCAGGCTATTCTATATTCAAATGATCCTATTCATATGCAAACAAACTTAGGGTGCATTATAAAGGTGTTAGTTACTGGGGAGAACTATTTTCCTGTTTAGAACTGGCACTCAGTCAGGGAGAGAAAGCAATGGTGGGTGACTGAGGTGATGCATCGTCATGAATAATGGAGGAGGTAAGATTGAGTGAACAATGCTTAAACAACCAACAGGTTGTAATTGCCTTAAATGCAGCCATTCAATGAAAAGATCACTTACAAGAAGCAAGTAGATCAGTACAGATAAGAATACTTCAATAATGATTTGCATATGGGAAAAAGGAAAAAGTTCACACCATCTATCACAGAAAACTAATATTTTGACTATATGTGACTCTCACATATGTGTAACTCCTAATGCATGACAAGAAGTTGCATGTGAAGATTTAACACACCCAATCACCCAGAAAACCCATCCTTGCTATCAATGTGTTCTTCCTCTTGTCAAAATAGGATTCCACAGTCTTTAGTAGTGGGATCTCTTCTGTCTGCTTGTGCACTTAAAAACCACAAAGGAAAATGTTCTTAAAGTCTAAGGTTCACCACGATTTAGAGACTGGTTTAGCCTTTTCAAGGACACTGGCAAGATCCCAACTTTAGGATTGTGGAGATGGCTGTTCACAGTCCCGCTTTCTCATTCCACAGAGATCTAGATACATCTAAGCACAGACTATGTTTGTGCACACACTACAGCTATGTGACTTACTGTGATACTTTTACTGTGCTCACCTCCAGTGCAAAGGCAACGTAAAAGCAGAAATTACTGTCTGACCTGACATGGCCTGGAACTGCTGGTTTATTGCATATATTTGAGTATCCCAGAAAATGATATTCTACTGCATCAATAATAGCAATATACAGCATGTTTAGGAAAAAAAAAAAAAAGAGGGGGGAGAGGCAGGGGAAGAAAAAAAAAGAAAAATAATAAAATACCTGTTCTAATGTGGTTTGGCTAATGGAGTAGTGTTTGATTTGGAGAAAAGTTTTGTGATTCTCTAGGACTCTGAAGAGCTCTGCTAAGCATCCCTGAATTTGTGGTACGTGGTACTCAAGCAGGTTAAGATGTTGTCCCTGAAAACAAGCAAAAAAAATCAGATAAAAGTGAATGCACAGAATGATGAAGCTACATTTGCTTGCAATTGGTCTAGCTGCAATAGGATCTTATTGCAGATTAACATAGAAAATGTGATCTTTTAGAAAAGAACATATTTTGTCTACATTGGGAGCACAAAGAACTGTTCCCACTCAGTACAAATTTTGTGCATGTTATGAGGTGATAGTTAGTTAATCTCATAAAAGTTATAAACACTTAGGACAATTTTATGCTATAGGTTTTTAATCTAAGAGACTAGTGCTGCTACAACACAGTCTGGGGAAAGGCTGAGCTGTCATAGCACAGTACAGACTTGCAAACATATACACAAATGGGTTCATAGCTAAGATAGTCATTGTTTTCCATGACTCTTTTACTAAACACAGCTAAATAAGAATTAATGGCCTTTGAGAGT
This sequence comes from Dendrocincla fuliginosa, assembly GCA_035047845.1. Lineage (NCBI taxonomy): Eukaryota > Metazoa > Chordata > Aves > Passeriformes > Dendrocolaptidae > Dendrocincla > Dendrocincla fuliginosa. The sequence continues at coordinate 80,302,551 of JAWWMO010000083.1, read as the reverse complement.
TTACCTTGAAATGTAATTGGTACAGGTCTTTTGTAAGACTTTATATTTATTAGACACCAGATCAGTTATTATGGGGTCAGAACTACCCTGTGTGGGGTCCATGTGTGTGTGGAGGAGCAGGGATGGGTCGAACCTCAAAGAGATGGGGTGGCATCATATCCCTCATGGCACTCCCTGGAGCCCATGTAGGGAAGCACTGGAGCAGCTGTCAGTCACAAACAGCCCAGGAAAACCATAACACCCCACAGCTCCTGGAGCCCCTGACCCAGCTTGGTTTGACAGGGACAGTGAGGACACGGCCACTCACCCTGGCCTGGGACCCCAGAGTGGCCCATGGGTCAGAGGCCATGCCTGGGGGGTT
>JAWWMO010000083.1:80253255-80302090 GCA_035047845.1 Dendrocincla fuliginosa | reverse complement strand
GACCTTCTGAGTGGTAGCTATGTTCTTTCTCCCCTGTTTTCCTCTCTTTATTCTTTCTTCTCTTAATCTCTCTTCCTCTTGTGGGTAGCTTAAACACTTTTCTGTAAATTTTGGGTACCTAACTTAAGTGGCATGGAGTTTGTGTTTGCTGGGTGTAATAAAGGTTTTGCCAAAATGCCTATATTCTCACCAAATTAAAAGAAATCTCTTAGATAAAGATGTGTAGTCTTTCTCTGGACATTAACTCAAGGTACCAAAGAACCAAAGGTTTTACAAGGGTTTGTATGAGCAAAATCTCTTGAAGCCTGAAATTAAAGTGTAACACGCAGTAAGGCTGAGCCTTTGGGATGGGGGTGTAACTCTTAAATCAAAGAAGCCCAGTAAAGGTTGAGACTTATCACCTCAGAACCTTATCAGAAAGAAATCAAAGCAAATACTCTCAGTCACTACACTGTAGTTCTACTTTAGGTGAACAAAATGTGAGTTCAACTTTATCAATAATAAAAGAAAAAGGAACTTTTAACTCAGAGAAAGGGCCTTTTTATTTACATTGACTAAATGTCTGTTTGAAGTTGATTTACCTAGTATCACAAGTCAGATTTCATGAAATGATTAAAAGAAAAATAAAAGGGATATTTATATGCAGTTTCCCCAAAAAGATCAATACATCCAATCATGTAAATATCCAAACATGTGTATACTGTTCTTACAAGCCCAGACTTAATCCTGCCATACACTACGACAAGGAGTTTTAGCTGTACCTTAAACTGTGTTCCAGGAAAGTGCATTTGTAGGCAGTCCAAAATTCTTCTTCGGTAGCTTATTTCTTTGCTAAGCCAAACCTTGACAGAATAACCATCTCCAAACCTGAGAATAAGACACATAAATGTGAGTCCATTTGTCTACACCATGAGGACAGGAAGCACATTTAGTTCAATTGATTTTCCTATGCTTATGTCAAATAACATCATGTATGCCCACTGTATTATTGTGATTTTAGTAATATACTATTGAACAATAGAATTGCAATGCAAAATTGTTAAATTAATGACAAGTGAAACAAAAGATATGTTATGCCTATATTTTTGTTACTGTTGAATGTTTCACTATCCAATACACCTGAACCTATATTAACTAAACTATGTTTTAGTTGGTATATTGCTATATTGGCCAGCAAAAAGCTATGAAAATTACCAATCACATACACAGAAGAAGGAAAAAAAATAATTTAACTTTTGTAATGAGAAAAATGGGCATGTAGCACTATTTTTCAAATCTGTTAACAAAGTTGCACATTCAAATACAGATTTCAGTAGTGTGAGTGCAACTGTGTTTTACAGGTATGCAAAGACAAGTATAGGGATATTTAGGGAGATGGCAAAGTTAAAAATTTTTCTTTGTCTTTATGGCTATGCAATCTCAGAATAATTTAGTAAATGAACTTCTCTTTCTCAACACTCCAACATCCTTCACTCCAGGACAACTTCCTCTTCTTCATTCTCCAGCTCTACAATTACTCATCACCAAATCCTTTACTCCAGTTTGGTTTCTAGTGATTACCCTATTTAATACTCCCTTGTGCTAAACACCTCCTTTCCTGTCTCTTTTCTGTGTTCAGTTCATGATTCAGGGCAGAATCTTGGTTAATTGGGTCTGACCAGTGTGAGGCACTTTTTCATATGATCAAAGCAGAAGAATGTATCACAGCATGCTCTATGATGTTGTCCTATTCCTATATATATAAAAAATGCCTACAGATTATCAATCAAAAGGTAATAAAAGATAGAAAAGACTATTCTGAGATATATGTCCAGTTTAACCAGTGCCTGAGTGACTCCCAGAAAAATACTTCACATGAAGCACCCCGTTCCTCATCTCTAACAAGTATATGACAATGTAAGGGCTTTAACTTTTATCTTGCATTGGATCAGAACCTCTGCTCTCATAAAGCAACAAATTTTCATTGATTTCAGAGCACTGCAAGTTTCCATGATGAAAAAAACTAGACTGCAGATTTTGTTCTATTAAGAATTTCACATGAGTTCAAAATATCATTTCCAAGGATCTCAGACAGGAATCCTAATTTTTTGTGTAGAATAAAATAGTAGTTGCTACACTTCAGGTATGACAGTGGCAGCTTCTGCAAAAAAAGTTGCACTGTATGAAAAGCCCAGTTACAAATAAATTAGTGTAGGGGTTTTTTTAATATTTTGTTGGGTTTTTTGTTTATTTTTTGTTGCAGTCAAATGCAACCACTGAACTGCTTGAAATGGAGTAGGAAAAAAATATTCCTGATGCAGCGTCCTGTCTGTTGGCTCCTGAAGGATGTTACATGAATCAAATTGTATTGGGCCCAAGCTGGTATTAAATATTTACTGGACAGTGTAGCCTAACAGATGAACGCTGTTGTTACATCAAAGAGATCCAGAATAATGTGGAATCCAAAGCAGTGTCTGGCAGATTTGCATTGCAATGATTTAGTAAGACATAAATAGATCTCTAATTAAATGTTTTAAATGCATAGCATCATCCCTGAAAAAATACATGTGACGATAAAAAAAGTTGTTACAAAGACTGCTATAGTTAACAAGGATATTCAATTTAGTTGACAGCTAACCTGAGGCAACATTTTACAAGAAGTCATTGATTCTGATCAGTTTTCTGGCGTTTCTATAGCCACCATTGAATTACAGTTTGAAAAATGCTGGTTTATGGAGACATTCAACAGTCTCATAAAATTAAATTGCTGTATGCAATGAAGTTTCCAAAGAAAATGAATCAAAATTCTGATTCGCAAAGAAAGAGAAATCTGTGCAACTTGGGTTTAGTTCTAAATCGTGAATGGCATAAATGCCAGCATGGCACCAATAAAAAGCTTTAAAAGGTTTTTCTCTTTTGGCTAGTCAAATTATGATGCTTCTTTATCTAGAATTTATAATTCATTTTATTATAAGAGCTCCCCATATGAAGTAAGTTGATCAACAGTAAACATTTTCACCTGCTATCATCTGCAAGCTGATTTTGGTAGTGCACTGAGGCAATGGAAGCTGACTTGACCATTGTTTTTTTGCTCTGTTTTCCTATATTCAGACAATATAATTAGTTCAGAAACCCAAAGTGGAATTACAGAGTAAAGCACAATCTGTTTTGATTAGCCCTGTTAAGGTCAAACCTTTAGCACCTGATAGTTCAAGACCTAAGGAAGATAACATTATCATTAAAATGGCATGAGCTGAGCCAGCACACTTGTTTTAGCAGCCTTCTGCTGCAAAAGAATCATCACCTTTTCAAAGCTATTCAACAAAGATGTTTTCCATTGTCACATTACTTTAAAAACACCTGCATTTGTTTAAAAACAATCTGCATTATCTGTGTATAAACACACACACAAGAACACATTATGACAAAATATTTTTCTTCACTCAATCCTTCCTCTTCCTCAGTCAAACTAGTTGTTCACAGTTGACTTTTCCCTCATTAGTGGTTCTAAACTTATTGAGTGTTTTACCTGCTGAAAGGCCACTATGAGACTGAAATTAAAATATAAATTCCCAAATTGATTGTGAACTAATTAAGTATTTAACAACAGATAAGAAGGAAAGGTACATAAAATGGCAACCAAGAATGGAATGATTTCCATACCAGGAATTGGTAAATAAGCTGAAACCTTTCAGCAACAAAGAAAGATGATGAGGTGGTATAAAGGTGTTTTTAGCAAGCTCAGAATCATGACTAAGCAATGACTCTTCACTCTCCTATGTTTCACATCCCAGAGTAGGGGATGTCAAATTAAATTATAGGAAACACAATACAAAGTCAGTAAGATGAAGTAATTTTCCTTACAGTACCTAGGGAAACTGTAGTCATTGACATGTCATGCGCTGGATGCCAGAACTCGACATGAGTTGAATAAGATACTAGAAAGATTTCCTCTGGCTTAGGAAGCCTCTAAGAAGGAAACTGCTGTGGGTGGTTGAGCAATGTGGAAGAGTAACTGCATGCGCTTATCTTGCTCCAATACTTACCCCTCCTGGCTGCTATCAGAGATAGCAGGATAGTGTGCTAGACAGGTCTTTGTACAACCTCAGGGTTGTTTTGGTATAAATATCAGAAAGAGGAGGTGAGCTTGGGCAAATCACCCAAAGGGTTGCTCAGTTCTCAGAAGGGTTTTGCAGGCTGTGACACAGTCCCACAGCCACACTACCAGCAGTACAAAACTAGACTATGTAAATCTACTTCAGATATGTGTATACGCAAGTTGCAGTCACGCTGGAATAAAGTGTAGCCAGATCTATGCTAATGAGGAAGTCCCCTAGATGCTTCCCCGGTGCTCCTTCTAGCCTTGCAACAGGAATGGAAGTGGATTTAGTTGCCCAAAGGCTGAAAATTCTAATAAAAATCAAGGAGAGGAGTTGCCACGTGGAGCAGAGCAAGATTTCAATATTCCTTTCTGCCCATTCCTCAGAGGTCCCGGTTCAGAGGTTTGAATGGGAACAAGAAAAGACGTTGCTGAAACACAATGCCTTGTAGCCACACCACTGAGCCTACACTGGGTTGGTCACAAGGGATCCCTAGAGGTACTAATCCAATGTTTTTTTGAAGCTTGGCTCATGAAATCCTGTTTTCTATGACGGATGAAAAATGGAGTACATTATAAGCAGAGTTCTATTTGCCAGGAAAAAAAAAAAAAAAAGTAAAAATCTGTGTTTTCATTTAAAAGTCCTAGGAGTTTTCTTGTCTACAAATGAACAAAACCAAACCTAGAAACCACTGTTTTAACTTGCAGCAGGTCCACAATGACCAGCTCATTGAATCACTCTTTCCAAAGTTCATTTACCAACTCTTCTTTCCCCCAGTCAAAATTACTGAATGTAGCCTCAGAAAATCAAGAACATGGCATGATTTCCTAAACTATGATGAATAAGAAAAGCATCTAATCACCCATGGGGTTTTTTTCCACAAATGAAAGAGTACGTTTCCTGGAGAATGTTGTGCTATATATCAAAAAATATACATCAAAAAATTACAGCTCCCAGAAAGTTTACTGATGGAAATATAATGTGCCTACTTTGGGTAACACTAGTCTGATCAAAAGATTAGTTCAAAATGACGTTATTGGATAACAAAATAAAAACCAGACAAATATTGGCATTTAATGTGTGCAAGGAGCTGCATTTTTTAGAATATATGCCATAAATTCCCAAAGAGGGAATAATTTGCTACTGTGTGCTTTGCCCCTCTGCTTTGGTTTGCATTCATTTGCAGGCAGATATGGTTCTACTTTCCCTAAGTGAATAGGCCCCATCTAGACAAGATAATTTAGTTATGCCAGTATGACTGCTGAAACATGGGATACAGATCCAGGACATTCCTCTTACAGCCTTAGACACAAGTACAATTTACAGATATAACAAGGCTTGAACAACTTTGAAAACAAAACCCTTTGGGGGAAAAAAAAAAAGAAACAAAAATAGAAATAAAATTAACAAAATAAACAGAACACAGCACAGTTTAAGATAGTTTTAAATCACATAATCTGCTTAATTATTTCATCTATGAAGTAGCAGGTAAAGACAACAGCTCAGAAGGATAAAAAAGGCTATCAATTTTTGAATAATTGAGGGTTTTTTTACAAAAATGCTAAAATCAAATGTAAATACAGTCACATGCAAAATATTATTTCCTTCTACAATTATTCAGAAATTCAGCATTTCTGAACAGATAGATTTGATTAGATGTAAACAAGCAAGGAGACATAAATAAATTATAAAACGTCTTCTACTAGTCATAGGTTTTGTTTCATCATTTTTTAAATGATCATGATTTTTCCAGGGTAACACTAGAAACATAAAAACAGTTATTAAAACAATGGGTAACACTTGTTCAGGTATATTATACACGTGCTATTTGTTCACACACACTCCAGGCTTTCATATCAAACCATCTGAAGTTAATTTCTGTATTCAATAATGTCATTGCCATAACAGTGACTGCCCCAGGTTATGAGCAGTGCAGGATACAATTTTGTCTTCTTCTCTGAATGTAGGCTTGGAATTTTTTTGGTATGATTTCCAAATATGTGGTAAAACCCTCAAAAAATCTTGTTAATTGTTTATACATGCACATACACAAAACCTCTCTGCATATGAGCTTATATCTATATATGTAGCTGTATATCTGCACATACAGACAAATATCAAGGATTTGTTACTCTGGCATTATTTATATATTACATTCCCAGATAAACAGGAAGAGCAATGTTCTAATTCTGTGTAAAGATGATGGTGAAGAATATATAGAACCCAAACTGTTTTCTCAAAACACTTTTTGGGTCACAACAGTGAAAAAAGTGTGAGTAAGTAACATTATTATTGTGGTATCATTGTGGTGCTATCACTGGATTTGGGTGATTATTAAAAATTGTTTTTTAATAATATAATAATCAGGATATTACTCACTAAAATTTCTATTGAAAGGACCTTATCAACACCTCAAAGTCAAATTCTCAAGTTAAAAAGTGCTATAATGGAAACAAGCTGTGAAATTAATATTTAAACCGCTCGTATATTTGCATTATGTAATAAACTTTAATTATATCATCATATAATAGTCATGAAATCCCTATCATGAATGCCTTACAAGATATAGTGGGTGTACCTTCTGATACAAGTGGCTTTATTTACTGCAATACCTAGAAAATGTTGCAAATAAGATAGCAGATTGATGAGAAAAGGACAGAAAAAGGAGCGAAAATGCTTCACCTTTCTTGTATGCCCTAGAGAACTGAATCCTACCCTTTCATCCCCATGCACCTGAGTGATAACTCACTCAGACCACATTTTTCATGACTGCTTTCTTATCTTGTTAAAGGCCCTCCTTGAGACCTAAGGGCTCCAGTTGGCAGGAGACACTTGTAGTGCCTTCCAAACACCCACAGCTACAGATGAAGTTAACAGGCATTGTACTTTGAATGCAATGTCTAACAAATGGAAAAATATTTAGTAGTAAACTGCTCAGATGGACTACTCAAGCCCTTTAAATGAACAAGTACAGAGATACAATGCAGCATCCTGTAGAAAAATATAGTATTAAATGACAAAAGAAATGTATCGTAATGCACATGTGCATTAGGGCTGAATTCATTTACACTGGGTTTTGTGAGAGTGAAAAGGTATTACTCATTTCTGAACTCTCAGTCTGTGTGGTTTTAAAACTTGAAGAACTCTTTCAAACTTTCCTCTGGAAAGTTTGATGCTGTTAGTTTAATAGTTATATTGCATGATTACAGATCCACTACCTTAATACATTTTTCATGTACGAAAGAAATGTGTTTTCTAGTAAAGAAGAATAAAAATTAGATTAATTTCTATATTTTATAATACATAAGAAACTTTTTGCTAGTATGTCAATTACTACGACATTGTTTTCACTAAGTACATTGATGAGATCTTTAAATTTAATGCTCTCTTTTCCATTTAAAAAATCTGCATGTTAGTTTGAAAAAAATAAAATACTCCAAATCAACCTTTAAAAAAAAGATAAAGTGTAAATAGTCTGCCAACGTATTTCCTATTCTAACCCAGCTATAAAACAAATGGATTAATTGTTGTCTAATTTAATCAGATGGCTTACTGATAAAATTTGAGCAAAGACTTGATGTGTGTCCAGCACCTGACAAATTGGTATGGGTTGTTCAAATAAGAGAAGTCTGTCCAGATGGCCCAGGAATGAAGGATAGTATTCAAAATGTTGTTCCCAGAGAATTGACCAGCTGTATCTAACACGAAAATGCTTCTGTGATTTTTTTTAAAAAAGCATTAAGTATAATGGAGAATACTGGAGAGAGCATTTAAATGTAATCCATTCACAATTTAGAGTAATTGACTCAGTTGGCAAGAGCCATCTGAAATTAGGCTTTAATGGGCACAACTGTTAACAAATCAATCTCAGACAAACTATGTCTAGAACTAAGATGTTAGCTTTTGGAAATTGCTCTTGAGTTTGTTCTTTTAGCTGATACCTTTCTTGACATTATTTAGAAATTAGCCACCTACAACAAAATGCCTTTCTGAAGATGTCCTATTCTTATTATTCCACTGAGAAATACTTGAGGGTACCTTAAATACATTTAAACATACATAAATACAGTCAGGGCTCAATAGTTGGGAGCAGAAAGCCAAACATCTACATTTGTAGGGAGAAGACATTTTTGGATGAACATTTTGTAACAGGCTTGCACAAGGGATGGAAAAAATGGAGAAGTCTCACACATTAGAAGCAGAGTCATTTTTTATATCCCTATCAAGCTTTTATGTTTCACATTAGCATCTTCCTGGAGTTCACCCATACCCTTCACAGCAGAATTTTGTACTGCCGTCTGACAAAGCTGCACTCAGTCCAAGATTATGATCTTTCACATCTGTCAAGGGCTGAAAGTGTAGCCAGAGAGAAAGAGCTGAATGCTTGAACTTCCCACCAGAGCAAAGCAGCAAATTTAACAGGGTCCCAAAGAAGACCCATTAAGCCTTCATCACATATCCATCAAAAAGGTGATCATAATTGGGACTTTATATGCTGGAATGGTACTACAGAATAAACCAATAAAACAATTCTGAGGATTTCCATCAAGACAGACAGAATTTGCCAAGAAGGGAAGAAAGAATGTCATTTGAGTGGAAGTACCTACGTTTGGAAGAGGAAAAAAATTCTTGAGACATATTAATATAATCACATGTAATATCAAAATATGCTTATATTGTTGTTTCTTATAATACAGGACTCGTTCTATCATAAATAAAAGCTGTATGAAAGTTTTATTTTGTTTAAGTCTTCATACAGTGTTTATATTTCTTTCCTTCTTGCAATCTTCAAAACTAGATCAGATCACTTGTAGTTGATTATAAAATATTTGTTCAATTTGATTTGTAGAAACAAATTGAAGACAGACTAAAGAATATCAAGAGCTGCTTATAAATAAGAACACATTTCTAAAAGCAAGCTGCAAAATCTAACAGAAAACACAAGATAATCTACAACTGTAGTTCCCATTAATTTATCTTAGCACCTTTTGTGCCTGTGTTATGTGTATATTACTAGCCTAATTCATTCACACACATAGCACAGAAATACACCATCCAAACGCCAAACTTTTAGGGTATGCGTAATGTAGATTAAATCAGATGCAATAAAATCAGTTTTGCTTATGCTCTCCTTCATTTACATTGCTTCATGAAACAGTTTTTTCAAACAAAGTGGTAAAAGGTGATGGGGTTTTTACTGTGAGATGGTGCATAGGACAGTGCTAATTCCAGGAAAACATGGAAACACTAGGAAAACATTAGTGACTAAATGAGTGGAAGGGACTGTTAAGGTAGGTGTTTCCTAATAGTAAGTTGGATTTAGTAATCCTTATGGTCCATCACTTTAGAAGAAACAATGGTTTGCTCTGTATGACAGTGAGAATGGTAGTGCCAAAACAGGGAGGGAAGGAAGGAGTAACTCAATACTCTTCCAAGTCCTGGAACATTTTCAGGATGTTCACAGTGGAATGGAAAGTGTGAAAAGGAAAAATATTAAAATAATTTAAAGTGTAATTATTTCAGTGAGGTTATTTTGAGTAATAAGAAAATTCTGCTTCTCTACCCCTTTCCTATCACATGTAGATGTAGAAATCCTCCATAAGGTACATAGTGGCATATCTGGACATTGTTTTTGTGCAAGTCTGGAACATTAATTACATGGGGGTTTTTAGGTACAATGTTGTTTTTTCTTAATCTTGTAGCAATTACTTTGTGTGTTTAGTGTGCGATAGCCTGGGATTTATGATGAAGGACCATATTGGCAAGAGTTGGAAGGAAGTTTGGAAGCTAGACTATGCAACAAAATAAGAGGAGTACAGGAACAGTCTTTGGTTTCTCCCCAGCACTTGTCAAAAGTTTTACAAAGAAAACATGGAAACATCTTTACTGTGTGCTTAATAAAAACTAAGAGGGATGGGCAAAGGGGGAAACAAACAAAAACAAACAAAAACTTGAAGCTTTAACAGGTGTGCTTATATGAGGTTTTAAGACTGTGCTCTCTACAGTGACTTTGTACCTGCCAGACAAGAAAATGAATTAGTCAGTCAGAGCAAATTCAGACGACAGCATGATTTTAAATAAATCCTTTGATAAAGCTAGCAGCTATTTTTTACTAATAAAGAATTCTAAAGTTTTCTTAAAAAAAAATCAATAGGGTCCTGAAAAATAAGTGTGGAAAATTTGCAGGCCAAATCAATTAATAAGCTAGGAGTTAAAGGGATTTTAGTCCTGCCTTAAATGAAAGATCTTAGGGCAGCTTGAGCTACACAGTTTCTGTGGAAAGTCTCAGCAATATTAGTCTCCAGTGCACATATTACCCCATATGAATATCACTGACACACATTCAAGAACAGACATCTGCTGATAGCATGAAAAATGTAGAAAAAAAAGGTGAAAGTGTGCTTTTTATAAAGTTACAATGATTTTAAACAAATAATTGCTGCAAGTATGACTGCCAAATATTCTTATTATGACCTTGCTTTAGAGAATTTAAGAGGCACTCATACTGCCTTGATTCTTGAATGGCAAATCTGTAAATGTCTCAAGAACTTCAGAATTAATATGAAGATGCTTCCAGCATGATACTTCTGAGTTGATATGCTGTGATGTGAAACAGGTATATCTACAGAGGCAGTTCAGAAAATTGAGTAATAACTGCCCTATTAATATGAATATGGTGCATAGTTCTGAATATGCTTATGATGTCTTTTTCCTTAAGAGGGTGGATGAAAAGATGTTGCTAAAGGAAACATCAGAAGTGACAGAACAATAAAGAAGTCACTGAGAAGATAAAGCAGAAGGTAGCCTTTGTGAAAAGTCTGATTTTGCCCTCTCAAGGTTAAGCTGAGAAGAGAGACAGCTACTCACTCCAGAGGATCAGAAACATAAAAAGGAGAGACTCGCATTTATCCCAGTGAACTTTATGTGCTCAACTGAAGGGCCTAAGTAATACTATTTTTCCTTATTAGGGAACACACGCATCTTCCAAAAGCAGTTTCACCTGTCCAAGATCTTCACTGTTCTCTACAGACATCTGTCTCTCATACTACAAAAGAAATAAAGGACGGCCGCACTCTCGTTAACTACTCCAGCTAGCTGGACAAGGCCACTCTGTGCTATGAAATTTGGGAAGAGACAGGACAGCAACGGCAAAGACCGAGATGTAAAAAAGCAGAAACTGCTGAAGAGCAATTGACTTCTCATGCTTCCAGAAATTGTGGCCAACTACCCTCTGAAAGATATGCAACCATGAAAAGAAGGCTACGATCGCACAGAACCATCAGAAATGTAGACACAGACCTCAGTGCTTTTTCACCATCCAGTTTATAATGTCTCTAGATGAAAGTTTGTCTTGATGAAAAGAACTTGGAAGGAGAGAGCTTATTAAAGTAGATGTGAATCAGACTCATCATACCAATGCAGCTGTGAAACAAGGGCCTACAGTTCTACCCAAAGGGAGGGACATAAAGCCAAAAGTGCCATCAAGGGACAAAAAGTTATCTGCCCTATAAATATGGCAGACAGCACTTCCAAAGCATTTCTTGTAGAGCCTGTTCCCCTGACAGGGGTATCTGTACTTAAGAGTGCTAAGTGCTGAGCTAAGTACAAAGCAGTGTAGCTTTGCTGCTTGTAAATGAGCTGTATCATCTTACACAGCTGACTGTCTGGATGTTCTAACAATTACACTTACTACTGACTGTAAATGTTCTGGCAGCATTTATGCTAAATATAAGAGTGGCAGCAACTTTCCCCTTAGCTTCTGATCCTCTTTTTATGGTGGTTTTGAGCCCATCCTCTAAGTTAAACATCCTCATTAACAGGTATTAAATTAACTGGAGCAGAGTTCAAAAAGAGGCTTATACACACCAGGCTGCAGAAAACAGCATAAATATCTGCAATTGTCAGTGAATTTGGTAGGAAGGAGAGATGGTTCAAAATAGACGTTCTTACTGGCTGCTGACCTGTTAAAAGTGCTTCTTCCTGTTACAAAAAATCCTCAGAAGGAGCCAAATTATGTTTCATCACCGTGTTGAACTCTCACAATGTATTCCTTAGGTTGCGTGCAGAAGTGCTTCATTTTAGATATAGATCTGTCTCTTTCAATTACCAGTGCAGACTACAAAGCAATGCCATATGTCAGCTTAGCTTGCTAAGATATCCTAATTGGCTCTTCTTTAACTTCAGCAATGGCAGGAAAAGGAAGATATGCTTAGCAGTCAAAAGGGTTTATGTCTTAGCATTACTAAAGTGCCTAGCCCATTCTTAGATTGAAGTAGATGCAGATTTGATGCTGTGTTATAAAATACCTGTTTTTAATGTGCTGGGGAGAACCAAGACACTTGAAACTTCCATTGACCATAATAGCAAGCCGTGTGCAGAGAGCTTCACATTCTTCCATACTATAAAGTAAAGTGGAAAAAGAAAATTAAATAAATAATAGTTAAAACAAAGGACACTATTTATACCTAATTCTTTTATTCAGGTGGAATTAATCTGGACAGATGCAAAAATGGTACACAAAAACTTTGACCTTAAAGGGCAACAGTCAAAGTTGTAACCCCAGTCAGCACATACCAAAAGTTATTACCACATGACAGCTAGAAGAGAGCCCAAATCCACTATTTTTGTTTTCAGTCCATAACTAGTTGGACAATTCTGACCACAATACAAAGGTATCATTACCATAGACAAATGTCTGATCTGCAGTCTCAGAAATGCCACTGAGTGTGAGAGCCATCAATTCTGTTGTTCCCTGTAATACCTGTTTGTGGTCATTCTGAGCTCAAGGATAGAGGAAGAAGAATGAAGTAAGCTTGCTCAGCTTGCCTTTTGCATAGTACATACCCCTGAAAAGGAGTTACCCTTAGTCTGATTGCATGATAGAAGATCCAAAACACTACAATCCAAACAGAATTCGAGACATGGAAATGCAGTGAAATGAAGAAGCAGGATGCTCTTAGATGTGACTACTTTAGATGATAATAACTTTGACTTGTAAATCTTAGGGCAGATGGGCTACCATTCTACACATTATACAGAATTGTGTAGCAGTTCCTCCAAAGCAGCACTGCAGACATAGGGCATGAGTTGGGATGTACCCATCATTCCAAAGAGGTGTCAAAGGTTGTTGATGTTCCTGCAATTCACTTTGTGTCATCCCCAATACTTTTGAGACAGCTAGAGATGTCTTGTGTGCCAAGGCCATGGTCCAGTCCAAATCAAAGTGCTTTGAGTGAACAAGCATCATCAAATAAGTACCCACCTAGGAACAATTCCCTTAAAAGAGGACAGGGCTGTGGTGAGAACTGCCAAACAACTATATTTGAGAGACATAGGGAGAGGGCTTGCTACACATCTTCCCACAAAACAGGAAATTCACTGATTAACTCCTAATGCTCCCCCTGGCATAACACTCCCCAGTTGTGGCAAAATTTCACAAAAATAGGGCTGTAGGGACAGTTGATAAAAAGCCACTCCTCTCCCCTTAAAACAAAGGTTTTATCTCTGAAGTTTAAGGAAAAAATCTCTAAAAAGTCAATAAATAGTCCTCAAAACTAAATTTTCCACAGGAAACCATCTCTATACCTTACACATGTATTTGCTCATATGCATGAAGGCTCACTTCGTAAGAAAAATTTGTGTACTTATACAAGTACATAATCTCACACAAATCCTTAATGGCCTTCAGTAAATAGTATATATATAGTATAAAATAATTTCTCCTTCCTCCACCCTGGGACAATAGTGTGTACATTATTACTGTACTTATATCCTTTCAAATCATTCATTTGTAGAGCTAAATGTGTAGTTAGTAACAACTTGACGGACTTCATTTGTTTGTTTACAGCATCTTAGTAATGAGACCACAACTCTCCTCAGTTTAGCTTGTTTGCAACTAAAGATTTTTAATCTGGACGGAAAAGTCAAAGCGCACTGTTTCCTGAAAATCACTTCACTGAATTCAAAATGTATAACTCATATTCCCTAAGTAAGTAATCTGGTAAGCACTTGGGCATCAAATACAGGTATGTGATTTTCAAAATTTGCCTTCCATAAATAATATACTAGAAAATTTCTGGAGTGTTTTTTCCCATCAATAATGTACTGGGAAAACTAATACATTCTAAGAACATCTGAAAAAATTTGAAAATATAAAATATTGAGGGAAGTTTTGCTGCATTCCTTTATTAATTCATCTATGCTTCAAATCTTATTTGGCTAAAATGTTACATTGCTGTTTTGATTTATGAGCTCTGTCCTCTTTGGACATGTTTTCATGATCTCTCCCTCATTTAAAGACATTTTCTATATAATTATACATATTATATATATTCCCTAAGGAAACATTAATTTATTGCCTTTTCTACTGATATTACAAAATAGTATTGATGTTTCCTCCATTAAACTGATATACCAATGACCATATCAGAGAACTGACAAGATATTTAATGTAGATGGACTCTTCTAAGAGGATGGGGTCACTCCTGACATTTCCAATTGTGCATAAGGGAGTACACCCATCTTTAGGATGCCATGACATACTCTTTTCATACACTGATGCAAACCAGAAAATTAATAAAATCAAAAGATTTTTCACTCTCACTTCCCCTTGTAAGGTTGGCAGTTGCAGTAAGTTGGCAGTAAGGTGTGCAGTTGCAAAAAGATAACCTGATGTTCCAAGCAAAAAGACACTATAGCACTGAATAGAAAGAGTATTGAAAAAGAAGAATTAATTACATCACCTCTTCTGTGTCTGAGGCCCCTTGAGCCACATTCTATTCCTTAAAAATTAAAAATTAAATATGGAAAATATTTGGAATTTACACAGGCTCGATTTTCATGAGCAGGAAGGAATTGCCATAAAATTCCAAGACATTCAGTGTTTCACACCAGGGTGAGCATATCTTCAGAATATACTCATCTGTTGACAGCTGACAGCAGGTGAGGAGACAGAACAAGAATATGCTGGCTGCTGGGATAAGGGGTTTACCTGTGGGATGTCAGCACAGCTGCACAGCCATCCTGAACTTCCTTCAGGATGGTTTTCCAAAGGTAACGTTTAGAGCAGGGATCCATCCCAGAGCTGGGCTCATCCTACAGGAAAAATGAAAATGACAACACAGCAGCATGGGAAAAACATACTACAGCTCCTGCCCAGCCTGAAGAATTAACAGAACTCACAATAAAATCACATATTTTTCTCTTAAAATGTTACATTTTCAGAAGGTCACTTAACTGAAACCCTGATCAACATTTTCTTTAACATGTACAGTTTCATTTTTAAATTTATGGAAGGCACTTTTAAGTCAAGAAGTAGATATATAAACAGTGTTTATATACAATAGAATAAATATATTATTTATAAATTATTTATAAATATATATATGTTTAGTAATATATATACATGTGCTCTTTTTTATAGGAGAGACTTGCAGCTGGTTTTCCTCACTTTCTTAGAGGGTTTGGTGTGTGCACCATCTGCCATGATTACAAACAAGTGGAGAAGTCCTGTAGCTCCCAGCTGCCTGCACTGCCCATCCCATATCCACGTGTTGATTGTATGTTTGGATTTCACATTCCCCACCAGTTAATCCCACAGTGCCCTTGAGAGGAATTCTCACTCTCACTGGAGAGAATCCACAGGATTAAATAAAATTAATTCAGCCAGTGCAAACAATCTGGCAAGCCCATTTCCCACTCGGATGGTTTTCATGGAGAAAGTGCTGCTACAAAAAGTACATTTCCCCTTTCTATGTAATCCTCCTTTCCTCGCTAAATCAAATTTTTATCTCATCCACTCATAGAAGCCAAAAGAATGATATCTGCTTGTCAAATCCAGTCTCTGTCACTAACTAAACAAGGGAGAAGTAAACTCTTAGTTGCTTCTCCTGCTATGGAATTCCATGAGGAGTGTCAGCACCTATTAGGGTGGTATGGCCTTGGCCAATGTATTTGCAGCAAGGTTTTCCAGCTGAAACCTGGAAACAAAGTTTTCAAGAAACAAAGCAAACAAAACATCCAGTTTGATGTTTATTTTGGTGTTTGGCTACCAGTGGCAGAGGTGAAAAAATTCAGTTCAGCCTCCCACTGTGTGTGGATTGCTAACAAAGAGAACCTAAAAACCAATAAACATAAAGCAACACACACTGTTACTCAAATTAATAGCCATGATCCTGGAAGCAATCTGGAAGATATTCAGTAGCTTATATTGGCTTCTTTGCTTTCAGACAAAATAATAATAATTTTTGAAAAAGCGCCTTTTAAAATACTGAATATCTCCTTAAAAATCTGCTAGCTTTCTAAAGCTATCCAAATGTTTTAAAGTGTTTGACATGTTTACATATTTTTCTTTCCTCTTGTCATTCTCTATGCAATAGACTGTGCCCTGCAGCAAGAAGTAGACGGAAAATGGATACTTGCAATAGTATTCTGTCATAAAGACACTCAAAAACAGTTGGAGCATTTTCTAAGATCAGGAAAAAGCACTGATTTAAGATTAACTCCTCCTCTTACTAACTGAATCAAGGTCAGTTCAAGCATAAAATATAAATAAAATAATTTAGCTTAGAAGTGAGGCAATGATAGGCAGTTAGTAGCACTAAAATGTGTCTGATCTTCAGAAACATGAACCCCAGGAGAACATGAGTTTTATCTGGTTCAGCTTAGCCTGTGGTCTATTACTGGAAGCACTGGTTTCCCTCTGAGCTCTGAGGAGCAGCTTTTCTCCCCCTGACTATTCTGAAATGTTTATTCCACTATTGAATTGGTTTAGGTCTTCTCAGCCAAGGCTTAAGAAAGGGATGTTCAATATTCTCTAGTGAAACAATAGGCAATGATAAGAAAGAGAATAAGGTATTATAATGATGCAGCTCTCAAAGCTTCATAGATCCCTGATCTTCAATACAAAAGGCATTATTTAAACAGGAGATGCCACTTACAGACCTAAATGAGCAGTACTACGCAAGCACCAATACAACAGGTGGTAAGTAATTCAAATTAATATAATTCAGGAGTATTAGTTTGATTGTGTCACTTGTGAATTAAAAAAAAAAAAGAAAAGAGTAAGAACTAGCCAGATTTATGAGATACAATGTAGCAAGAAATAAGAGTATTCTGAAAAGATGGGTCAATAATTAATTACACCATCTCCAAATTACTAATTAAAATAAGAATCTTCCTTCTGGAGGAGGCCAGTAGAATTTTTCATACATATTTTTTCTCATGTTATGTAAAAACAGAGAATACGTAAACCATTAACATATTTTTCATTACATTATTTTTCCCCTTCTCCCTAGGTAAATCTTAAAAAAATTGAATGTGCATTTGGCCATGGAATGTTACAATTTATTTGCATTTAGAACTTTTTTTTCTGCCAACCCAATTACTACAAGGAAGAAAAAAACAAAACAAAACCAAAAACAATTTCACTTTCAATTTTTGTGACCACTAGAGAATAAAATTAGACGTATTCATAGAGCAGAACAAAGAGGACAATTGTACATCCATATATCAATTACTCCCTGACTGATCAGAAAACTACCTGATTTTCTTTAGAGCATATAAAAGGGAACAAAATTCAGTGCACCCCATTTATCGTAGTCACAGCATTACCTTTACTCACCAGTAAAAGTATTTGGGGTTTACCAACTAAAGCCACAGCAGTAGAGAGCTTCCTCTTTGTGCCAGCACTGTACGTCCTCACCAGTTTGTCAGCATGGGCATTGAGGTGTAACCGGTTAACAAGGTCCTCTGCAACCTGTGGTTTAGAAATTTGAAGACCGGCAAAGATGAGTCAGATTAGGTGGCCCTAGTGCTTAGAACATTTTGTTCATGCATATAAAACAAATGGACATGGTATTTCCTTATTTATCCAGACCTGCTGCGTATTATTACTTTTGAACATTAAACGTATAAAAACCTTCTCTGGGACCTCATAGCTCTCCACAAAGGAAAAGAACTTTCTCATATAGAGAATCTGACTTTATCGTTGCTTGGAAGAGTCATTTGCATTCCATGTGTATCCATAGGTCAGGGATCTAAAATGTCTCTTGTTACACTCATTATCCAGTATTTATTTGATCAAATATAGTAGAGACTGAAAATTCAAGAGACAAAATTCTCCATCGGACACAAAACAAGACAAAATGTCAGAAAAGCAAGGCACAGGTCAAGGATTTAGAGATTCTTAAAGACAAAATCTAATAGGGTTAAATTAGCATACCTTTGCAATAACTGAGAAAGGTAAGTTGACCCTAGCTTGTTTGGGTTTAATTACTTAAAGAATGTGTGATCTGAGCAAGCACATGTTCACAGCTGGAGAAAATGTCTATTCCATCCCCTTCAGCCTGTCTTCTTTGCCTGTCAGAGACAGTTCTAACATACAGTTCTAAAATACTGGTGCTAGAGAATTTTCTCCATCTGTATAAGCTATCACTGCTGGACCATCCAGCAAGACCTGCAAAAACAGGAAAAAAGCAGGAACTTTTCTACTCCCTAATGCCAAATCCACCCTGCAAACCAGCAAGTGTTTAGTGGCATGGTCCTGGGGGGCTAGACCATCAAGGGGTGATCAACTCTTCAACAGAGCAAGCATGTCTTCAATCTGTATGTATGGACAGCTGGGATAATCTTGTAAAACTAGTAGTTGCCCAAGATCAATGGCCAGAGCATCCCCAATAGTTTATTCTCTTTGCTGTCTCTGCATTGCCTTCAGCAAAAAGCAAGGAAGGACTGGAAGAATTAGCCATATCAGATGGACAGTCTCTAATTAATTCAGAAAATCCAATAGGGAAGCCAATTCAGTAAACAATATTGTGAATTAATATTCACTATTCACCCTAAACAAACTGCCACAAATATAATAATATTTTAATAAGAGAGTTTTATGCAAACTCCTTTGGAAATGATGAAGATATTTGGGTTTTGTTTTTTTCACTTCCAAATACAGGTGTCATTATACAATAAAACAACCCATGAAGTAAAGTCCTCTAAAGCGTATGGGAGACATCCTCTTCCCTAAACTGACTTGACTTTGCTACCCCTGGGAATGTATAAATCTTACTGACAGCAGGATTATCATCCTACCCATCCACCAGCAAACACAGAATTACAGAGAAAAGCATATAAAACATTAAGATCAGAAAGTGAAAAAATACGTCATCTCATGTTTACACCAAATTTAACATATGTTTAAAACTACACTGAGATTCAAGACTTCATAAACACTAAGCAAAAGAGGCCTGTGTATCACAGCTGAAATATAGTAAACAGTACCCTTTAGCTATGACCAAACCCACTATTTCTAAGACTGCTTTGAAAAGTTGTCAAAACTGTAAGTCAACAAAATGCCATTCTTTTAAAGCAACAATGAATGCCTCATGGGGAAGAATTTAGAAGGTCAACGAGTAGTGCCAGAGAGAGAAGAAATTCAAGTTAGATGGGGCTTATGGTAGTTTATAGCCCCCAAGGAGACTCAAGATGTGTCAGGTATGAATGTAATGCTCTTTATAGGGAGCAACATTAAAAAGAACTGCCTTTACAAGATTTATAATTTTACAGATAGAATCTTCCCCTTTCTGGTATGTACTCAAGCATTTAGTGCAGATACACATGACTACACCATCTCCTATTTTGTACAAGGAGAGAAAGATTGGCAAGTTTTCTGCTGTAGGAATTTTTCAAGATAAGGTTTACTTTTTCAAGACGAGGTTTATTTAAGGTAAAAAAAGAGGAGTGGGAATCATTTCATAGTACCCACTTTGGTTCTGCTTTAATGTGTAGAGCTTGCAAGATAAACCTTGCAGATCATCACAGTGTGCACCACAATATGGCCTGCTATCTTTGGTGATATGCTTCTTTGGTGCAAAACATATCAAATTAAAACAGATTTGGAGCTGAATCACATCAGCAACATAAAGGCAAAAGGCTTTCTTATTACCATTTTTTTCTCTGCTGAACCTAAAAAAAAAAACCTCCTATTCCCGCTACTCTCCTCAACTCTTGCATTTCAAAGGAGCACTGCAGAATATGCTTCAGCAAATATAAGAATATAAAGCTCATTTTTCTTTCAAGAGGTAACCCCAAAACTTTTTCTCTTTTCTTTAATACGTTATCAGAAGATTTCCAATAATGTCTCAGCTTCATCACTATAACCTAAACAACAGGGAAACTAATTTGAAATAAATTAGAAATATTACATATTAGGTATATTGTAGAGGATCTCCATTATAACTTCATTTATCTGTATAACAAGTAACATAGTATATTGTAAAATAAATACGAAAATCTCTCCTAAACTACTTTAAATGAAAGTCAGAATTGAATATGTGACTAATCTTTAGATACAGATACACATAATTATGCCAGAGATTTACAGTTCTAATGGTTTCCTTCCTTTAGTGACTGTGAGATACACACACAAGCACCTTCTCTCCCTCCTTGTCATATTCATCATGATGTTCTGTTTCTGGTTTCAAGTACTTTCAGCAGTGAAGTGTGAGGATATACACCAGTTTATTTAGCCAGTTAGTAACACTGAGGCCAAATTAAAAGACAGAGACTTATACACAAATATATGCATTGTGAGTGCAGTTGAACTATAAACATGTTTCACATCTGGTCTTGGCTGTAGTAATGTATTTAAACTCCTTCCTTCCATCTTCCTTCCTTCCTTCCTCCCTTCCTTCCTCCACCGCCAATGAAGATTACAACAGTCTTTATATCTATCAGATTATTTTCCAGTATTCCTTAAAATTATTTACTTTTCTCCCATGAACTATAAAATATTTAACAGAAGGTTTTCCTAACATTAATTTGGGCTAGTTTACCTAACTTTGGTAAGGCACTGGAATGAGCCCTTCAATCTATAACATCTAAACAAAATCCTCCAATACTTTGTGGAGTTCCTAAAGACTACATTGATCCCAGAAGAGTCTGTAAGGTAACTTGACTCTTTGCATGCATGCTAATATCTTTGGGAGTAAAGGTTAAAGTAGGCATGGTGCCTTCTGTCCACAGGGAACTAAGAGGCATACATTCCACTGAAAAGCAGTAAGTGATGCAAATTATGTAACCACTAATGCTAATGGCTTTCCACTCTCATTGAAAATTACCTCTAATATTCAAGTGAAAAATTAAGTGATATGGGGAGTTTTCATTCAGTGTGTCTTCCAGAAAAACCTGGAGTTAATGAAGACTCAATCTATTCAAAACCTAGAAAGATTATAGCATGTCTATTCTCACTTGGAAGGCTATATCCATCAGTCTATTAGTTTTCCATCATTTCTGACACAGTAAATACAATGTATAACTTCTTGCTATTTTTTTAACAAATCCTTATAAAGCAAACCTGACCCAATACTGAAAATGTGTACCATACTAAGTACAAATGATAATAAGCATGGGTTGAATTCTAGTAATTTGAAAAATAACTACCACATCCAAAGCAGTAATTCAATGTGTCAGGTTCTGAGTGTAGTTTGAACATCATAAATAGCAATCATTCATCAATTCCACATCAAATAGTATTCATTTGGTTTCAGAGTAAACTCAGAATTGTTAGTTTTCTTACATTTGCAAAGTGTATACTTGGTCAAACTTCTGGGGGACTACAGTTCTTTATCCCAGAATCTCATGGAACTGTACACACAAATTCTGCTTGGGTCCAAAAAAATAGCAAACATGCACTGAATAAATAAATAAATTCATAAATCCCCATTTTCAGCACCTATGGAATATAACATGTAAGAAAATCAATGAGATTCTAGAATCAGTGCAAAAATCTACCTGGAGAATTAATATAAAGAGAAAGCATACTGATGTTCCAAGAAATTACCTCAGAAGGCCTCATGAACCTTCTTTTGAGATTTGCAACACAAATTTTAATGTTAATGAGGGGCGTCATTTAATATTGTGCTAATAATTTTAATTTTTTAACAAGTTGTGTGCTGTCTTTTGGAACAATTTGAGATATAGACAGTTGATACATGAAAGAACTAAAAATAAGAATTTAAAGTACTATGCTAAATCAGTACCTGTCTAAATAACTCAAAATCTTATTCTAACTTTTCCAATTTTGCAGCAAAAAGAAACTTTCAGAGCAGATTTGTGAAGTATAGCAAAACTTCACATTACATGTAAAGCTTAATATTGATAGCAAATGACCCATTTTTCTCCTCCTTTCCCATTCATTTAATTACTGTTTTGGAACATTAAGTGCACTCAACTTTATGTCAGGCACTTAACTCCTGCTGCTGATAAATCTATGTAGCAAAGACTTTGGTCCTTGAAATTAGTGCTTCAGCAGACAACTTCAGCAGCAATGCATCATGTAAGTCACCTGCCTCCTCACCAATTTACTAAAAAACAAAGCAAATGTACATTTCTTCCCATATCAAACCAACGTACTCTCTAGAATAAATGTCTGTGCATATTAGCATAAACACTCACTGGTAAACATTCAGAGCCAGGCTTGGAGTGCAGAATCATAGGCAGGAGGGAATGATGAGAAAATAACAGCTTACATTTCCATACAGCTGCTATTCCAAAGCATTTCCAGGCCTTATTTCCTTTATAGACAGCTAATACACTCACTTTCTCCAGGCACCCGCCATTTCTGAGTTAGAGCACAGCAGCTGTTGAACACTTGACAGCAGTGCCACACAGTCAGGAAGGCCCGCTGACAAAAACATTTGTTTTCCTCTGAGATAGCTGCATTTCAGTTTTGGATGAAGGTAAACAAGAGCAGCTAAATATTATATGCAGGGATGCTCTGATGCCTTGATCATAAGCATATGGCAACAAAGTCTGCTTGGCAATCTCTGCAGACAAAAAATTAAGGCAACTGAAAAGAAGGATGATCTCTGTATCACAAATGTGACAATAAGGAACAGAAGGCTGCCTATAAAGAATAGTCTAAACCTACTTAGATCTTCTAAGGTCCAGAATAATCAGATTATTAACATCTGTCTCTCTCAGTGCACCACAGTAGCGTAACTCATCTCTAAATGAATGATTTTCATCCATTTGAAGTGTGATGTCTACATGACTTAGTACACCAGCTGAGGAACTCTTCCCCAAATGGTCTTGAGAATGGACATTGCAGTAGCTGTCTACTAATTGCCAGAGAATAGCTGGATCTGATCATCAAGTGGAAGCTCTCAGGCACACTGCTTATTCTAATACTTCTGCATTTGAAGTGGAATTTCAGAATGTCAGATATTTCAGAGCAAGAGCACTGTTCTCACACTGTCTACAAGGAAAGCATACAAAGCCAAGTTACCCTTCTGGACCCTCAAAAAATGCAGGCAGAAGACAGCATTTGCAGCAGCATTCATTTACACACACACAAGCAGTGGGACACCCTCCAGGAACAGCACAGAAATCTCTTGGTATTGCCCCTCATGTCACAACCTAGAAACTTTCCCAGGCACCCAAGGAAAGCTTGGTGCCACATGGGACAGTTTGCTAGGAATTACAGCCCTTTAAGCACACCACAGATTTCTCTCCATTCTCAAGCTTCCACATAGCTCCTGATCTTGTTCCTCATCCTCCAAAACAGTTGCTACCGGGAGGACAGATGACCTGAAAGGAGTCACAGATCAAGCAGTGACAGCAGAATCGATGTGCAGATGCACACACAGACGAACTCCTGATGTTGACAGACCTTGTCAACACTAGTCAAGCACTAGCAGTCCATTTTAATACATAGATCAGTTCACACTTCTCAAAGCCTGCCTGCAGTTGTCTGCAGACGAGGTATTACCAATAAGAAGGTGTCTGCCAGTGCCCCCTGAACAGCTTTTTCCTCACACCTGTGAGTACTAAAATAAAAAAATAGCTAAGGGTCCGCAACTCTGGGAGCCAGGAAAGTAGCACAGCACTAAAAGCCATACTCAGCTCCCGCTCAAAGACACCTCTCCCTACAAATAATGAAAATGTTAAGGCAGAAAAGTTTAAAAGCCATGTTTAGAGCATTTTAAGGGCACTGGTGCATGATTAAACAGTACAACTTTGATTCCTGTTTTAAATTACACCTAAAACCAAAAGAAGTCAATAACATACATCAATAAGATGTATGGATATTTACAGCATCCTTTTGAATGAATACAAAGCTCCAGAGGAGATGTTGCCAATTTTGTGCCTATTAAAATGTCATGACAATAGATGCTAGCAATGATAGGGTTTTAGCCCAACTGTTAGAGACGAGATGTCCGTTCATGGAGAAAACAGGTAATTACAGTTGAGGGGTTTAGTGAAATAACAATTGTCACTTAATATATTTCTTTTAGATTAAAGGAAACATATTCAAGTTTTCAGTACAGTAATCAGAAGAAAAAAATACAACCAACAAGTTATGAACAAGAGAAAGACTTTATAACAATTTCCAAGCAGCCTGCCAGAAATGTACTATTAAAACAGTTGAAAGTCCAGCTGGGCAGGATACTCCCCAAGGCAGAGGTCAAAGACTTGCAAGGATCTTTTATTTTCCCCTGGCTCTCATCCAGACACACCCAAACGATCAGCTTAAGAATTTTGAAGTAAAAGTTCAAAATATTGCCTGTCCTGATGCTATTATCAGGACACAATGGCAGCTATTTCTGAATACTCAATCTCCCATGCAGGAGTTGTACCTTTTTCTGGAATGGTATCTGTCTGCTGAGAAAGAAAGAAAAGCTCCAGAGAACCACATACAATGAAGGAAAATATTGTAAAGCTCTTATGAGACCTTAAGGCAACAGCCAGGAAATTGCTGGTAGGTGGGAAAAAAAAAATTCAATTCATGCAGTTTTGCTTCTTGAAAAATGAAAGAAGGACAGCAGGCAGCATTCAGAAGGTTACGAGGGCAGTGCTAGAGCAATTACTACTACTTGGGACCAATCTATATGGGAGGAATTGAGAGATACCAATCATACTCCACTTTTCACATATTAATAGAGGTGCAACTAAGCAGAAAAGACTAAGCTGCCCAAGTCAGGTCACATTGGAAACTTCCACCTGCTGAGCCAGAAACACTCTGCACCCCCTCCCTCCCCCCCATTTTACACTATATCCATAGTTAATTTCTGTTCTTGGCTGCCTGGTTGCCTCATTGCAGAAAAAGGGCATAGTTTGCTGGTCAGCATGGCTACACCCATATCTGTAAATTCAAAACCTCTCAGTGATAGTCCCAGATATTGCCAACATCTATTCTTGTGAGCTCTTAAAACATTTTCTGACATGACTTTGGCCTCTTGTCCTTGGACAGCCCCAGGCCTGGTATGGCAGCTGGAGCATTTAAGCAACTGCTCTCAGCACACAGCTTGAATGCAGCTACCATTTTGTGAAGTTTAAAACAGCAGAGTGCTGACAGCTCCCATTTCAGCACCCAGTTGTTTCATCATTTATTTATACAGAATCATTCAACAGTTTTTAATTCCTTCAGAATTTAATGCCATCTTCAAAGAAAAGAGTTTTGCAAAGCTGCATGACTCAAAATATGTACTGTTCTATCCCAGTTCTTTAAGTGTGATAGTGAAGGTGTTGAATCATTCAAAATTTAATTTGTTTTAGTTTAATTTGTTTTGAGATTTTATTTGCATTAATGTTATTTACTATCCACAGTGTTTTGAACTGACATAACAGACAGAAAAAATCCACATTATTTAAATAAAACAGTAGTAATGAAAAACCTTATTACTAAAACTGTTAAATATTAGATAGTCTCTCATGTTAAAAAGGTACAATTGTTTTATAACCCCACAGCCCAACCTGGCTTCAGTTCCATCTGCAGACCTGTTGTGGATAGTTACCTTGTGGATATCCTGCTTTGGAATTCCACGCAGTGTGCAGTAATAATAAAGATGCTCCCAACCCGTTAAAAGTTCATCCAGGGCATCTTGCTGGGGACAATAGCCAACCAGAATGCCTTCAGAGCTGGCAGACAGTATATCCATTTCAGACCTGTTTAAAGAAAAAGACTTGGATGTTGCTTTAAAAAAAACATTGCCCTGGGTTTCACCCTTAGGGTACAAACACAGAGAGCCTCAAGTCCTTAGGTAGATGAGTTTGAGTCTCTTCACCACAATTGCTTCCTGCAGTACCACCCACACACAGTGAAAGTTTTTTGTCCCTTTTGGGTTAGCACAGCCACCTCTGCATCACCGCTGCTACAGCGTGTGTGTGTGTGTGTGTGCGTCAAGGTCAGCAGAGCAACACTGGAGGAAGACAGAGCTATGAGAATTAGTCGTCCGGGTTTACCTCCCTTAACTCTTTGGTAGAACCTGCTCTAAGGAGACATTTCAAACCATAATGTGCTCATGCTTCATGTTATGCCATATCCCATATTATATTCTTATTGATCACATCCAATAATGAAGGGTCAGGACTAAAGAGAGAAGGAAATGTTGCTGTGTATTCTTTGTGTGTCTGTGCCCACATGTACGCATGCATGCATTCTCCAAACAACAAGAGTAAAAAAACCCACAGGATATTAAAGCCACCCAGCTTAAAAGACAATACAGGAAAAAGTATAAAATGATCCTGATTTAAGAGACTTTGGACTTCACTTTGTAGCTGTACAGCATTACTTGAAATTACATTCATTGCTAAGAAACAAGCTTGATTGCAAGGGTGTCTCATTACCCATAATGACACTAAATCTACCCTATTTATTCCAACGTCTAATTTAACACTTGATGTTGATTTACATGTACAGAAAGACCTGTCGAAATGAAGATACTTGACAATAAAAAAATCTGAGCTTTGAAAGAAAAAAGTTTTCAAAAGGTTCTGAGTAGCAGAATGGTTTTATCCTTACTGGTTTTCTACATTTTTGATGAAGTGAACTAAATATATGATTAGCCATTTAGACACAAAGTAAATGGATTAACTGCAGGATCTACAAATACCAGCAGTAGCGAAAATATAAATATGTATCTCTTGTTAGCAAGATTCAGAAGTCTGGGGAGAAAAAGAAAACACAAATACTGCACTTTACATAATGAATCACAGCATCAAACTATATATTTTAATGCTATCAAAAGATAAATTAATATGATTATGACAAAATTTGCTGTGGACTAATTAGAATGGTCCTTTGCTCTTAATGGCAAAGATATAAAATCTTAGTATCATTATTGGTTTGGATGGTCCAAGGAAGTTAAGTTACTGTAGAGACCTCTCCAAATGAAGAGTTAGCAAAAAGTAGGATGATAGGGGAGAGATGATACCAGAAATGCAATTCCTTATTAATTTCTATCCACTTATGGATTATTTTAAATGAAATATATACAGAATTTTTACTGTCTCAGTTTCCAGCCGTACCTAAATCAAATTAAAAAATTTTCCTAAGGTAATCTTTACCATAAGATATAGATTGATTAATGTCAACCTTTTTGCATAACCAGACGCAGTGGATTCCTTGTTTAATGAACTCTAACACAGTGAAACATTACCCGCAGTGAAATATTATCTATGTGCTGTTGAACACAGAGAGATGTGTCTGAGGTTTGTTTTATTAGGAAGATTCATGCACACTCACAAGGTTTTCTTTTGGTACAGCTGCTGTCTTTTGAGAAAAAAGAGACTGGACTTTTGATAATATGCTAAATTCAGTCACTAGGGAACAAATCACACTCAGGGGTAGTTTCAGGGACATTTACTTAGCATGAACCCTGTAGCTGGTTATACACACCGAGTCTGGAATAGGTCCCTACCATGAAGAACAAAATTTATCTATGGACAGCTGCAAAAAAAGCCAGACTTCTAATGTTCTTAGAACTATATTAGACCATAGTTACTCAGTCTGCATCAGGAAATAGAAACTGTCCCCAGTGGTAATTGTACACACATGATTTTAGTGTTATGCCTCCATAAAGCACCCAGTCTTAGGTGAACAATATTCCATCCACTGACCTTTAGTTTCCATAAAGGAAGGGCACAGTGAGAACACATAATTTAGTATTTTTACTCAGTTTGGTCCTTATCTTACAACTTTATCCATTAATGCTGACCTTGAGCATTTAAAGAGTTCCCATTAACACAGAGATTCTACTGTACTCACTAAAGCAGTCATAGACCTTTCAACCCCCCTCCTCCCTTTCATCTCTGTATCTGTCAAATCAGAAAACAATCTAACTGAAAGGAAAAAAGAAGAAAAAAAGAAAAAGCCATATCAGGCTTTTGATCTTTTATTCAGTTTGGGTTTTTTTTATTTACAGTATAATGCCTTTTCTGTCCCCAGCAATATTACTGCATAGATTTCCAAATCAAAATGCTGGACATCATACTTCAGTTTTCTTTAGCCAGGTCTTAAGCTTTTTGTGAATATATAAACATATACATAAATATAAATA
Organism: Dendrocincla fuliginosa; assembly: GCA_035047845.1. NCBI lineage: Eukaryota > Metazoa > Chordata > Aves > Passeriformes > Dendrocolaptidae > Dendrocincla > Dendrocincla fuliginosa. The sequence continues at coordinate 80,273,679 of JAWWMO010000083.1, read as the reverse complement.
TAAATATAAATATAAATATAAATATAAATAGATATATGTTTATATATAAACAATAGATGACACAAAAACACATGATAATTTTGATTTATTTAGTCATGGAGTGATAGCAGAAAACCTTTTCAGTAAATGATACACTGTAAATGCTTTTGCCTTTTCTTTTTTTCATTTCTGATTCCATTGATTAAAATAATTATAACCCTTTCTTTCTTAACAAATATTTTCATATATGCTGTTAGAAGAATCAAATTAGAAATTTAAAAAAAAATATTTTCTGAAATATAGATTAGCATGCAGCAAACTGTGATTTTTTTTTCTCAAGCTAGAGAAAAATACCCATTTGTTTTCTGCCCTTTTATTATCAACATGCCAGCATTTCTCATTAGGCTATTCACATTAAAAACAGACATGCAGAAAGAAAAAATCAGCTCATTTTATAAATAGAAAGAATGCATAAGTACAGATTCCAACCCCTCTCAGGCTTTTTGTCCATAGTATTGTAGAAACAATGAAGTTCAGTGTAATATCTAAAAACTATAGGTAGAACTTTCTGTATCATTATAAAAATACTGTGTAATTGTTATCTTTAAATTATGTTTGTAAGTTCGGTTCCATCTCCTGATCAAGTTAAGACATGGAACTAACATGGAACACAAGGTTCTCCCTCATTTTTCTCCTTCATTTTTAAACCACATCAGTCAATACTTCCACCTGCTAGTTATTGTTTTCTTTAAACTGGAACAGCTGCAACAGATACCAACAGAACAAGTCCAGAAAACTTTATATTTAAAATAAAATTTTAAAGTTCCATTTCTAAAACTCCTCTAGAAAAGGTCAACAGAATGTCTAGCATGCTTAAGAAAAATAGCAGTCTAGCACCTGAAGCATGGAAAATTTTGTATTCCATCCCTTTCTAAGTACTTTTTTGAGAATTACGATACTTTGGTGCAAATCATCCTGAAAAAGGTCCAGGGCTCAAGAAGACTTCCCTCAGTTTGAAGTGCTCATCTTATAGTTTTGCACTATCAATGAAAGAAGCTTTTAAGATACTGGGGATAGGAAACTAAAATCCAAGTGAATAAAATTTTTGATTCAAAGTTGTTCCTCCACCGATCATTTCAAGGCATTTTACATCAATCCATTTCTTCCATGCATTTAAAGAAACCCCTGAAGCCTTATTAAAGCCCTGAAGGCTATTTGGAAGTGGTATGGGGCACTCCAGTCAGAAAGCTTTTGCTGGCATTGAAAAGAAACCACAACACTGGAATGAGTAAGAATGATCTTGGATAAAACCTGCTGCCTTCTCCTGCATAAACTGGATCTGTAGTTTCCAGAAGGCTAGGCTAGTTATTGCAGAGCGTAGATATTGTTCTTATTTGTTATAGTGTGGTTACCAGCAACATCACTTAAAGGTGGTTGTGGGCTGGCATCCAAAGGTAAACTTCAGTTTCCAGAGACAATTTAATGCCCTTGCTATCAGCCTTATGGCTGCTTTTGGAAAACATTGTTTCAATATTGACTCCACTGTGCACTCTGCTTCACTTTTGTATGCTTTTTAGGCAGCTTTTGAATGCAGTTAAAGGCAGTGATATATACAGTACTTACAATGGCTTCTGCAGAGAGATAAATTCCATTAATTAGTCAAAATGAAATATAAATTTACAAATTGCAAAAGTACTTAGACATTACATTGTACTCTTAACTGCGCATTCAATTCAGTGCATACTAATGCTTAATTAACATTATAAAAAGTCAAGGTTAAAATATAATTAATGTAACTATAGCTTCATTATAATTAAAGTAATTATACTGATATACAGTGTAAAAACAGCCATTTCAGCCATTATATTGATGTAAATTTATTCTGCCTTTCAAGTTAAGCTATTTGAATTCCACTTCTAATTATTTATCAAGCTGAATATCATACCTACCAAAGGATTCCAAGTTCTAGCTATAACTTGAAATAAAATATTTTACTTTTCCCTCTTTGGGGAGCAGTTCTTTGGTCCTATGACTTTGTAATCCAACAGCTGAGGAGACTGACACTTAATTCAAATAGGATGGGGAGTTGCTGTCATGGAGAATCTCTGTGTGGTAGGAAGATGGAAGTCCATGGGACATAAATCAATTAGATGAGGAAGACTGCCAAATGTGTCTGTCCTAAGTGGGGCAACTTATGAACAAGATGATACCTGGTTTATCTATTTTTTCACATATGCACCCCACTACACTCTACATATGAACTTACAGTCAACCTATTCAGTAAAGTACAACAGCAAAAACTGCAAAATAGAGAGCATCAAAAAGGCAGTCAAACCACTAGGTTACATTATTCATTATTTTACATTGACCTTGATATGACACTTAAAAGGATTTTGATGCTTTCTTTTCAAAGCTGAGTTCAGCTCTCCTCACCTGAGGGAGGTTTTATGACAATCACTGAAGGTTTAAACACAAGTATAGAAAGGGAAAGAAAACAAAGTATGGCCAATGTACACACACACACACACACACACACACACACACAAGTGGAACAGATGTACAGTAACTGCTGATGCATCAGCCCAGCAGACATTCAAAGACTATGAAGACTCACTTTGTTCTCCTTTGTTTTACTACTTTGTTGTGTCAGCTTTTCTTTGTGCATATTTAATGCAGTCCTTACTGCTTCAAGCTATTTGACAGAAAAACTAACTACAAAAATGTTTACAGTTTTATACACCACCTTTAATTTAGCCAGCTCCCACACTGGTGGCAATATAGTTATGACAGTAGAGCAAAGCATGAGCTAATTTGAGTCCATTTGTTCTCTTAAAGAGGAAGAGATGTGCTACAGAGAACACAAAAAAACTCCTTCTAAATGTCAAGCAGACCATGCAGTTAACTATTACACATATTAAGCTTCACAACTCCTTTTTAGGTTGTTCAAAAGCCAGTCAGAACACCATACTTTATAAATACAAGGAAACAAATTTCATTAAAATACTCTTCTTTCTAATAATTTCCTCTTTTATTTTTAATATTTCTGCTCTTTATGAAAGATGCTGCTGGAACTGAGTTATCAGTATGTTATTTCCACATTTTGCAAAGGAATTCTCTCAATGCTGCTTGTTAATTCGGAACTCTCTAATATTGGGGTTGCAAATATCCCTCATATGGAGGCACATTAGTTTTTACTTGTTTTTGTGTTTCATTTGCACAGATATGTTACCGATAATGGCAATGTTAATGAGGTACACAAAGTAATAAAAAAGGCAAAATCTGTGAATGGCATTATCTCCACAAGATAGGCTGTGGATGGTGATAAATTCCCATTATTTCTCTTACTGGAGTATCTTTATGTCATAACAGTTACAGCCAGAATGGGTTTGCAAACATTATAAGCTGCCTAAAAAGATTTTCTGCAGAGGGATATGAAAGTTAAAAAAATTAGGTTTTTTATAGACTGCTCATCTTGTATGCTATTAAGGTGCATTTGCCACATTAATCATCAAATAAAAAGTTTAGATACATAAGGTTATAGTTTCAACACTGTTGGAATTCCTTCCAAAAAGCTTGGAGCCAATGCCTTAGTATCTCTAAAGATGGTTAACAAAGGGCACTATGAATATTCATATCTTTATGCTAACTACTTTAGCCAGAGCCTTTTGTTCTGATCTCTCCCCAGGCTGAGAGGGGGAGGGAAGAGGGGCTCGGGTGTTGGAAGGGGTCAGGGTTTCTGTGCTTTCTATGCAGGTCAGGAGCTCAGCTCTGAGCAGAGTGAGTGAGGACGGGGGCACACCGGTTCTAGCATCACTGTACTGTCTTCCCCTCCCCAACTCAACCACTTCATCTGTGGGTGATCGTGGGCACTGCAGGAACTGCTGTGAGGAAAGAGGGAGGGAGAGCATGCCTGTTTCCTGTACTGTGGAGACAGCATTTCTGCTGCCCTTTCGACATCTATCCCACGGGAGCTGGGATGTTTGCCTTGTAGTATGGGGGGAGTTTATTACAAACTGTTGTTGCTTGGTCTTTTCTGGATAAATATATATATATTATATGTATATGTGTGTGTGTATTGTGGTTAAGAACTGTTATCTTTTTCATATATATATATTTTCTAATTAAAGTTCTGTTTTCCTAAATTTAAAGGAGAGAGATTGTTTTTCTTTCTCTCTCTCTCTTGGCCAACATAGATATCTTAGTTCTCCCCTGAACTATGACAATAATGCATTTAAAATGTCTGCTTAATTTGTAGAGTGTCTAAAGGAGAAAACCATGATAAAAGCAGATGATAAGCCTTCCCTTCCTCGAAAGCATGTCACCATCAAGAATGCCAAGAAACACTGATTTGCAGAAAAGATGAAGTTGACTCTAGTATTTAATAAACCTTCCCACTTAAAAATACCCCGACTTATGAATCCCACTGATACTGCATACTGTTCTATAGCATCCAGCCTTTACACATTTTACTAAGCTTTTGTTATGAAAACAGACACAGTTTTTTCTCAGATTCTTAGGAAAAAACTTGGGTTATTTTGGTGGTATTAAAGACTCAGCAAACAAACAACCTAGAGAACAACAAATCTTTTTAAAGAACTTGAAGAGGTAGTGAATCTGGTCTTATGCCCTGTTAAAAAGGCAGTTGTTTCTAAAAAGCAGTTTTCTTATTTTCTTTGAGAACCATCAGGAGTTCTCAACACAACTTGAAAATCAGTGTATGAGCCTCTTTCTATATAATCCCGTGCACTTCAAAGATATTTCATATTGACCTTCCAAAAATTCTTCTTTGCATTCAACATGTGCCTTTGAATAAGCTCATCCTCCATTTCTAGACATCATGTTGTTTAAAGGTGCAATAGCTGTCCAATAAAATTCAAGGCTATTTTCAGTTCACCTGCCTCAAAAAGACACTTCTGACTTAATTTTAAATTCAGTGAAATGGATACAATAGCAATCAAGAAAATGTATATATGGATTTGTTTGGATTGACTGTTTGGTTTATTTGTTTGTTTTTAAACCAGGAACTTTCAAGCATAATTATTCAAGGAAATGGGAACTATTATGAATTAAGGATTTTCTGCATGGATTTAAACCAGTCAAGTTCTCCAAAATTTATAATAATAATTTTGCATACTTGATTGTTTTATCATGAAGAATGCATCATGAATGTAGGTTAAGATTAGATATTAGGAAGAAATTCTTCACTGTGAGGGTGATGAGGCACTAGAATAGGTTGCCCAGAGAAGTTGTGGATTTGCTATACCTGGAAGTGTTCAAGGCCAAGTTGGATGGAGTTTTGAGCAACCTCCTTTAGTGGAAGGTGCCCCTGTAGGTGGGAGAGGGGTTGGAACTAGATGATATTTAAGGTCCCTTCCAACCCAAACCATTTCATGACTCTATGAAAGATCCACTATATTATAGTATCTGGTCCTTTCAGACCACAGAGGATAAAAGGTGCGTTCTTTCCTTTCAAACCCCAAAGACCTGGGGTTTACATCCAAGCTGCTGCCCAACTATTTATCGGGAATACCTATCAGAGGTCATGACTTTATGGAAACTTTTTCATTACATAAATTTCAAACAAAGAAGTCTAGATCTGCTGACCAGCTGCTGACCAGCAGCTGTGACAACTGCTTTCTTCAGCTCACTGTCCTCTCTTCTCTGTGCCAGAAATACCAGGCTTTTGAGCACACTACTGGAGTAAGAAATGGCGAAGATTTCTTACCATAATATTCCCTTTTTTTTCGTTGTCTGAGGCCTAAATGCAAATCAGTGCTGTCATTCCTCAGCTGCTGCGGAAGGATTCTCCAGACCTTTGAGTTACATCTCAGCTGTGAAAGACCCAGTGAACTTGCCCCCTAGTGATTTTCAGTAGGACAACGCAGCACGCTGTGATCTGTTCAACAGCACTTGCCAAAATATGCAGCAAGGAACAAAGTCAGGAATGACAAAAATTTCTTCTCACAGCCTTTAAGTTGTTTGTTTCCCCAAGTTTATTTACTGTGTAACAACAGCTCTTGCTGTTGCCTTCTTGAGTTAGTGCCAAGTTTTGAAAACCTGGGAATATGGGTTTTACATTGATTTCAGCCACTTCAAACAAAAAAATCTTTATTGACACCACCATAATAGAGGGTAATAATTAGTGTCGTCATGGGTATTTTGTATACTGAAATGCAACTGTCTAAGGCTTTTTCTCAAGCTGCCTAAATGTGTCAAATTCTATTACCTATATTTTAGTATATGGTAAAGAACATTGCATCTTAATATATGCTTTCATGTTGGATTTATAAAACGCAGTATGGAAAATGAAAGTGGCGCACATAATGTCCAGGGAGAGCGTTTAACCTATTGTGAAGTGCCAGTAGCACATTAGAGTTGACCTCAGAAGAGTTGAGCCACAGGTACATAACAAGCTTCGTCAAATTGTTTTAGAAGTTTTTAAAAACTTTTCTTTAGGATTTCTGAAAAAATAAATCATGCAGTCAGCAAACAGTGTTAAGTGCCAATATACAGGATGATGAATTATATTCTTATAACTTCATATTTCCTTTCAAGCAGGTGCTAAAATCTTGGAACTGTCACACCAGATTAAATAATTTCTCAAGATACAGACCTGGTACCACATTGCACAAGGAAAGCCATATGCAATTCATGAATGCACAGGTGGGACAAAAGGCAAGTCCCATTAAAATCTACAGTAAAATGCCCCTCAAAACCTAAAGAAAATCTGGGAGCTTAAATACTGACTGCCCTGATGGCAACATTCTATAAAAAGAAATTATTACAGATTATTTTATTTCTCTAAATCTCAAATTCTCTTCAGAGTCATGCTATAAACTTCTGACCTCCATCATATCCCACTACAAAGCCTTCCACCAGTTTCAAAGAGCACCAAATATTAACTTTTACCTAATTTTGAATCACTTTTGTTATTTTTGCCATTGTTTAATGTCTGAAAATTTTGTCTTCTTTTCTAGAAAATTGTGAATGAAAACAACCATCTAAAATTCTCTTTAACCATTGTAAAGGCTCACTCATTCCATTTCTTATTCTCTTCAAAAATATTTTTTCCAAAATCTGGTTTTTTTTAAAAAATCATTCCTGCTTTATGATTAACAATTTGTTGATGATTTGCTATAAAAGATCATGAAAAATCACAGTGAAATATAGTGGAAATACTATCCATTTTCAAAGAAGTGTAAACTTTCCAGAAAACTGAATTTTGCAATGTCTGAAACTACTTAGTCTTTGAAGTTAAATCTGCTGATCATAATCTTTGTAAAGAAGTGAGAAAATACTGACCTATGAAAGCATTTTATTTCTAAACCAAAGAAAAGTAACTTTCCATTTTGGAAAGTGAAAAATGCTTCCTTTAAATTAATTAAACCCTTGGCCTTTCCTTGTCCAAAACACATATTTTGAAATGTACATCATCTATGAAAAGAGAGATTTTAAAGTTGTTAACCAGCTCAGAATACATTTATATATATACATATACATTTTATAACTGACTAAAAAAAATAACTTTACTTCCCCTCCAATTTTACTGGGAAAAATGATAAATATTGGTTACATGTTGGGGTACTCCCGGCAAGTTACCCTGTGTGGAAGGAAAATGAAGGAAAAAAGAACACAAAAAGACCCGCACTTAGTAGAGAGAGAAGAACCGTCAAAATAATCCATGGACTGATGGGTTTCAAAAGTTTTTACTGTTCAGATAGTATAGATAGTTATTTCTTGCATTAGAGTAGTAATAATTACGTTTCCACTGTTTGAATGTTCTGATTGGTTGTTTCACCTCCGTTCCCCCATTGGTCAGCCTGTGGTGCACTGCACCACTTCCTTATATGGCTGGCCACTCCCAAGTTATCCCTTATATGTTGCAGTTACCACCCCTTTATCCCTTATGTGACGTGTTCCGCCCTAACTCCGCCCTCAACTCCTCCCTAGCTCTCTAACCTTTCACCCTGAACCTATATAAGTCCAAAGCACCCCTAATAAAATGGCCATTGCTGCTCGATCTTCACTGGGAGTGGCTCTCTTCTTTCCTATCGGAACATGTCAGTTACTTCTAACCCAAAGTCCATTATTCATTTATGACTCCTTCAAAGCCAGCCTCAATCTCACCAACATTGCCTCATCCTAATTACACAGCATATTGATCAAATAATTAATATCTTTGAAGCACATAAGTGTAAGAAAACTTTTAAAAATTACCAACTTGAAGCACTGCTCATCAGCCTAATCCTGATAACCTTTCAGTGCAGCACTAGTATGGAGGATATATTTCCATGCATCTGAATTGTATGGAGGATATATTTCCATGCATCTGAATCTACTGTAGGCTGAGATTTTTTTGTTACAGTTTTAAAAGGATGTATGTTAAAGCTTCTTATAGTCTACTCTTTTGCTACCATACAAGTTTTTTCTCCATTAATAGAGCTTTCAAACAGAATTAAATAATGCTAAAATGTTTTTCTTGAGAGACTTAACAGCAGTAAAGCAATATACATTTGAAAGGGAACAATACAGGTCCTTAGAGTACTGTATGAAAGACTGAAGACTGCTGAGTCTTTAATCATTGGCATTATCAATTAGGACTATTCTGATCAAAATCTGTGTTATTTACCCAGTAGGAGTCCTGATAACAGCACGTCCTGCAGATGGGATGATATCTCCAGTCAGCATCTTAAATGTTGTGCTTTTTCCAGCTCCATTTGTTCCCAGGAGTCCAAAACACTATCAGAGATTAAGAATTAAGAAAAAAAAAAAAAGAAACCAACAAAAACAAGCCAACAAACAAAAACAAACAACAAAAACCAGGATCAAAAGCAGTTAATCTGCTATGTTGAAAAAAAATAATATCAATTTTTTGACATTCTCCCCTTTTCTCAGTTTCTATCATATGTCTGTAAGATACTGTATATAGATATAGTATATGTGTAAATTCCCTTTCTTGTAGAAAATCGGTTTAAAAATTATATATATAATACTTTGATTACTCCCTAATACTTTAAAAGTGACTTATTAAGGATTTTAGCCCTTCACCTAAACCCCTGCCCAATAACTAAATGCATTATTTATCCATATTATTTGTAAATTCTACCTTTGAACCTGAGGATCTTGGGTCCCATTTGAGATCCCTGACTGTTGGTCCATAGAGTTAATAATTCTCAACTTCTCATGAGCTGCTTCACTCAGTACAAGTAAATTAATACAAAACAGCCAAAAGACACACTCTCTCTAAACTCTTATTTCAGAGCACTAGCTGCAATGAATTTATGTTTAAGCTACAATAGGATTCATATTAAGTCTACACATAGCCCTTCATAACTTTTGAAATACCTGTTTCATGAACTTCCTTATTGATAGATAGGCTTTAATCAGCAATAACATCCTCCTGGTTACCTCAGTTATCCAACAGCTGATCAATAACCAGTAGGATGTCAATGGACCTGCACTGCCATGCACTAGTGTCTCATATCTTCTAGTTTGCTCTTAGCAACAAAGAAAAGTCCTTTCCATCTCGCAAGTTTTGAAATTAATATCTGTAATTCCCAAAAGCATCAAAATAATGAGAAAAAAAACCCCACAACAACAAACTCAAAACACAAACTTAAATGCTGTTCAGTGTTCAATTTTAGTTTAATAAAATAGTATATTACCATGTTATGTGCTAGATTAAAATATACTGTGATGATTTCAGTCTGGGAGCTAGAAGTGTGCCTTGGTAACAATTTCAGGATTCAGTCCACAGCTTACAATTGAGTTAGGCACTTTTTGCTTTCTCTTTGAACACTGGGGTGCTATACTACCTACTTGGTTAAAAAAAAAGCAAGAAAAAAAAATAAGATGCTGATGAATTTGTAACCCAAAAAATGAGTGAACAGTGCTTCTTAAGCACCACCAGAGTTTCTTTTACCCAGCTATCGATTTTCAGAAATTGCTCCAATTGAAATTGTTCTTCTAGCTATAGATCTTTCACAGGAGACACAATGAGGGAATCTGAACAATTGCTCAGAATGAAGTGTTACTTTATAAAAGGTGGGAAAAAAGACCTCTTTACCTCTCCCCTTGGTATTCCCAAGCTTATATTTTCCACAGCTGTGTTCTTTTTACTGAAACCTCCATAACACTTCCTGAGGTTGTACAGAAGTAGGACATCATTACCAGTTCTTCCACCAAAGAGTCGTTGTCGCTCCATTTCTACATCACTATCTTCTGATGGGCTGTCCATGCTGTTAATTGAACAAGGACCCCTGAAACAGAATGTGATAATAAATGACATGGCAAATTGGTCACCACTGCACTCTGGATAACTTATTTCCCTGGTTACAATCCCTTACAACTTGGTAATTAATTCTCATAAGAATTCAAGGGAAGAAACAACTACTAGTACTTTTTTGTTGCAGTTTTCATTAATTCACATGCACCGTGTTATCAGAATTGTGTATCTTCAGGTGTTCAAAGAAACTCACCATTTTCTTTCATTAAAAATTAATTCCATGTCCACTATGGAGTAAAACCAATGGTAACTCACCTTGGCTTCTGGAGGAGATCCCAATGAAGGAAAAGACGTAAAAGAAGTAGTAGTGTTCCCTGAAGAGTCATTTCCACAAAAATCCAGCCGAGGAAGTCCATCTCAAAGGGGCTCACATATGAATCTATTCCAAAGTTACTGGTCAGGTCAAACTTGATCTGATTGTACGAAAGCTCTATTAAACCCTGGCCTAAGCAGAATTGTGGGAATATGATGAATGCCCATTTGAGGATATTGTAGATGTTCTGAAAACTCTGTGTGAAGATGCAACAAGGGTGGGGGAAGAGAGAATTAAAAAAAGACTCCACATTTTTTTTCAATCATCCTAATAAGGACACTTGCAAAGCTGGATATAGCCTTCAAATCTCACTCAAGGTGAACTGACTTCTAAAGCACGTTGTGTACTATTTTTTGGGCAGGGTTCATATCTTATTGTATGTTAGACTGGCTGTGGTCATGGGATTCTCATATTAGTTGAAGTTCACAGACAGTATCAAAACACGTGGCAATGACCATTCTATTTTCTTTAAAAATATTTAAATACTATCAAATCTAAATCAACTTAAACCCAAATGAACACCAAATTTGCTTACAAACTTGAGTGACAAGTAATACTGATTTGACTTCAAACATCAAGTTTTTGACTTGCACATGCATGGAGATTCATACAAATTCTGGATCTTCTCTCCATCAAGTTGTTCAAATACCATTACAACTAACAAAAATTACATACATGGAGTGAGAATGCATGTTACTACTCATACAGTGCATTACTGATCCTAGGAATATGCAGCTTATCTCTTATGTCAATATTATTCAATCACATTTTATAATGCATATAATCTATTTAATGGACCAGAACAGCTCCCATTATGTGACAATTACAACTTAATGGTCTAGAAAATGTCAACGTTTCAATTAACAATGTTTTTCCATTATTACAACATGCTTTTTGGGTTATAGACAAGTTAAAATTCAAGATGGCAACAAGCAATGCAGTGTACACAAGGACACAAAAACCATGAATGTTTAAATCCCATGTTTTTCTACTGGGAAAATCTTACCTGTGCATATGTATAAACATACATATATACATACTTAATATACATGTGTGTGCATACATCTCAGTTATGAAAAACGTAAATTAAAGATTTTATACTGACCTGCACTTTGGAAATTATAGCTAATAAACGAGGTAATAGAGTCACCAGCATGGTACACAGGCCAAATACAAAATTTAAGGAGATGTAAGAAATAAAAGCTACATCTGAACTTGAGAAGAATCTGGATACAAGATACATCCATGGTAAAGTCGCATATCTGAAAGTTTAAAGAAACAAAACTGTCACAAATAATTTATTTATTTGCCTCAACACCCCCCAAAAAGTCAGTCACCACACTAGAAAAAAAACCCAGTTGTTATTCCTTATTTTTAAGATATCCAAACAAGCCTCCTAACAACTGATTAAAAAAGGACAAATTTGGAATATGTATTCTTTATCAAATTACCTTATGATTCCGTAGATGGGCATATATGATCCATTTTGGCATGTATCAACAGCAGATGTTTACTTTCACTGTTTTAGACAGCTCACCGATTTCTGAATGACTGCAGACCCTTGCACTTTAACAAGCCTCTTACACAGAGATGGAATTAAAACCAAATACTTAAATCATGGCTGCTGAGCAGTCACGTTTTCTTAGAGGCTTTCATAGAAAGAAATCAAAAAAAAAGGAACAAAAGGGGAAGGAGGGAGTAAGGAAAGAAAGATGGGAAGAAAGAAAAAAACAATAACCCTTGAACTGGAACCATGCCAGTGATATCTGGGAACTAAAATATCCACAGTCCATGCTGTCGCCTAAACCTGGTTATCAGTTAGTAGAGTATCAGCCATCAAAATGCATGTATAGTTACTTCATAGCACAATGAGGATAAGACAGCATGTCCATGGTTACATTACCTTCAATGCAAATCTTTAAAGGAGGAGAGAAGGCACTCTCCCTCCATTCTGACAAGTCAAATAATGCCTATCCAAAATAGAGAAATCATATTTTTATAAAGAGACTTTTAAAAAGACTAAAACAATGCCCAGGCAATCTGATGAGCATGCATGTGATGTAAAGGAAATTTACTTTCCATTTAACATAGCCCAAGACATATCTATCAAACCACCAGTATTTAAACTGCAGGAGCACAGGTACCAGCATACACCATTGCATGATGATAAGTAAATATACATAAATACTTCTTATATACTATTAATGTATGTAACTGCTTTAATACTGAGTTCCATGCAGGAGCAACTAGCCACAAATCTGTGAAATTCTTCATTGCATTAAACAGATTACAAGCCATAAAAGGTCCTTTTGAATTCAGTGTTCTGTACTTTATTGATGAATCTTTTGCACTGGAGAATGTCAAAATCCTTTTTCTTAAGAAACAAACTGAGAAGTAATAATGATGTTATCCTCAATTTACAGGAAGATAAAGGTTAAATGACTCGATGTTTGGATCTCAAATGAAGATTGTAAGTATTCAAGATCACACTGTACTTTTCAGCATCCTGTTACCAGTCTTAATCACACAAGCTTTTAGTCCCTTCATGCACATACCAAAACCACTGTTCTCAGTATTCCTGCGAATTGCAATATCATAAATACAAGTCCATCATTGGAAACAAATCAGGAAAGAGATGTGATTTAGAGTTCTGTTATTCTGCTGTAAATTAAAGCAAAATTTGTTTTGTTTGCTTAGAGTTCCTAGGGTATGAGAAAGACTTTCAGGATTCTAAAGTTATATGTTGTTCAAATGCAACCTTTAAAGTAGCTGCCAGTCTCGCCTACATTTCTATCCTCTTTCCCTTCAGCTCAGTTGCAATTTATTATTTTGTAATATCAAAGAGAGAACATTTTGGACAAAAACGCTTAAGCATTTGGCCTATGAAACATGTCTGCTATCATCTAAAAGGGGAAAAAGTGCAGTTTGGTTAAGAGACCATTATACTTTCAAAGGAAATCACTTTAAAATTAGCACACTAAGATATTGTTGATTTTTCTTTCAAGCACACCCTGTTGTGCCACATGGCTTAACTCTTTTATACAACAGAGATATTTTTATCTTTATTCTAGATCAAAAATTCTGCACAAATTTACCTTGAAGACAAAAAATCATTTTAGAAGGGAATAAAAATGCACGATGGCATGCAGATGAATGAGGATTACATGCACAGTACTGGGGAAGGATAAAATGACCACAATGGGCTTCATCACATTTACTGTGTCTTTAGGCTGAGTAAAGGATAGAAAAGGAGGACTGGAAACTGAAGTTTATCAGTGTCCTTGAGATATGTTAAACTTACAACTGACAGCTATTGTATCTTTAATACATGTTAATGCACATTGAATGGTGTATTTCTTGTTAAAAATCACTGCAGTATCTGTTATGTCAGCCAAAGCTGATCAGTACAGGAGGGATTATGTTGAGCTGATTAAGATGCATCTGCAGTCAACAAAAAAAGACAGTTCAGCTTCTCAGTCAATGCTTATTTCTCCTGAAATACCCAAACTTTAACTCAACATTGTGATTAAAACAATTCCAGCATAACTGGCATTTGGTAGTACACTGTGGGCAGCACAGAAAACATGTCATGGCTTCAGTAGACATCCATGTCTGTACTGTGTTTTCATTTGCTGCTTGACTAAGATTTCTATGGATGCCAATTCTCCACTGAGCTGACAGCAACTGGATCATATAAAGGACTCAACAGTTGTAATGGTAATTAAAAAAAAAAAAAAAAAAAGATATTTAGTAGTGCAAAACTTTTGCACTAAGGCTGATTAGAATTTCTGCATTTAACTTGAAGAAATCACTTAGTCAAAGTGCGGAACAAAGGAAGGGAGAGTAGTACATAAGAGTCATACAGAGAGGAGAAAAGTATGAACTTCATATGTCTCATACAAGTTATTCACAAGGTCATGACCTCTAGAATATTTCATACTAGTCTGACCATTCATGCCCAGGAAAGAGGAGCTCAAACTAGAGCAAATCTCCCTCCACCTTTTGTGTTTAACTTTCAACTCATGTTTCAGCCTGTTTTCTCACTGTATTTTGCTGAATCATAATCATTTCCAAAGACAGAAAACCATGCATCCAGCAGCAGCTGCAAACTATGTTTAAAGATTTCTCTTTGTTTCTTAGAAGCTGTAATTCCATAGTAGCATTTCCAATCACATACCCAAAAAGTATCAGCAGAAGAACAGTGGCTGCCAAGTTCTTTTGGAAAGTGAAGGCTGATAGCTGGAAGGCACTAATAACACCAACACACAGTGTGACTGGAACCATGTAAAACAGCTGGAAAGAGAAGAAAAAAGGCACTGAGCAGGTGAGCATCTCTTACTGCTCCTACTTAATTTGCATAGAAGGGCTATAAAAATTAACTTTTCCATATTTGCAATATAATCAAACTATAAACTGGGAAGAAATAGGCAGAAGAGCTCAGAGATTTCCATGCTTGCTCTGAAAATACCCCCTACACATGAAACAGCCTGGCAAGATAAAATCCAAGTACAAAATATTCCCCTTAATTCTATTTCTATTGTCCTTTCCAATACATCCATTTAACAAGCTAACTCTTCCAGGTAATGAGTCCATGTGGGGCTATTGCTCCAAAACATCAAATTACACTGTGAATACAGAGGCTTGGTTTCAGAAACAGCAGTTTCACTTATTAGCACTTCAGTCCTAGGAGAATAGTAAGGATACAATTTTAAAAGAGACTTTAATGAAGGACCAGGTGTGTTGATGAAGCAAAACACAACTTTTATTGGTAATGGACACAGTATGTTGAAGAGTTGCAGCCATTAGGCACTCGGGAAAGCAGTTTCTGTATTTAGTCTCTTGACATGATGGTAACCAAATACTTAAGGGGTGGCCGGATGGGGTTGGTACAGGGGATTCATACCCAAGTATTCAAGAGAGAGGGGTTCTGCTTGCAAATCGCAATGTCAAGATGTGAAAATTAGTGCCCAGTTACATTCTCAGTCTCTGCCTGCTCTGTGCACTGAACCTAAGCTCATTAGGGCAGTGACTGCATGCATTTCTGCTTATATAATATTTAGCTGAGATTCTGAGATGCAACTGCAATAGAGAAAACATATCAAGGTCTAGCTAAATATTCATTGTAGAACAACATCCTTACTGTTAAAATTGGGCTTTCATACTGAAGTACAATTAAAAGCTTTTCCAAACTAAACCAGAGGTCATTATCTCTTCACTACTGGGAAGACAGGAATTTTTTTAAGTGAAGGGCAATGGAGTAAAATGTCGATGGATGCAATGTCCTCATCTTGTTCACAGTGTACCTTTTCAGTGCCATGTACAAATATCATAACATATCATTCCACAGATTTATGTTTCAGTTATCCTGATGCTGTTTAAAAAATATGGTAGAGAAGTCCCAAAGCATTTGAGTCCCAGTATATTTCAAGAGACCTGGGACTTTAGTCTAGAAATAAATAACTTTAAATCAAATTCTATTAGAAATCTTACCCAAAAAGCATAGTGTATTACAGAAGTTGGGCATGTACAAATAAAACAACTTTAATTTTGCCCCTCTAGTGACACAAGCTTAATCTGAACAAAATCCCTCTATTTGTCTTTAAATTTTCTTAGCACTTACACATTTTCCATTTGTTGAGCACAGTAATGAATACCATTCACCTGTATAAATACAGTAAGAACACCCTGATTCTCATGAGAGCAATTTCATAAATCAAATACTTCTGCAGGCCTAATAAAGATTGTGCTACCAATAATACAGGACACAGCCTGTAATACTTCAAATACGTAGAGGGATTTAAAATTTGACAGTTCATATATTCATGTGCTCAGTGTCCCTAAATGATCTGCAGCACAATTAGCATTTAAAGCAGTGTCTGTTCTTTCCCAGATCATGATTGATCATGCAGTCCTGTGTAGAATTTGTGAGAACATTTTGAGAGATTGGCAGAAAATAATGAGGAGTTGACTTTGCTGCACAAGGAGAAACTGAATGATGAAGGACTGAGGTTTTAACCAAGCCCTATTATTTGAAGCAGCAGAAAAAAAGAATACCAAGATTGACTGGCCAAGTAAATAACATTTGGAGAAATGTGCTCTTATCTCAAGATTGCTCAAGTGCGAAAATTCTGATTTCAAGCATGGATGGATGAAGATCTAATGTTTCAGAATGAAAATAGTCTGAATGAAAACAGTATTCCAAAAATCTCTGTTCCTGACCTGGGTACCATAGAATCATTTGGGTTGGAAAGGATCTTAAGAACATCAAGTGAAATCATTATTCCAGCGAATGCCAAGTCCACCACTTAACCATGTCCCTAAGTGCCATATCTACATGTCTTTTAAATACCTCCAGGGAAGGTGACTCCATCACTTCTCTGGGCAGCCTGTTCTGATGCTTTCCAGAAATAAGAGGTCCCAATTACAAGTATCTCTCTTATTATCCACAACAGACAACATGATTATGCTTTTAAATAGCTGACTACTATTCTCAGTTTCCTCCACTAATCTGAAAGATTTTGCCAGTGGCAACTCAAAGCTCAGAAACTCCTGCTATGAGCTGCTGTGTGGAAGATTCTCTCTGTCTAGGTTGATTAGCCAAATTCTTTTTATTTGTAAAATGGGGTACATACCTATAGCTAGTAAATACTTTACAATTCAGCTTTAGTAAATAAAGAATAAAATCTGTGTCTAGTATTAAAGTAGGAACGGTGCCCCAGTGCTTGTTAGCATGATAGCCAAGAGCTCTTGCTCTGAACAATTCAAATCTTATTCATATATCTTGTGATAATATCTGCTTTTGCTCATTTATGGCAAACTAGTTAAAAATTTACACCTGAACACGTTGCCCCGCACAAGACGTACCATATCACAGCAGAAGTTAGCAAGCCAATAAGTTTTGTAACCCAGGCCTGTGATGTGCTGCAAGCGTTTTGTGCCAGATACTCTGTCTTTCACTATGGCACTTCCAATGGATGCAGTAAGGATAGAAAAACCAAGCATGATACACAGTGCTACCCCACACTGGCGAACATTCTCCATTCTAGGACAAAAAGGAAAATGGTTTAATGAAAACAGCACAGTGGGTAAAAAAACCTCAAACACTGATATTTTGTAGGCCAACTTCTTACCAAAACACTCGACCTTAGGGCCTTAATCATGTTTGCAAATACCATAGAGTCACTGAATGGTTTTGCTTGGAAGGGACCTTAAAGACCACCTAGTTCCAACCACCCCCTCCATGAGCAGGGACAAAATGTATGTACACTGTTCACACCTCATTGTGCAAGGTGTGAACAGTGTACATACATTTGTGAGGAACAGAGTGTGTTCAGTTACAAAACTATACATGATTACAGAGCAGTGTTTATTTAGAGCCTGAATAGTAAAGTGAAGCTTTTGCAAATATTTCCCCTCTACAGAAAATTGAAATTTAAACACTTGACAATCATTTGAAGCAGTTAACCTGTTTAAAACTGTCCCGACACAATCAGCATAAATTCAGTATTTTTCTCTACAAAATAATGCAACCATTTCTGATATAAACAGTGGACTTGAGAGACAGTTCACACTAGAAAATGCTTCATTCAGCAGAGCTTAATTTTGTCCATCAACTTGTAGCACCTGTTCCATGCAACATAGATTCTTGATTTAATTGATAGTTTCAAGTGTTTGCTCATTGCTGCTGTTACACATTTTAAGAGTTTGCTCACATTTTGTCCTCATCCAGCAAGGCTCCTCCATATGGTTGGCTGTAGAGTGTTATCCCTGGACAATAAAAATAAAACATGAAACAGGAAATGCTATATCAGGAATTCACCTTCTAGAGTACGCTTTTAACACTTGTTACACATATAAGGAAAAGGTTAAATACTTAGTAATCAACAGAAAGAGGTCAAGCACCAAGCCACAAAACCAAATACTGTCTCCTGTTGAGTGATTCTAAGAGTTTGTATCCATCCAAAACTTTTGGATAAACATAAGTAATAGATGCTTTTATTAATTCTGAACTTCAGAATTGATTGAACAATGTTGTATGTTGCTGAAGAATCTACATCACAGAAGAGACCAAATACAAAACCTAAAGCAGAATTTGTTCCTATACCTAATTTTCTGGAGCAAGGTATGTTGCTACTGCAGTTTATACACTCAGTTTGCATTTTAGATTAGATTTTTTTCATCACTTTTTATTTTGTTGATCTTTGCTGAGAAAAACTATGTAATTCACCAAAAACCCCACAAAACCCCAAACAAAAACAAAGACAAGACCAAACAAACAAGAAACAAAAACCACACCTCAGATTAAAACTGTAGAGCTTTAAACATACCCGACTTGGGAGACCAAAAAAAATCCTGAGTAGGCAATGCATACTTAGGCTGATTTTGGTACTTGGTGCAACAATCCTTTTGCTTTTTTCTTTTCAAGCAAAAGAAGAAAAGTTGGGGGATGGGGGAACGGTGCAAAGCATTGTCAGTGCAAAAGTTGCTGTTCAACTGGTCTTGATGCTGTTGGTGATTTATTCCTGCATGTGTGTCTGACAGGTGAACCAGTTGTGCTGGTTTTGAGCAGGATGGAGATAATTTTCTTCACAGTAGCTGGTATTGGGGTATGTTTTGGATTTGTGCTGGAAACAGTATTGGTAAAACACGGATGTTTTAGCTATTGCTGAGCAGCGCTTACAAAGAGCCAAGGCCTTTTCTGCTCCTCACCCCAGCCCGCTGGCTGCTTGGGGACATACAGGGAATTGGGAGGGGACACAGCCAGGATAGACAACTCCAACTGACCAAAGGGATGTTCCATACCATATGGCACCATGCTGAGCATGTAAAATGGGGAAAGAGGGAGGAATGGGAAGATGTTCAGAGTTATGCCGTTAGGCATGATGGAGCCCTGCTCTCCTGGGGATGGCTGAGCACCTGCCTGCCTATGGGAAGAGGTGAGTGAATTCCTTGTTTTGCTTTGCTTATGTACATGGGTTTTACTTTACATATTTAACTGTCTTTATTTCAGTTCACGATTTTTCTCACTTCTAATACTCTTTCCCCCATCCACACTGGAAGAGAATGAGTGAGTGGCTGTGTGGGTGGGGCTTCGGTTAAACCACACCACCAACACTATTTGATTACAGTGTCTAAATAAATCTTTACTGTTCCAAATTAAAAAGAAACTTTGATCCTAACAGCAATTATAATATTTCCAGTATCTTTGGTAAAGAAGCAAATTGTTGGTTGTCTTAGATGGACTCTGCAGGACACCACTTAATAGAACACACTTTGCCATATTTTGTTAGACTCCAGCTGTATAAAGGCAAAAAAATTCTTCATTCGAGTAAAAGGTGCAATTTGACTAAGTACACATACATTTTTGTTCATTTAGTATTTCATTCCTCATCTTCAAGCCAAAGTAATCTAAACATCACTAAATCACTGCATGATAAAAAGCTGAACAGCAGAGGATGATGATTAACTTGCATTCAAAACTAGTACAAGGTAAAGATTTTTCAAATGATGTCTAAATGCTATACACTGAAGCCCACTGACAGTTAGAAAAACAACAGAAGATTCAAGCCAATAAGGGTTTGATTCATCACTAGTAGATACATCTGCTATTTGTAGAAGTCTTTCATGTCATTTGCCTAGAGGGAATGTTCAAAATTTTCCTTTGTTTTTCTTTTACACCATTAATTTTTTAAACAATTGCTGCTATTTGTTCTGAAGCAAAACTGGCATATCAAAGAATATTATTTTTTTCCCACTGAAACCAAGTATTAGCTGAAATTCCATTTATGTAAAGGAAAAGCAGCATGATGATTAAAAAAAAAAAAAAAAAAAAAAAAAAAAAGACAGC
>JAWWMO010000083.1:80228490-80253155 GCA_035047845.1 Dendrocincla fuliginosa | reverse complement strand
CCCCATGATTAAAAAAAAAAAAAAAAAAAAAAAAAAAAAAGACAGCTTAGCTCCCAGAAAGTTTTTTCTAAGCTTTTCTAATGGTTGAATGAAAATGTACACATTAGAAGAAATAAGCATAGAATCATAGAACCATATCAGGATCATACAGTACAACTCCTGCCCCTTCACAGGACACCCCAAGGGTCACATCATGTGCCTCAGAGCATTGTCCAAACTCTTCTTGAACTCTGCCAGGCTTGGTGCTGTGATCACTTCCCTGGGGAGCCTGTTCCAGTGCTCAATGACCCTCTGGGTGAAGAACATTTTCCTAACACCATACTGAAACCTTTATTGACACAACTTCAGGCAATTCCCTCAAGTACTGTCACTGATCATAAGAGTGAAGAGATCAGTTCCTACCCCTCTTCTTACTCTCACAAGGAAGTTGTAGACCTCAGTTTCCTAAACAGACCAGGCTGAACAGACCAAGTGACCTCAGCTCTTCATAAGGCTTCCCCTCCAAATCCTTCATCATCCTCATGGCCCTCCTTTGGATGCTCTCCAATAGCTTAATGTCTTTTTATATTGTACAAAACTGCACACAATATTTAAGGTGATGCCACTCCAGTGCCGAGCAGAGCAGGACAATCCCCTCCCTCGATGGGCTGGTGATGCTTTGCCTGCTGTCCCCCAGGACATGGCTCTCCTGGCTGCCAGGACACACTGCTGACTCATATTCAACTTGCCATTGACCAGAACCACCAGGTCCCTTTCCATGGCACTGCTTTCCAGCATCTCATTCCTTGATCAATATGTACAAGCATGATTGACCCAACCCGGATATGGAGTATGGAACTTGCCCTTGTTGAACTTCACATGGCTGGTCATTGCCTATCTCTCTTATTTGTCCGGGTCTCTCTGTAGGGCCTCTCTGCCCTTGAGGGAGTCGACAACTCCTCCCAATTTAGTGTCATTGGCAAACCTACTTAGCATTCTCGACTTTTCTTCACAATGCCTGAAAGCTTTTGGAAAATGAGAATCCTGATCATTTTGCAAGCACTAAAACAAGAAGCTAACAAGGTGAAATATGCCTCTTGTACTTACTACTTACTGCTCAGCTAAATTGGCAAAGAGCAAAAATACAACTTCCAGGCCTTCTCTTTCATGAGAAGCCAAAAAAGTAGAGCCATAAAACTTGACCATGAGACAAGTTCTAGTTACAGAGGATCTTCCCACAATTGTCAAGGTCTTGCCTTTGTGATCAAGATTTTGAATGTTCTGACCAAGCTGTCTTACTCCAAGCTTCAAATGGCAGAATTCTTACAGCAAAATCACTCCAGCTGAAGGGATAGTATTTTTAGAGATTGCAAATCTTAGAATGCTGCTAATGATCAGGAATTGACAAGACTTAGAGACCTGTAGGTCACATCATTTTTCACAGAGTTGTGAGAGAGGTAAACCTGTCACATGGACTCTGGTAGGGAATTATTGCCCATAAAGTGTCCAGAACTTGGGGAGTTTTACGCAGATTCAGAAAGATTCTCCACTATATTCCATTAACTAGTCAGGGCTAATGTGAATTCTATCCTTTTGCTCTACTGCTGTCAAATCTCTCCTGTATTCAGAGAGAAGAAAACGCAGTAGCAAAAACAGAGCTATGAATCCATGCTAATGCCATTTTCTGTGAATTCATGTTTACAAACTTAGGCTTGCTCACTTGTATATTTAAGGAACCCAGTCAATGAATTTTGTAGATCATCTGCACTACTGAAACTTTTCAGGGAATTAATGAAACATACAAAACGTGACAATGACAAAAAAATACATCAAATAGCTTAAAATGAATAGCTTCTGCCCAGGAATATTTAATGTTTCTGAATGTATTGTCTCTCCTGAAGTCACCATGGCCTGTTGAAGGGCACAGATCTCAAGAGGTAACCAAAAAAAAATTTCAGATTACTGCATTAGTATTAAGCAAAACTCAGCAGCTGACTTCTGAGTTCCATACACAGAAATGCACTGCTGTAGCTCTCTAGTACAGAATAAACAGAGACTGTAAAAAAGACATAATTACAGGAGGAAATAAACCTTCATGACATTAAATAGAATAATGCTCCTTGCAGTATTGTATCATACAGTAGTGATCAAAAAGCAAATTGAACTAAATTAATTTCCTTCAATGGAAGAGTCACAAAAATTAATCACACTTCTGAAAAGTAGCAACCATTTTCTACAGTCAATTTTCATTCAAACCATATAGAAAAAGACTACATTTTAGTTAAATTTACACACACTATTGAAATTAAATTTCCCAGGGTTGCTGAACTAGAAGTAAACAAAGTATGACTGTGCTAACTAAGTTCAGTTTTATTTAGAATTCAAAATTCTATCAATGCATTAAATAAAATACTTGCCTTTCATTCATTACTTGAACTTGTTTCAATTAGTATGGAGCATGAGGGTTTCTGAATTTGCTGCTTTTTTAGCATAATGATTTCTTCCTCCTACCCCATTGTCCAAAAATTGGTGGTTAAATTATATAAAGCCAATAAACTGGCTTGCAGTTCACAGAGGAAAAAAGTTCCCTTGAACTTAAGAAGTAAGTTACAAACTGTTTTTCAATAGCAGAAGAAACCAACAAAATTAATAATATATGGTATTTTCTAGTATGTGTATTCTTTTAATTAAAATAAACCCTTCCATATACTTTTATAACCTATCCGTTCCTAAATTTCTTCTACCTACCTGCACCATGTTTCTTTACATATATCTCTGTCCCAATACAGCTGTTAACATGATGTAAAATGTACTTATTGATATTTTCCTGCCTTTATATGCCTTCTTACTATGTAAACCTGTTATAATGAGGCTCATTAAGCTGAAAACTAACCACTATCTTTGAGGACTTAGAAACCATAAATGACATATAAACAAAGGAATACTAAATTATAAAGCTCCTATTAAACATATGCTTCTGCTGTTTATGCAAAGATTTCTTTTAAGGATTGTACTTGCAAGCTTTGTGTGAACAGCCCTTTGGGCAAATTTTACCAGATCAGTATTCACAATGGAAAAGCAAGTCAGGCAATAACAACAAATATGATATGATTCAGCACTAACTTTGTCTGCTCCTTTTCATAAATTTCTCAGTATAAAAATTATTTCTTCCACATCTACAGATTCTCATTATATTCTCCTGACTTAATCACAACTGCAATTTTTTCTATTGTCCTCAAACATCCTTAATCTATGTCCTTGCCATGTAGTAGGCCAAATTATTTTTACAGGGATTATTTAGGCTTCTTTATGGGCACAAGGGAAAAATTGTGATTGATTCCCATTCCAACCTCTCCTAAACCATGCATAAGCTATTCAAGAACTAGAAAAACTGTGAACCTGAAGAATTTTATCCTATATCCGGGCTTTAATGTTGTATTCAGAAAGTATGAGAACACCATGGTGCAAGTCTTTCTTAGACCTTTTAACCTTCTCCAATATAAAAATGAAGAGCTTCCAAAATGAGAGGTGCTATTTTTGCAATCAGTGTGGGTGAAGAGGAGGGCATCTCAAAGAAAGAAACATGTCTGTATACATGGTAGTTGATATATATGTGCATGTATAGTTCTGAGAAGGAATTAACCCAGATGTCAATAGCAACAGAGAGCACAAGCAACAAATTATTTTGGCAATATATTTTCTTAGCTGCTTTTCAGGTTTTTTTTTCCTTTCCTCAGTTGTTTTGCCTATGGTTAACTACATTTTTTTGGTGTATTATTTCTTCTTTTTTTCCTTTCTCCTTTTTTTTCCCTTCATTAAAGTAAAAAGCTCAGTTGTCATGTCTTGTATAGCTCAATGGAAAAATTTACAAAACTAAATACAAGGGGATTTTTATCAGTCCTGCAAGCCCAATTACTATCAAAGAAAGATGGGAGAAGTCAGACCTTTCAGTTCAACTATAAATTTCAGGAATAACCCATTTGGGTCCTGGGAGGGGAGTGTATTTACATTGGAAATGTCACTAGGAATCCCTTGCTACATGCTTATTAGTAGAGGAAGCAATAAACATTCAATTATATCCTCTTCAGCTTCTCTACTATTTCCCCTCAGTATTCTTCCTTCCAGAGTGAATGATCCTGTTCCTTTCCTTACATTGTTCTTGATTAAACTAAAATTAGGTTCTAATGTGTTAAAAAGGTATTCCTAATCTAGTGAATTAAGTTCTTCATAAAATTTGAGAAACAATTAGAAGATTCCCTAAAATAAAATACTATACTTTTCCATTCTGGAGAGGAAAGTTCACAGGAAAAGGGAAAATGCATCCACATTAGACATGCTTGATATGAACAGCATCCTGCCCTGTTGCCATTCAGGAGCTACACAATGCAAGATACCTTTCCCCATGCTCACATCTTATTAACAGTCTGCAAACTGTGCCTACAAGAGGAAGCGCTCTAGATCATCTATTTCACATCTAAACCATTTGACCACATCTCAGAAAATAAAGGCACATACAATTTGGCATAACCTTAGAAATTTGGATGTTTCCATCCTGTAGGTTATAAACAACAGGAGCCCATTCCACATTGGTGCAACTTTCTGCATAAATACATGTTACAAAATCCGTAGTTTTTCCATGAAAATGAGGAAAGTTATATGAACCCAGCAGTAATTTTTCAGTATAGGTTGGAGAGACCTAGAGATAAAAATCTTAAAGGTCTTCAAGCTTGTATGCCATCACCATAAGTTAGTCAGACTTGTCCTTCAGTATATTTTGTGGTTTTGCACTGTATTTTGGGTGTGTCTGAACCTGTCTCTTGGACTCCTTTGTAAACTGCCTCTTCTGTCACACTGAGTCTTGAGTACGTAGATCAGCTTGGACCTGTGCTACTAATTCTAAATACCGTGATTTTTACAGACTTGAATAGAAGACCAATTTAAGTTTCTTCATTTACTTCAGATTAGAAAAAAATAAAAGAGTATGTATAACAAAAATGGAGGTAGTAAAAAAGCATATATGCTTTTTTACAAGATCTTTGCAGGAATTTAATATTTATGACAATATTTCTGTTTATACAAAATAAGATGCTGCAATTTACTGAAAATTACAATATATATTTTATAGAGAATTTCACAGGCAGCACCACTATTAATGGTGTGTATTTTACTTTCCCTCCACTAACTAGACATGGTATAGAGGGTTCCATCCAAAGGCCATTTTACAGTTTCCTTTGAAAAGAGATTTAAAGTTAAAATTTACAAAGTATTCAGGGAACTATACAGGCACTTTTCACCAAAACTCAGCTGAAAATGGGTCTCTTGATCCCTTTAGCTCTTTTGAAGAACTGAACCTGAAATAAATGAGGATGCTACCTGAATGCTTACAATGAGTCCTAGCATGAAAGATTTTTAAAAAAATCAGTGACTTCAATAGGAATCCTGAGATGGGGCAGCTATATTGAGACATTTCAGTTCTTTGACTAATAATGTAGGAACTTTTTTTTTGACCACTGTACTTTACAGACATCATTATAGATGACTACCACTCCTTTTTGATTTATAAAGCCTTACCCTAAGAGGTAGGTAATAGTCCTTCCCCTATGCTCCAGCATAATAAACACATTCTGAAGCAACTGTATAGTCAGGCATGAAAAATAGAAGTTTTACTTCATCAAAACCTTTACCTTAGGCTTAAGCAAAAAAAATTTCCTTTTAGTATTTTATTCCTCTTATTTCATTATTTCATTACCATATTATTGTAAAAATGCAGCATTTCAGAAAACTAAAAATGCCATTCATGAAAGCTTAAAGGCCAGATAGAGTTTGATGAATTTTGACAAAAAACCCAGGGCATCTTACCTTCTCTGCCAAAGGGTCTTTCTCATTATTTTTTAATTTATTCATTAATGTTCATTTTCATGATCTGCCACTGAATTTATAACCCACTACAAAATAAAATGCATTTGGGTTCCTTTCCAGTAAAACAGATGAGTTTGATTTTTATTTTTTTTCTCCACAATGGAATCACAGACTTATATGATGATGCAGCTAGAGGTGGCTACCCACACAGTGAAGAAAATGAAATATTTTCATACAAGAAGTATTCCTGACCTGCTGTTCCAAAAGAGACATCTGATCTATCAGCTGACATAAATCAGTCTGGCTAACTTCTGTTGCTCCATTTAGTTACATACACCTCCAGCTGGTGCACACATTTTCTTCAACCAACCATCCCACTCTTTACATGAAAATTACAAGAAGCAAACATTGTAACTTTCCAAGCATTCTCACAGAGTTTACCGATAATCCCATATGGGAGGGAAAAAAGAGAAATCTCTTCACTTACATTGAAAGGATTTGACGATCAGAATATACAATAGCAAAAAGGAAATCTTTTTAATCACCAAATAACTATAATTTTCTGTTTCTGCATGTTCAGTATCATACTGATGAAACAAAACAAATAATCACAATTTTTTCACAGTTTTTTGATCAGATGCAAATCCCTAGGGATAAAATTGGTGCAAGGCAGCGTATTTCGTCTGTATTCTTGGGTAAAAGCTCTTCCTTCAAACTTTCATATGAAATCTTACATCTAAATTCCTCTTGACTACAGAAGAGATTTTAGACAAAAGTATTTAGCCTTCTTCTCAGCTCCTTATTATCAAAAACCATCACAAACTTGGAGCAGTGCTACTTATCTCCTACGAATGTTACTGGATCTATCTCTGTCGGCAAAGAGGGTAGAATTCAGCATATGGTCTATAATAACTCTTCCCTTCTCCAGAGATCTTGGGAGAATGTCACCTGGGTTCATGTTCAAGAAATACACACTGGATATAACTGCTAAGTGAAAGGGTTCCTTAGTATTTGTATGAGCATTTAAACAGTTTGTTGACCTCTTTCAAGGTTGCTTTAATATCACAGCTTAATTGTTACTATTGTGTTTACACCCATGACAATGCCCTACCCTATTGTAGCAAGCTTCTTACATTAAAGAAAGATTTATTTTTTTCGTGACGGAAGAATAGAATGTGTCCTTACAGCCCCTTTTCAATGGTCAAATTATTTTTATGTCTTACTTAAAAGTAATACAGAAGCACTGGTTCTGTTGACAAGGAAAAGATATTCTGTGAAATAATATTAATGCGAGTCAGAACTACAAAGCTATGCTTCTGCAACATCCTAACAAGCAACTTCCAACAATATTCTGGAACTGACCTTGCCTATAAGCAGAGTTTGGAAGAAAAAAAAAACAAAAAAAACAAACAATAGATTTCAGTGTTGGAACAAAGTATGCTAATTCACAGGACTGCATATAACAATTTTACTAATAAAAGCATATGAACAGTTCTTCTCGATCAGAGGTTTGTCCCTAAATAAGTGATAGCTAAAAGTCAAAGTGAACCGAGCTTAAGTGCCCCAGATGGCACTGGAGAACTGTTGAGGGGTTTTAAGAAATAAAATATGGAAATGTATTGGTCTCTACTCAAAAAATACATATATACATGTGCATGCACACACATGTACACAAATATGTGTACAAACATATATGTACACACAGATAGACAGGTAGGTGATTTGACCTCACTTCCTAGGATTTCTGTGACAGATCCCTCTATGTTATGCCTCAAGAGCACGATCAATCAATCTTTCTTGCACTTCTCCAATAGATGTACACATAAATAAACTACTTTCTAGTTCTTAAACTCTACTTCTGCAGACAGCTAGCATATTCTGCCACATTATATAATCATAGCTGTATAGATGCCAGTCCGAGACTTCAAGTATTTCTTAAGCACTGTTTTGCCTATTGTGTTTCTGTGTCAACTAACAAAAAAAACCCACTTCTGCAATCCTTTGGACTACTATAATTTTCTCTGACTGTAATTGGGATGACAAACTGTGATTCTCCAGGACAGATATAAAAGTAAGGATATTTAAATATTTAAGTTACAGAATGGGATAGTTAATGCTACAGTAGAAAAACTAGGCATCAGTACTATACATAAAGTGAAGGGAAGATGATTAAAAATTGATTTCTATTAAAAATACTCATTAAAATACCTGATTTCACTTCATCCAAACTTCCTGCAGAAACACATTACCTTTGATCTGTTCTCATAATTCATTTAGAAAAATAAAACTGCAACCATCTTGCAAGCAAGCAATTACTCTTTTCTTAATTGGCATTCCAGAAAGTTTCTTAATATATTTCTGTTTTCAGATGCTCAGGATTCCTTTCCTATTTTCATGGATTTTTTCTTCCTTCTTTATTATAAATGCATCAAAAATCATTTTACCATTACAGACAACCATCCTGCTTTTTCAAAAACTCTTATAAGAATCATAGACTGTTTTAAATTTCTCTAAATGAAATTCCTCTTTAACAGAATCTTAAGAATGAAGGCAAATGGAACGAACAGACGTTAATTTGAACTATCAAGCCCAGATTTCAAACTAGAATTTCACATCCTAAAAGTTCATGTGTGTTATGTGTTAACAGCTGAGTCTTTGGCTGCAGTCACTTTTTTTAAAAATCA
Source organism: Dendrocincla fuliginosa (assembly GCA_035047845.1). Taxonomy (NCBI): domain Eukaryota; kingdom Metazoa; phylum Chordata; class Aves; order Passeriformes; family Dendrocolaptidae; genus Dendrocincla; species Dendrocincla fuliginosa. The sequence goes on along the minus strand of JAWWMO010000083.1, from coordinate 80,244,633 downwards.
GTTCATAAAATATTAATTTTAAGTAGTTCTTAAAAGGTTCAGGGATGTCTGACTCAGAGAATTCAGGTGTCAATTATATTAGTGGCTCTTTTGTTATATACAAGAGTAAGATATAGCAGCCTGTCCTGTTCCTTGAGTAACAGGATGCTATGAAACATCACACTGCTGTGTAAATTTACAGGACATTCTAGATTTACCCTAGATATTTATATAGGGAGAAAAATTAAAGTGCCAAAACAGGTTTAAATCCATACTCTATTGTGCATTAATCATCCCATTGAAGCAAGTCATAGCAGCAACTTCACAGGGACTAATATCCCACAAACAGCAAACCAATTTACACTTATTCCACAGGAATGTCTTTGTAAGAAACTCATATGGCATAATGAGCTTTAACTTAAAATTTTACCTTACTGTGTACTACATTCTTCACACAAACTTTCAGTGTAATTAAAATTTCCACTTTCCAATTCTCCCAAGGAAAAGGACTCTGCAATTCTACTTTATACTGCGAAAAATGTTCATACTTAAAATTATTTTAGTTTAGTTAAAAACTACCATTCAAAACATATGAAAAAAATATAAAGAGCTATTACCATACTCTCTCCAATCAACATTAGGAGGTAAATTCAGCCACAGAATGAAGTTGTTTAGTTCATTTAAGTAGGATGGCAGTGAATGGAAACCTTTTTGGTTGTACCATACCTGGAAGCAAGAATGGAAATTGTAAATAAGTTGAGTCTGAATGCTGATCTGAGAGCTCACATACCTTTAAGAATTGCATAAATATATATCATTCTCCTGTTAGGACACCTATTTGTAGAAGAAAGTGAACTGGGCAGAACAGAATCAGTTAATTTACACAGGTCTTTCAACAGCTTACCACAATTTGTTTTCTATTGTTGGAGCTGCACACCTATGTTTATTACTAAATTGAGATTCTCTGATTTAATGGAACACTGCGCCCCCCTTCCTTTACACACATTTGGTTGAACAAATACAGGAAAAGCAATGGGAAAGTAACACTTACCAGTTTTAATTGAAAATACAAAAAGATGAGTAAAACTAGTGTTAAAAGTGGAAAACTCATTGAAATTGAATTATCTAAATAATAGCTGCATGTGACACACAGCACAAAATACCTAGGAAGACATATCCTAGGAAGTGAAGAAAGGAAGGAATCAAGGAGGCACTGTTTACAAGGTGAGTATGGAAGTATTCTATCAAGGACAAAGCTGTCTCCACTTTCAGTAAGCAAGTATCTGAGGTTTGTTAAGCATGGAGATGGATACAGGCAAACTTTAAGGTAGACAAAGCAAGCCAGTGTCTCTGAGGAACACAGAAAAGCAATTCTTTCATAACATATACTTTATCCTCAAATCATGCGGAACCATCCTGACTTGAAAAATATACTCTTAATTCATACTTCCATATGCTCGAATCATTGCTGAGAGCGTGATATGTCCCAAACCCAAACACACTAATGTTTGAACTTTCCTTTGCAGTTAGAAACCAAGGCTATTTATATCCCCCATCACTGTTAATCATAATGCCTTTGAACCAACATTATCCATACTGAAAACCAGGGCAAATTACTATGTATCAGAAGACACGTTTAAGCTCTTTCTTCTAAAGATTTGTGTCTTATTCAAAATTGTTTGTAAAGGCAAAATATCAAAAAAATGGAAATATATTAGTTTCAGCTGAAATATCTTTCACTACATCAGATAGAAGTTCTTTGAAGACATGTTTTATATTATTATATAACACTTTACATGCCATTAACATTCCAGAATAAAGCTAGACTGACATTTCAACTAAGATATGGCATATCAAGAAAAAAGGACAAAAAGGAACAGAAAAATTTTCTAAAATGAAGAGAATTTTACAGTAGTTCTCCTCGAATGTAATTTTCTCATTTTCTTTCATACCAGTCTATGTAAATTGTACATTCACTGTCTCATGAACAAGTCTGAAAGGTCAGAGTAAAAGTCTGGTCATTAATTACTGAAAGGTTAATGCAATAATTTGACATTGTATCAGTTGAAAGACACTTCCAGGAGGTATTTTAGATAACACAATGCCCTTTATAAGTTTACTCCACTATTTTTTGTTGGGTCTGAAATATGAAGCTTACTTACTAAAAGTGTAACTATAATTTATCCCTGTCCTGATGGCAGATGGAGCTCTATGCCAACTATATTAAATATAATTAAAAAAAAATAAATAAAAAAGACCCTGACAAAAAACAAGAGTCTAAAATGATTATAGATACATAGGAAAAAAACAACAGTCAGAAAAACACATCTTACTGAAAACCTGTAGAACTTCAAGTTTCTAATGAGGGATTGATAGAAGTGGAGTTCAAAGCTATAAGAAATATGGTGGTAGAAGAGAGATTAAAAATTATCAAAATGAAAATATATAAGTGCTAGGGTATATATTTAAAATAGGGAGATTTTTAACAAAATTACATGAAAAACACATTGGAAACAGGCAGTGATTTTGCAAAACTAAATGCAAAATGATATTGGACTGGAGAATATCTGTATGTTGTTTCAACACTTTGTCCCAAAATGAATTTTGGGATAGAGCTTATTTACATTGTTTCTACTATTCGTTTTCTTTTTTATAAGAGCAAATAAAATTTATATTCCCATAAAACAATTTAAGGGCAAAAGAGTCTTTCATTCTGGACTCTGCAAAGCGCACAGCTTGCTCTTAACAAATCTTGTTTGCCTTGAATATAAAAATAGAGACCACTCACCAATATGCATCAGCATTCCTCCAATACTGCTGTTTCTCTGTTCCTAATGCATCTACATTTGAATATATCTCAAAAGTCAGGAAAGAAGGATTATTCTAAGCACAACTGAAATAAAGGGCTTTTCCTTGAGGCCTTTTGGCATGCAATGCAAAGGTACAGTATACCCATACTGTGAAAACTTCGGATGACACCTGGAGGCTAACATCAGTGCAGGAGATTTTATTTTTCTTGGAATGGTTTGGAAAGGTTCTTTTGAGAAAAGGGTAGTATGTTATGCAGAAGTAGCTACTCCTAGAAGATGTCTTTACTCTTAAGGAGGAGAGGGGAGAGAGAAATGTAGCAAAAGAAAGTATTCCTTGAGGGTATGAAAAGAGCATCAAACTCAACTCATTTCCATGATGTTCAATGTACTTTTGTCAATTTTGACATTAGTGTTTTGTAGAGAACAAACAAAAAAAAAATAATCGGGGCTGACTACCTAAAAAAAGTTTAAAAGGTGAGCTCAGCTAAACTCTGAAATGAGTTCACTGGGAAAAAAAAAAAAAAAAAGAAGAAGACAAAAAACCCCACAACAACAAAAGCTGTATCATTTGATTCATTTAAAACTGAACATAGAACACAGGGGAATACTTCAAAAATTACGAACAGAGAAGTAGAGTGTAACAGAGAGAGTGACTTTCAGATTCTAAGTGCAAGAATGTTATGTAATGATTTGTTAAGTGCTGTGAAGTCTGGAGCCTGAATAGATAAGCAATACATACATACAAATGTGCATACATACATGCAACCCTTACCTTAGCCAGAGGCTGAGATTTGGTTTTATTTAATTTCTTATCTTGAAGCTCAAACACTTTTCTCCCTCCAAAAGACCAACCACCATATCTGATAGTAGAAAATAAAGTAACGAGAAGTTACCTGCCTTAAGCTTTGCAGTCTTTTCTTGCAAGGGTAAAGCAATGATAGCTACACTGGTGCTTTATTTTTCAACTGAAAGTAAATCTTCACCCCTCACGAATCTTTTAAAAAGGCTGGGATCAACATGCTCTTGATTCAGGTGAACACTATTGGCTCACTTCCAGCAAAGGGATTTCCTTAGATAAGAATTTTGCTTTCTGAAGGCTGAAATCCATGAGCAACAAAAGGGATTGTGAGCAAGTAAGGTACTGCCTTCAGAAGCATCTTAAACAGGTTGATTTCTTTCTATTTCATTCATACGCTAACTCATATCTTTCCTCCTAAGAGGTTCATCTCTATTTATATCAAATCAGGTGCACCTTTTTTTTTTTTTTTTTTTTTTTTAATTCATAAGTGGCTAATGCTTTCTTTTCCTTGATAAAATCATACATGGTCTAGTACTTGCACTTACATCACAGGCAGTGGTTGAGCTGTAAAGGCACATAAGTAAACTTCAAAATACAGGAGATAACCTCTGTGGCTGGTATCACAGAATATGAAGTATTGCTAGGGGCATACCAGTTCTTTTTACTTCAAAGAAAATATTAATTGGAGCATATCCACCTCTATGTGATTGAGTCTCTGAGGAATGGAAATTATATGGTTCACCTGATTTGATATGTACCTCTGAGATGCTGAAAGAGATCATTATATGGCAAGAAAAGCCAGGTATGCATGGGCATGCAACTGCTGGAGGAAATTCTGAGAAGTGACCAAGGAGGGTGTTTCATGTTACTTTGAAACATAGCCTTGATATCAACCCACAGATAAAGGCAATTACGTCTTATATTCTCAGTGGCATAGGTCTATGCTCTGTATCAGGAAGGACTGTAGGTTTTATACACAAAGGATAAGCGAAGGATAAGCATTATTACCTTGTTCTGTTGGAAGGCCTCACTAAATACTCCTCCACAAGGAACCCTGAAAGATTATACAGAATATGTCCCTTCTTATTCTTTACATAGGGGGCAGAAATATTGAAACTTGGGCACATCTGAAAAACAATATGCATAAAATGAGTAAAGCACTCTTAAAAATCAGTGGCATTACATTTAGTCATATTTTGGGATTTTTTGTGTCGATTTTACAGCACTTCTTTTCAACTGCATTTGCCTTCCTCAGGGTTGACAACTTTTCAATAAATTATGCATACTTTTATGTTTATAAAGCATCTCAGATGACTGTGTCACCTATATGTTAGATCTACCTTTGATTTCTCTTACAACGCTATCAGTCAGTTTTGAAAACTTTAAAACTTGTATATAAGTTTAGAAAGGTTTACAGCAATGAAAAAGGCAAGACTGCCATTTATTTGTTGTGCCTGAGAAGAAACACAAAATAGGCACCAGATAAATATGAGATGAAAGCAAAATTCTAATTAGTGTTATATACTTCTAAAACTTTCATTGATGGACTGCAGAGAAAAATAAAGGAAGATGTCTTCAAATGATTCAGTGGGATATTCTCAAAACCAAAGAAAAGGAGACAGATATTATGATCAGTTACCTCAGAATCCTTATAAAGTATATTATAAATATCCTTGGAAAATTTTAATGCTTATTTGACATTTGAATCCTATAGAAATTAGAAGTTCACTCCCAGAGATTGCCCTTCCATAGCTCCCAGATACTCCACTGTAAAGTGACTTCTCTCCTTTGAACTCTCATGGTTAATAGGCCTCTCCCTGTGTGAGTTCCCATTCTTATTTTATGCAGTCTTCTTGTATTTTAAGTATACATCTCATTAGTATTAGAGGCAAAGTTATTCCTTGACTTATCCCTTTTCCACTTTTCCCAAAATTGTATTGCTATGTTTCATATGCAACTCTAAATAGTTAATTCTTTATGAAGAAAAGCACTCATTTGATAGGATGGTCCCATTCAGGGAAATACATTTGTCACCTCAGACACAGTTTCACATTTTTGTTTATTACTCAACTCAGAACCAGGAAGATGGAAAACTCACCATCAAGAAAGTCAGAAATTAATTATATTTTTCAAAATCCTTTCTTTTCTTGAAGACTGTTTTATTTTCAAATACAAAATCCAATACAAAATGAAACTCTAAATATTAAATCTCATTCATGTGTAGATTCCCTGGTGGGTTCAATCAGCTAGGATCATCCTCACTTCCCTTTGAAAGTGGAATAATTTTAATGCTTATCTTCCGGATATCAAGGAACTGTTATGTTTTAACCTTGTTTTACATAAGATTTATTTTATTTTAAGAAATGCCTTATAACATAAAGTGAAGTTGCATCTGCTGCAAATAGTTCAGCCATCTCTGATTCTGTTATTTCAGATCAATCTATAGCCATTTCTAGTGCACATATGTACAAACATATATATATACACACAAGAAAATTGTGCAAGTCCTTTCCCTGAAGACTTCAGAACATGTAGCTCAAACATTAGATGAAACAGGGGGAAATCTCCAGCCATAACAAAGCCAGGGCTCTGTGGGTTTAATGCCTCATTCCTTTCTCTAGCCCTTCTCAGCAGCCAAGGAATTAGAAGGAATATACACACACGTGTTGTTTACATACATAAGAAAATACAAAATGGCATACCTTCTGTCCAGCCCCACATCCACATGAATCCTGGGGTGACACAGTTTCCATCTGCCAACATGAATTATTTTTTCTGATGGGAATAAACATAGCAAAAGAACAACCATTAAGTGAAAAGAATATATTACTTAACAGCAGAAATCCATAGAGTAATGAGCAGATCTGGCATCCTGAACACCTTCTTGGCATTTTATTGTAATGGCAGCTGTGTCTAAAGTGATATAAATTGTACTCATTTGTATCAAAGTGGATTTACTAAAAATATATATTTTGTACCAAAGTGGATTCACTAAAAAATATTAATATAATCATCAAACGAGCTGCGTGTCTTCTATTTGCAGCAACAACTCAAGCACAGTCATCACTGCATTCCTAAATTTGGAAATCTAGAATACTTCTTAACAAATATTCTCCTTATTGTCTAACCTTCTTTCTTATGGATCTAGGACTTGATCAAAATCCTCCTGAAATAAATCAGAAAGCTGTCACTGACTTTTAAGCCATTTGGATCAGACCTTTAACAATGAAGCTTACTTATATTCTGTACCTGGATGCAGGTTGCTTCACCAGAGAAGATTTGTCATTAACTCTATGCTTTCAAGAAAAGCTTAAGATAATCCACATTACACAGTAAAAGCTATTGCATTTACAAGATTTACAACTAAGCTACGTTATTCACAATTACCGTTGTTGTGAATACATGCATGTGTGGTTCCAATCAGAGAAATATCCCAGTAGAACCTGAGAAAGGTTTCCTAAATTATCTTCTTCAGTGCTGTTTAGAGTGGGCCATAGGGGTAAGGAGTACAGGAGTTTGGTTTTTTGTTTTGATTTTTTTTTTTAAAAAAAAAAAGAGAGAAAAAAATAAAGACATGTTAATATGCCTACTTCTATCAACCTTCAGGCTTAAAGTCCTATGTGTTTACCAAGAAATTAAAGGACTACAAAATCCATGCAGAGGAAACATACCAAAATTACCTCGCTTCAAAGCACAGTATGTGAACATGTAAAGAAAATTCAATATAACTATGGCTAAATAAATCTCAATGTCTCCTCATGGCCATCTTTCTGTTTTATACACATACATTCCTAACAGTTACCATGGTTTAAGGGGTTTTATGTTTCATTCATTCATTTAAATTCAAACAGCGTCATTTTATGTTTATCTGTATGTTTGCCCAATAGAAAAAGTGACTTATATGTGATATGCACTTGACACAGATTAGTTCAGAGCTGAGCTATAGATACTACACATTATAAATAAATAAATAAATAAATAAATAAATAATCTCGTTGGTTTCAAAGCTGAACATATAGAAAGTAGGTTGAGTAAGAAGGGCATCAGGCTTTAATATTTGTGACATTTTCAAACCTGAGAACTATTTTGAGAAAATAGCTTCAGACCTAAACAATTAGTTAAAAACAAGCATGCAAAGGCTTGCTTAAATACACTTATTCATTTACATATAAATGGTCATGGCTGGTATTGATTTGAGTTCAAACTTCTCCAAAGTCTTTGCCCTTTCCTCCAGAAATTCCTTTGCACAAAACTTTATTAATTTTATCTTCCCATTATAAAAACCTATAAAAGTGTAGCAAACATGTGAAACACCCCCCCCCCCCCAGCTATTGTAAAAAGTAACTTACCATTCTTTCTAGAACACAAATAGTCTTTAAAATACAAGAATTCAAAGGTAAAGGTCCCAGAACCCTGGATACTGATGGTGATGGAAGAGCCCTTTACCTAAAGAAGGATTCTGCATTGTCATAAAGGCTTGGTGTCAGCTTGAGAGAAGGATAATCAATAGCCAGAGGCTTCACACTAAACAGGGCCATTGCCAATGCAACAAAGAGGACAGGCAGCAGCACATTTGACAGGCTTCCTCTCCAATCACGCCTAATATGGTGAAACCTCTTCATCAGAAGGGCAACGCTCTGTGGGAGAACGAGACGGGCTCCACACACACTTGAGGCCCTCTTAAGTGAGATATCTAAGTGAGACAAAACAAACAAACAAAAGCAACCTCTTGACAAACAGAGAACATCAAATTAAACTTTCCTGTATTACATTTTCAAATATTGAACATTACAGATTTTTTGGATAGAATAAAAAAACCTACATAAACCTACAATGTTATCCTGGATAGAACACTATAACCCCACCTCCCATGACTTCCAAGTATAAGTAATTAACTAATTAATTCTTCCTATAAGGAAAAGCAGATATTCAGTTCACACATCTCTTTAGCTGCCCATACACAGACAAAGGCATACTCGATATGCATTTTCCTTATCATGCATGATTCTCACACTGGTACAACCATTCCTCGTGCATTGCCACCTTTGCTCCTAGACAAATTACTATGACAAACATGGCCTGTATTAGCATTAAGGCCTTGATCCACCTTGACTGGAATCAGTGGCACCTTTTCCACAGAAATTTCAATGGATCATCTTCAGAGTATGTAACAAAGTATCACAGATGAACATGGATTCTCACAAAAGGTCCTTTAATTTCTCTGGTCATACGCGACCAATAACATTTTCTTGTCAGTCAATGCAGTTTGAACAGTCTCAGCTCATGGACTGTCCTTTGCATTCTTGTGGGAGTGTATCCACAGCTTATTATCATCTCACCAGTCATTTTCCTCATAGACTCTCCCTTACTTTCATTTTGTCATTCTTTGTTAGGCAATTGTGAATCACACTAATCAGTTTAGTGCCTAAAGCCTTCTAGGTTTGTGCAGACTATTACCAAATTCTCATGCTTGTAGCCTTGCCCGACTGAGTGTCCTTCAGCCCCTTTCCTTCCTCACAGCAAAGCAGCGTCTGGTAGATTTACTACCACAAGAATTTTCACTGTAGCAAGACTGAATAGCCTCTTTATCATAGTGCTCAAAGTCATGCAATATTTTATGAGCCCTTGTGATTCGCCTCTTACTACCTGCTTTCCTATATCTGTTGAGACCACTCTAACCAGTATTTTCATGTTCCATATTATAACTACTTGTATCGAAGCTCTCAAGTAACCTCAAATTAATGGTCCTTCCCTTAGCACAGTTGTTTCCTGATTTACCTGAATTTTAATTCCAGACTCTTTCTAACTGTTCTAACAGAGCAGTTTTAGCCAAGAAATGATGAAAACAGTGTGAAATATTAAGCAGGAAAACTTGAATTTCTGACTGTGGCAATTGAGCAAAACTGCTCTAATTCTGTACTAATTTCTCCAGTTAAATACAGATTAATCATTCTCAGCCCCTGGGAAGGTCACAGATCAAATTCTCCAGAAAACAACACCCAGGATATGAAAAGCAAAAAGTGTCTGGGAATAAACCTGTTAAATTTGAACTGTGTCACCTGAGAGCTCAGCACGGATACATAAGTGGTTTGGTGACTGAAGTAAAAGCAGTATTTATTCTTTTAATTTTGCAACCAAATTATGCTTCTTTTTTGTCCCCAGAAAATCCCATAGAACAGAAATTCTCTCTTTAAGTAGTTCTAATCATGGCCATATCTTGCTAATTTGGCAGCTAACACAAATGAGATTTTCTCTGTGCAGAGAAAAAGAAGCTACAGAACCCAGATTCTGGTTCAGCATTCAAGTCCTCCAGTCAAGAAGGGTTACATTTAGGCTTCAAATTTGTTTGTTCTGTAACTTGGACTAGTAGAAAAAGACACTCTTACTAAACAACAAAAAAATTTTTTTGAAGAAAACTTCTTATGAATGTATTAAGTTCTTCCCATTATTATGGTAAGACTCCACATAGTTGTTGCAATACAGATATTGAGACACTTGGAGGCAGAACAATTTTCAAGGTATGAGTGTTTACAGCTGAGTATCCCTGAAATTGTAGAGTGTACCATTTCTCATTTATCAAAGTAGCAAAATGCCAGAAAAGAAGCACAGAATGAGATAGTTTCTGTAGTCCCAGATCTGTTCATAGATCATAAGCGTGAAACATGAATGAAAGATGTTCCCAAATATTTGACCCTTTGAATCTCTGAAACTATGACAGCTACTTGCATGGGGCAGAAAGGGAAATCAGAAGTGCCATTCATTCTTTTTTCTTGACAAACAGAGGAGACAAAATTATAATAAATTAATTCAGATTGCAATCTGAAGGGAAACTGTCATCATGCATATAAATAACTGCCTATTTTGTCCAATATCCTGACTCTTTCTCAATATTCATAATGCCAATGAGCCAAGGCACATCCCAAGATGATGCATTAGACCATTATAGTGGAAGAAAATGTTTGTCTCAGGCAGTTCTTTTTTTTTTTTAAAGTGATTTGTCTTTTCTAAAACTTCATATGTTTGTTATTTAAAATTTTCATCGAAAGAGAGGCCAAATGTCTTTCTGAATTATCTTAAATTTCCATCTTTGTGACCTTGAATTCTGTCATTTCTTTGTGTTTCAGGTGAAAAACAAAAGTCTTGTTGATCTGTTTTGAATTTATTCTATTTGACGACAGTGGATGGGCTCTTAAATCTTGTTTTAGGAGACAGGTTATAGAAGTCTCCAATCTATCTTCTGCATAAATAATCTCAACCTTTCAGTCTCCTCTTATAAAAATCTTTACAGTCCTAATCAACCTCACCACTTGTCTCAAGTCCTCTTATATTACCAGTGTATCAGTCTCAAGATATATTGTGTTCAATACTGGTGTCTATCAGATGTTGAAACACTAGTGATTTATGTAATAGCATTATGTATTCTTGTACTGATCCACTTGTTTTCTTTATGCATTGCACCATTTTTGCCTGACTGCAGCCACACTGTGAAAAGTACCCTGCACTGGGCTTTCCATAATTCACTCAATATGGTTTTTAACATTCCCAGACTATTAAATCACTCTTTCAACTAGAACATACAGAATTAATTTTTGCTTCATAAAGTTTGTAAGTAATTCACCATCTACATTTGTTATGTATGTCAGGATGCATAAAAACAGCATACATTTATGGGAAACCAGTTCCTGATTATCACCGATAATCATAAAGGCAAGAAGACAAGATGAGCTGACCTCTCTGTTATGAAGTCAATTTTTATGCAGAAAGCTTATGAAAATATCCTCATTAATAATTTAGATCGTAGAATTAAAAATCTGACCCAACTGTTAGTAGCTGTCTTGCTTGACTTACTATTGCAATTATCCACCAGAAGTGCAATTATGTTCACAATTGTACTTCCCATTCATCCCGACTCTCCTCTGTATTATGGAAAAGATTTTTACTGTTTTCTGATTCATATAGGTTAATGTCAGGTACGGGGAAATATAACAAGTCCTAAAATCGAGAAACAAAGATTTTAAAAATTCTTACCCACAGACTTCTCTAGAATTAGGAGCAGGACCAATTATTTTAAGAGTCTCTAACGGGGTATTAGATGGTCCTGTCCCTCCCATTTTTTGCACTTCTAGAAAACAATGTAATCTTTTTTGCATGGTGAATATGGAAAAATAGGCTAGGCAATGACTATGTTAAGAGCCGGGAGTAACAGTTTCAATTCTGCTTCTGTCATTTTGGCATTTAGAGAAGTCATTTAGAGGAGGTCCAGATTTTGGGAAGATAATCTTGGAAATGAAACACCCTGGCAAAACAGCCAAGCTAGCTCACATTAAACTGGTTGCATTTGGAAGCAGCGTGTGTTTATTATCTTATCAGAAGTTTTGTGCCAACAAATAGTTCTAAGTTGAGCTAGTGATCTGACGTCATTCTGCATTTCACATATGCCACACTGGCATAGAGTCAATGCTAGCCCACCAGTCTCTGCACAGCATTCCATTAGTAGATAAAAATGTCCTTCCTGTTCTTACTAATTTGTCTACTCATTGTAAAAATTACCATAATATGATTTGTTTGCAGGAGGATTTTGAGAACTGATTTTCATGTACGGAATTTGAATAAAAAGAGCTTTGATGGTGTAAAGTATGAAGGGAATGCATCTGGTCTGTGTTTCATACTCTGACTATTATTAGCTTATATGTAATAGGGTAATGAGCTCTCCCTCTTCAGAGCTGGTCAGAAAAATATGTATTAGGTGGGGGATTTCAAAAGAGAAAATTCCCTTCTGACATTTTTAGATATAAATCCTCTCATTTTCCCCCAGTGGATTTTTAATCTTAATCACTGTGAATGTTTCTTCTAAAATGTTGATTCTAAGTGTTTCCATCTTAAGAATTTCCTGTCCAGAAAAGCAAAACTTAGAGATACTCTCACCTCAATCCAATTAAGTAATATTTTTTGATGGGAAAACATGTGGCTTTTTAGTTAAAAATTCAGCTTTACATTCTGGGCCCCAGGTTCCAAAATGGGATTCTGCCTGGGTCTGAAGATCTTTGAGACAGAGCAATAGAGTTTCAGGTAGCCGTAAAGTTCATCTGTAAAATTAAATATTTTAAAGCCAAAGCATTGGTGTCTGTGACTCCCCAACCTTGTGAAGAATCCCCTTCACACCTCAGATGTCACAAGCTGTTTTTCTTAAGCCAGACAGCTGAATAATAAAAGGATTTAATTACTTTATCTAAGATATTCTTCTTGTTCAAGATCTGACACACTTAATATTTTATCACACTGAAGACCACTGAAAGGACAGCATGAACTATGCAACTGATTCTTATTGAAAAAATCAAAAAGGTACCAGAAAGTATCAACATAACTAGAAAAATGTGCTGTATACTCTCACCAAAGAAACCCCAACACCCAAATCTTATAACCTAAAAACCTGTCCCTTGAAAAACTATCAGCAAACTTGTAAAGTAGTTTCTTCAATCCCTTATGTTTTTATTTTCTAGAAGAAGGGATATGAACAAAAAGTCCTTTGTAGGAAAGATGTTCAGGAAAAGAATAGGACAAATTTCTTTCGAACTACTCATTGTGTTTAGAAGAAATACATTCCAAAGTCAGGCCTAAACAAGGCAGGTATGATCTACCCACAGCAATGTGTAAGAGGCTGAAGAACTGGTAGGACACCATTGCATTTAAACCTTAGAGGAAGAAATACTTCACAGTACTCCTCACACTAAACTGGCTAGAACCTATCTGACTTTCACTGGCTAAACAAAAGACACAGCCATATAAAGTGTTTTTGTGCAGAAGGAAAAGTACAAAGCATCCAGGAGTTAGGGGACAGAAAGCTTCCATCCATAAAATAGCTTCCTTAATGTTTCTTGCTGCTTTGTTATTAAAGAAGTGACAGAAGTTTATCCAAGCTAGAGTGTTTGATCCTGGACAGCACTGCATCCAGGATGTTCATTCAGGTTTGTTACTGGTGGTAAACACATTGTACAGAATCACTTAAGGGACATAATTGAATGGCAAAGAAAAACATGTCTAGAGAAGCTAGTGAAGGGACTGGAGTACAAGTTTTATGAGGATGGGCTGAGGGTGCTGGAGTTGTTTAGCCTGGAGAAAAGGAGACTCGCGGGGAACTTATCACTCTTTACAATTACCTGAAAGGAGATTGTAGCCAGGTCGGAGTCAGTCTCTTCTCCCAGACAATTAGTCACAGAATGAGATGATCTGGTCTTAAGCTGTACCAGGGGAGCTTTAGATTGGATATTAGGAAGAATGTATTCACTGAAAGGGTAATTAGATATTAGAAAGGGCTGCCCAGGGAAGTGGTGGAGTCATTGTCCCTGGAGGTGTCCAAGGGAAGACTGGATGTGGCACTCAGTGCTATGGTCTGATTGACAAGATGGTGTTCAGTCATATGTTGGACTCGATGATCTCAGAGGTCCTTTCCAACCTAATTGACTCTGTGATTCTGATTCTGCAAATCTGTTAACAAACAATTGAGTCTTTTTAAAATTATTATTATTTTGTTGAGAGAGAAGGAAGTGTTAAAATGAGGAATTTTCATCTCATAGTTTCACGTAAAATATGACTGATACAAATACTTCAAGCACCAATCTAAAATAGTCTGCTCTTCTTGCACCTTAATGCTACCTTCCATGGGATAGCCTTGGGGCAGATAACTAGCAGACTGGGAAATAATTAAAATCAGAACTAATTTTTAAGTATTGAATAACCCAACTGAAGAGAATACATTATATAATTCCCAAAATAACAACCTGAATAGAGTACATCACCTAGATTCTCAAGAGCTCATTAAATGTAGCAAATGACTATCCCTACCCACCAACCTCTCTAACTTCTGTACAGTTTACTAGGTGAACTTGACCAGAGTCCATTTCTGAATCTATTCTTTTTGCAGCAATCCATCATCAGAGTATGCTACTGCAAAGATCTACAAAGTAGTCAGAACAGATCTTTAGTGTAAGAAAAAAACCAAATCAAGATATTTGCTTTCTTTTCAGGCGTAACACCACCCTATTCACATTAGCGATAACATCCTTTAATTTCAAGAACTTGCATTTTCTTGAAATTGGAACATATTATAGTCATGAACAATAGACAGATAAGTAACACTGAATGCAAGCCAAATATTTTTTAACAATTATACAAACTAGACTAAAAGAACTAAAAGAATTAGAGTCTAGTTTTCCCTTCCTTTGCATGTTTATGGAAAACTTTATAATTCTATTATATGAAGTATGTATTTAGGTATCTGAAATGCCCATGCAAGACACAAAGAAGGTAAGCCAGCCTCTTGAATTCACATGTAAATAATACTGAAGGGTAGAGGGAAATTCCTGACTGTTTTAACCTTCTGTATAATGCAGGAATACTCATACCACTGCAAAAATGCATTAAGCCTTGTTATCACTCATATAAAAACAACAGAAAATCTAAAAACGTGAATGCCACACCATGCAACAGCATCTTACATATGGTAGCAGATAAGAATTTTAGAACAGATGTGCACCACAGCCACTCTCTATTTGAAGTGTAAATTTGGGGGAGCAGGAAAGCCCAAATGGCATTTAGCAAGTAAATAAAATTGTTAGAAAGACAGTGAACTGAGACCTCTTCTTTTAATTTATGGACCTGTTTTACAATCTTACCTGC
The DNA here is from genome assembly GCA_035047845.1 of Dendrocincla fuliginosa. Classification (NCBI taxonomy): domain Eukaryota; kingdom Metazoa; phylum Chordata; class Aves; order Passeriformes; family Dendrocolaptidae; genus Dendrocincla; species Dendrocincla fuliginosa. The sequence continues at coordinate 80,229,369 of JAWWMO010000083.1, read as the reverse complement.
CCAAACCTATTTGTCTCTTTTATCTACTCATTGCATTCAGCCTTACAAACACACTGCAAGCTGCCAAAGGTAGTATCTGGCTTTTTTATCCTCACTATTAGTCTGTAGGGTGTCTGGAACAGCAGAACTCGACTTCAGATTGGGTTTCCAAGGTACTGTGGCTAGTATAATAAACAATAATAGCTACCACAGCAGCTAGGAAAAAAACAACAACCTGCTGCTGCTGAAGTGTTAGCTGATGTCAAAACACCCCTTGTTGTTTTTACTGGTATGGAAATGGGTAGGCATGTAGCCATAACAGAAACTTGACTGAGCATATAGTCGTTTTGCAAGGTTACACTTCTAGGTTATAAAACCACTGTAATAACTTTCAATGAAAGGAATTAATTTTCTAATACAAAACAGTCTGTTTTCTTGTCTTCTCCAGTCATAAGCACACAAATAGTGCACGAATATAAAGAAATGGGAAAAAATGGCGTTGCCTTCCTATCCATCACCCTACTGACACAATGGAGAACCAAATAGGGTTGTTACACTGACAGCCAAGCTGATCTGATGAATGGCCACCTCTGCTAGTCTGGGCCTGATGGAAGAGAAGGTCACCTTACTGAATGTACTGTTCTCATAATTCATAAATAGAGGGTTTCTACAGCTGTGATGCCTAAAACAATCTCTGTTGTTACATTTCCATGTTTTCTTCTGCTTTGCCTTGATTTATATCACATCTCTACATTTTAGTTGGGATTTTTGCCAGCTTAAACCATATTGAAAAAGAAGCTGGAGCTAAAAACCAAGATTTGTGTGGTGAACTCTACTATGGCCAGGGCACCTTCATCATTATGAGATGAAGCAAAAAAAAAAAAAAAAAAAAAAAAAAAA
>JAWWMO010000083.1:80171334-80228465 GCA_035047845.1 Dendrocincla fuliginosa | reverse complement strand
TACATTAACAAAAAAAAAAAAAAAAAAAAAAAAAAAAAGAGAAATATCCATCCAGGTGGAGAGATTCTTACGGTACCTTGGAAAGGAAAATTACTGCAGTTTTGGGAACCCTAAGTCTCTGATTCTGAGTTTCTGCATTATTAACTTGCAACATTAACAACAGTGCTAATTTAATTTTACAGGAGATAATTTTCCAAATAGATATCCTTTTATTGCAGTACTATCTCCCCTGAAGTGATGCACCTGCAATGAATTGCCACATTGAGGAGGGGGCAAGTGAAGGAAGAGTTGAAAAACAGGCACAGAATGGTGGCTACAAAATGGAAGCCTATTTGCACCTTTTGTGTGTATCCTTTAAAAGTACAAATGTAGATGAGAAGCACAGTCCATCAGAATTGCAAAAAAAATATATCCCAACTGATTTCTTATGTATCTATATGTCTATCTCAGACCTGGCCAAGAGAAAGAATACATTTGCGCATTCACAGTCAACCAACCATCAGATATGTCTCCTGCACTAGAATAAACCCTCTCATTACAATAAGCAGCACTTTTATTGAGGCTGGCTCCTTTTCTTTCTGGAAGTGTAAATCAATACTCAGAAAGCTGGTAGAATTTAGCCTACTGAATTCAACTCTTAGACTCGTGTTATAACATTTCAAGATTGAATCCGATGCAGACAATAGGGCTACAACCCACAGTACTTTTGCTGTGTTTGGTCAAAAATGACAGAAATAGCAGGACAGCAATAAAATCTAAATGTTCTCTCTACCACAGCCCACAAAATTACATGGGAGACTTAATGCTAAATATCTTAGCATTTTCAAACTAGACAGATTAGATGTAGCAAGGGTCAAAAGACCTGTATATTCAAACCAGGAGCTCTCAAGTACTTCCCACTAGTAACTTGCTTCCAAGAAAGGGGACTTGTAATCAGCAGCTGTCCAGCTTTGTAATGCAGATGACTTCTAGTATACAGAACTCTGGAACAAGCCTCCTGGAATTACTCAGAGAAAACTCAGACAGCAAATGGAGCAAATCCTTACAGCAGGACCCAGATTTCATACTGATAGACAAGAACATTAAGAGCCACTATAACTTTTAGCATTTGTGCAAGTATTACCTTAATATGAAAAAAGTACTTGGTCTAAAATATTGCAGTTTCCATAATCAAGAATATTTTTAGACTAATAGTAATCAAGAATATTTTGACACTGTCTCTACTGGAGTTATTCAATTAATAATAAAATCATATCAAAGTTTGTACAGGGAAAGAAATCACAACTGAAAGTTCTGCAGGAGGCATGTTTTATTCAAACCTGCAGCTATAGCAAACAATTGAAAAATGTGTTTGATGAATAATCTCTTTCCTCAGGCATTCTGGTATCCCTCAAATAGACGTATTAAATAGCTTCATGGATCTTGATTAACAGAACCAACTGATTCATTTTTTTCTAATGCCTTCAATGGATATGGTAACCTAAATAAACTGCAAGTAGATCACGAGACAGACAGAGAGAGAAAAAATAATACATGATTAAAATTTCCACCTATACAAAAGTCCAACACTACTTATCATGAAGTCCCACTTATATTTCAAAAGAGAAATTAACTGGCAAGAGTATAATATAGAATTCTTACCAAGGTATCACCTTGTGACCTATATAAGTTTACCATATGAACAGCTGGCAAAAAGAAGTGCAGTCCTAGGTGCTGGCTGTTCCACATACTGCCCTTCATTCTGAATCTACTCAGGTGTTGTCCTTGTAACTCCCGCATCAGTTTATTTTTTGTTAAATTTGAGAAACAAAAACCCTGTAGTCCTGCAGAATATTGCTAGTATTGAGAAAATGGATGTGTGAATACTGATAGTCTTTGTGGGATTTTTTTAACACAAAAGAAATGTTTTATAGGAAGGCCAAAGTGAGCAATTTCACCAAAGGACATACTTTTGAGTATTTACCAGACTAGTGAAAATCTAGTTTCAAGTGGAAGCAGCAGCCTCCAAGAGAGCCTTACTAGCACAACCAAGATGTGCCTTCTACACACATATGGTATTTCCTCATTAGATGAAGTAAAATATTAAGAAGATTCCCTGAACGCCCTTCCCTAAGCAGTGTTTCATTTCAGAATGAAAAGCATCCTTACTCCTGATAAGCATTTCTTAAAAAAGTGTGTCATTTATATTATTTTCATAATTGAAGTTAAAGTATCTGGATTTACTGGTGCAACAGCATTAATAAAGCAAAACTGCATCTTAAAAAGATTTGTGTGCATGCGTGTACATCTTCATCTGTAAAAATATATGAACATATACAGACCTGGTCACACCTGAAAAAACTCTATAAAATATGTGCTCCACCTGTAAGCCAATGCAAGGCAAGAAACCACCAGAATTTACTTTGCATATAAAACTTAGAGAATAGTTATTAGTTCTCTGACATCTTATGTGTGACTTTACTTGTATGAATTACCTAAAAGTGAAAATTTTCTCCAACACATAGGCCCTATATTATGAGGGAGAGAAATAGTTTATCTAGAACATGAGATGTTCCATCTTCGGAAAACTCCTACTGCCAAGCAGCAGAAAGAGCATAAGCAAAAAAGAAGTTCACTGTTTAAGCCAGGAAGAAAGTATTACTACAGGTCTAGCAAAAGTCACATTAGTGTAACACCAGGCAACCCACTGCTGTTTAAATTTCAGTTGCTTTTCAGAGAACAGATGATCACATAAACCATATACTTAATACAGATTTTTGAAGATGTTGCAAATGTGAAAAAAGTGCATTCAGATCATTCTCAAAAGCAGTAAATGTTTATTCTCTGAGGAGGAGTTCTACTTCTCCTATATGGTTTTCTTTCTTTTTCTTTTCTTTTTTTCTTTTAAAAAAAAATTACTTAGGAATCATTATAACATGAAATGGAAGACAAGCAGTCCTTCAGAATGGAGAACAAGACTTCTGGATATTTCACTAAAATACAAGATTTTAAAAGTACCATGAAAGATCATATAGGCTGCCAATGTTTTTTTGCAGTCTGCAGCTGTTGTAACTGCCTCAAAAAAGTAAAGGAACTAAAAGAAAATAACAGAAAAACCTGGAGTGCAAAGGAAAGATTGGAGAGAGAGAGACACACACACACAAGGGAGCACTAGCAGCTCTGAGGGAAAACAGACCTTGTATGAAAAAAAAAATACTCTGTCAAGAAGAAAACAAAGACCGTCTTACAGGTAAGACATAAGAGCTGAGATTATTTGGTTACTTGTTTTTTCAAGATCTTAAGGATGTTCACATTCTGACAATTACCTTTGGATAAATACAGCATTCCTAATGCACCCACATCTGTATTCTTTGTCTCAAAAATATCTGAGCTCAGAAATATCTGAGCAAAATGGATGAGCTCCCAAACTTTCATTTCTGAAGCAAGTACCACTAGTAACTAACATAAAAACAGTCTAGATTATGACAAAGGAAAGGAACCAGGTTGTTGGGGGAAAAAAAACAGGTTCTCATATTCTCATACATCCATATCAGGCAGCAAGAGCTAAGAGATGTTAATATCAAATAAAATCTTCTGTTTGGAAGGCCTTTGAGATATATAGAAATTGAATGTATAGTCATCAGCATCAGAAATTGCATGCATACCAGTTCTGGTGAGCCACAACATAAAAAAAGTCTCTCAGAGGATTCCGTTTCTTCTAGGAAGGATAGAAGCATCATCTCTTCCATCATAAGATGGAACAAAGAACAACTTTACACAGCCATTTTCAGATTGTGTTTTGAAGTTTAATATTTTTGGTTTCTAACTAATTGAAGTCTCAATAGATATCTAAAGCACAACATACTGCTTCAAGCATATCTTCCACTCAAAATGAGATTCATGTGATTGAAGAACAAGGGAAAACACCAAATTACAGGAAAGGAGCTACTAAGACTTTCAAAATACAAATTTCAGAAGAGATTATTGTCTCGTTCTCCAGTGCTTGCAGAAATCTACAGTCTCTTTTTCAAAGGAGCTCCCTTTTGTCAGGTACTTTACTGACCATTTTCCTCTGTAGTGCTGAAGGTAACAAGAGGCCTCTGTGACAAAGGCAGTCAGGGTTCATGTCTTTTATTTGTCAGAAGTAAGGAGACAACATGAAAACAAGAAGGTGGAGAACAGGACATGGAAGAGCTTCTTGGCATTGTAAGAGTGGCATCCCTTATTAGAAAACAGTGAATTTCCATTGACTTTCTAATAGCCTTCTGATGCCTGAGCCTGTCTAATAGAGAGTCCAAGATGTCCATACTGTGGATAAAAAGTGGAAAAGGACCAGGCAGCAATCACAAAGAAAACAAATGATAGGGAAAATATTTGGATGAGAGAAGAAAGTAGTCGGTGAAAAAAGTGAAACGTCTGAACAAAGTGGAAGAAACTGACCATTTACTTTCAGAAGGGTAGGGGTTACAGCTACATGCTTGCTGAGAAAACAAATTTACATAAATGTTAAGGTAATTAAAACAATAGTAAAAAAGCTGAAGGAAAATATAATGTATCCAAGATTTTTATACCAGCTATTTTGACATTTCTTTTTCATGGTTTAGTGTTGAATTTAAGTGGTAGTGCTATCCACACTGTGAGACTACCGGACGACTGAAATGTATGATGTATCTTCTCCTTATCAGTAGGTGGCAAAAGTTTGAAAATTTTAATATCAGTCTTCATGTCCATAGGCACTTCCTCTAAACAGAGGTACTGGTGCTCTTTGTCCTCAGTTTTCTTCTCAGAAATCAAGCTATACTTTGCAAGGTGGAGCATTGAAATAATTTTTAGGTTCTTTTACACAAATTTTACAGGGAGTTGAAAGAAGGGAGTTCCATTTAAAAGCTGATGTTAAAATATAACTTCAAGGGTATTATAACAAAAACTCTGACAACCTTTATTTTGCAGTTACAGGAAACTCAATTTTCTTGTAGTAGATCAAAAGATACTCTCTAAGAATAGAAGAAACTACTTGATCACCTATACACACACTTCAAAGTTCACTGTTATCCATGTACAGAAAACAATAATACACTTTACTATACTGTATTTCCTGCAAAGGCCCCAGGTTTATGTCAAATGCACCAGAACAGGCAATGCAGTTCGTGGGTAGACTAACTCCAATTGTCAATTAACCTCTAGGAGAAGTGCCTGGCTTTAGCTTCCAGCCATTTGTTTACTTATTTCTTCCTTTACTCCATTTATCACTTCTGCCCCCGTAAAAGTTAGAACTATACCTTAACAGCCAGTATTCTCCATGCATTAAAAAAAAATTAGGCTTTTTAAGCAAACCGCTTCACTATCTTCTCTTTGACAAACTATGTTAACCGAGCCCTGATGGTTCATTTTTAAGGACTTCATTGCCAGCCTACAATATTAACTCTTCTCTGCTCACTTTCCTAATTCTCAGTTTCTTCTTAAAGACACTCAAACTTAAAAATGTGACCACAAAAGTTGTACAGTGTTGTATCATTGGCCTCATCAATTTTGAACTGATAGTCAAAATGACCTCTTCATGTACATTAAACTCAAATATAAATCATCTTAGCTGCATTAAAATGCTTCTCCACCAGGATTAGTACTCAGAGTCAGTGTTTTTCAGGATATTACTCCCCATTACACACGGTTTGGCTTCATTAAAGCATGCCATATTTAGAATGGATTCAGCTTTTCAAGTGTCTTTTGGACTGGTCTTACTCATCACCTTACAGCAGTTGCCTTTATTTCATCAGCAAGGTTATGTTTACTTCAGTATTACTAATGAAGATAATTAAAAGGCAGAGTTGAAACCCAATGGAAATTCACAAAAAGGTCTTCTGTTTGAGGTTTCACTATTAATGACTGCTTTTTGTCAGCTACAGTTTCTTAATTAAATTAGCTTTTAGGTGTGCCTGTGTATACTGTACAGCCTTATAAGCACTGAACATTTTTGATCTCGCAAATGGTAACAGGAGCAATGTAATGTTTTGCCCAATATCATTCAAAATGGCTAACACCAGCTGCTTCAGATAAAGGTTTAAGTAATACTAAAAACTAGTTATGCATCAACCTGCTTCCATGCCAACACTTTCAGAGGCTAATTTATCTAAGAACTTCTAGGGCATATAAGCTTTAATAGCACTTCTGTTACTATAGCTATTCATATTATATATCCACTAACCAATCTTAGACTTTTTTAAGCATATTACTATGCTCATGGTCTCCATAATATTATATGGCAAGAAATTTCAAATGTTACATATCATTGTGTGAAAAAATATAATTGTATCAATTTTGAATAGTCTATGGTTTAGTTTCCCTATATCTCAGGTTCTGACTGCATTTTACTGTCAGAAAAGAGTAGATCCAAATTTGGTATCTCCCAAACATTTCTAAGATGTTGAATGCTACCAAGTGAATTAATAGGCCTCTTCAGCAAAATATCCAAGTATCTTAATTCCATAATATTGGTCCCTGAGCGATCCAGTGAGACCACTCACTAGCCTATTAATTGGTTTTGCATATGTTCAGAATATTTTATTATTTATCCATGATTTTTTCATCACCTCTTGGACTTGCTTTTAGCTCTCCTGATTATTTGTGTGCATATACTGCCTGCTGTGGTTTATGATAATTTTCCTGAACTCTATAGAGTTGGTTTCTCCATTTTCTCAAGGCTATTTGGCTACAATGATTTTGTCAAGCAGTCATTGTAAGCTCAGTCTAATCTTTTTTCTGTGTGTTCTGTATATATCTACAATATATATAGTATACATAACCATCCATTGTGTGCTCCAGCTGTGTATAAATTAACTATGCATGTATTACAATATATGCATGTATTATGTCTGCACACATAGGCATCCTTGACTTAAAACCAAAATTTTAACTGTTCTCACAAAAAGGTGAGTTTTATTTTGTGGATTTTTCATTGAAATAAAACTAAAATTTTTTACTAAGTCTTTCACAAAGGAAACAAGCTACTAGATATTACACAGTGTGCTTTGTATATTTAAATTTACCAGTATTACAATTGTTACAATTAATTTAATTGATAGACTCCTACTTACCCCTAACATTTGCATTTAGAAAGGTTCAAATAATTTTGAGTTTATTTTATGTTATTTTGGTATGTTGACCTTAAGCAACAGACAAGCATCACTCAGCTGATCGCCTACACTCCCCCGCCTCCAGCAGGATGGGGAAGAGAACAGAAAGAGAGAAAGTGAGAAAAATTGTGGGTCAGGATAAAGGCAGTGTAAGCAGTAAAGGAAACAGAAAGGAAAATAACCCCCCAAACAAACAAACAAACAAAACAACTCAGGTGATGCAAAGGCAATCACTCACCACCTCCCACAAGTGGACATGCTCAGGCAGTCTGGTGTCAATGGTGTCTTCCTCAAAAGAAACCCCTTCCCTCAGTTTTCATTGTTGAGCATGGCACTATATGACATTGAATAACTCTCAGATCAGTTTGGCTCACCTATCTAGGTCATGTCTACTCCCAGCACTTGCTCAGCCTCAGCTTACTCACAGCAGGGAGGGGAGAACTGAAGGGCACAAAGCAAAAGCCTTGACACCACAAATACTGTTCAGCAATAGCCAAAACACTGTCTCAGTCACAAATACAAAATGGAGCACCACAGAGGCTTCTATGAAAGAATTTCATTTAATTCCATTCAGACAAGGTACATAAAGACACTGTAAAACATAGCTAGAAATTATCAAAGCTCTGAATTAAGTGAGATGCTGTCATATTTTGTTGAAATGATATATCTTGCCTGTTTTTTGGCATTGGTCATCAGCCTAAATCATCTAGTGATTTTCTGCAGTTGCATTAAGAAGGACATATATACCACTCCACCTCCTAGTCTAGGAGACAACAGACAATGTTTTGTTTTTTACACAATCCTGACACCTCAAGGGCTCAGCAGCAGTAAAGGATAGCCAACACCCCCACTTGTGCTCAGATCTGTGCTTTGTCAAAGCATCTCTCTAGTCCAAATTCTTTTACAAATCAAATAGCAGCATCCTGTGATCTCCTCAATAATCCCAGCTGTTTGCTCTAGGGGTTTTTGAAAATCCATTTGACTACTTTGACAACAGAAAGTTTGACTGCCTTTGAATCTGCTTTCAAAGACAAAGTTATACAGGTCAAGCTATTGCCCATGGAGTATTCTGGTTAGCTTTGACAATGACGGATACCTTTCATGACCATTTCCCAGATCCCTTATGCCTACACTTCACAACTGTTCTTAATGATGAATGATAGTCACCTGCAATGAATGACAATTTTTTCAGTACTCTCATCCCCAAAGAAATGGCATTATCATCACATTTTCTTGCTATAATTTATCAGACTGAAAAAATGCAGTCTTTGATTACTAGATTCTTTATTAATGTAATAACTTAAGCAAATACCATTTTATGTGTTTTGAGATACAGATGGGAAAGTATATCAAGTTCTTAGGTAGAGTATACTCTGTCATCATTACTTTAGGCACTGTAAATCTTATTCTTTAATGAAAATTCAGTGAAGAGAAGACAGACTGTTTTGATTTGAAATTAGTTCAGATGTTCTAGCTGAGTCTTGAAGAAATAAACAACTGACTGTTATAAAATAAAGGAATATTCAAAACTACTTTGAATGCAAGTCTCATTCTCACCCCTGACAGAAGTGGCAATTTTATATGCTTATTGAGGTTTTGGTTTAGTTTTATGCAGTTTCATCTTTACTGATTCATCAAGGACTGAAATGGCCCAGCAAAAAGACCCTTCGGAAAAAGTCATCCAGTCAAGTTTGCATTTTGCGAGACAAGGTGTCACCTTAGGCCACAGTTCTTGGCAATGATAATTTATTACTGGCAGATCCAATTGAATTTATCTCAACAATTAATGCATGCTTGACTCAAAATTGTTATTTCCATTACTGTAACGCTAAAGGTCCACAAACCAGGACCCCTCCGTGCCTGTGTTCTGTAGAAACAAACCAAGAAGTACTGCATATAGAACAGAATGTTTGACATCTGACCAAAGACAACTATAACCGAGACATCATCTTCAAATAGAAAGAAATGCGTTGAGTATAGAAGCATGAAAATCCCAGGAACAATGAGAAAATATTCACCAGTACCAGTAATGGGTACTGACATTAAGAGGACGTGAGCCTTGTATTTAGCAATGGCAAGAATCTAGTGACTTACAAAAGGACTTTTTAAAGGAGAATAAGCTCCCTGAGGTTTATTAACAAGAACCTTCTCCCAGGTTTGCAGGGCAGGAAAAAATTAGAATGAAGGAATTAATTTAAAAACAAACATGTACAGGAACCTAAAGTATCCTGCCACTTGAGAGCAGAAATGATCTACCAGTTTTTTTTCTTCTTTCTTTTGCATAATCATTGAACACAAATGCACCTTTCTCGTAGAGTATAGATTTCATATGTGGCATATCTCAGCAATATTTATCCACTATCATTATGAAAAAAAAGAGGGTAATTAGTTACCAGGCACTGGTATGAAGCAGTAAGTTAATGCTGATACAGTGAGTGAATACTAGTGTGCATGTGTACACAGAAGGGTGGGAAGATGACTGTGAAGTGACAGAGGTAGGTCACAGCAGACATATAAAAACCTACTACCTAAAGCAGGTCATGTCACATACACAAAAAAGGAACTACCACATAGCAGCAGGCAGTATTCTTCATTTGCATGTGCACTCCTCATCTTTAGGAACTTCATGCATGTTTATGTTTGCATTTAGAAATCCAGTTCCTTCAGAAGGTACATCATTTTTTACTTACAAACTGATTCAGCACCATTTGTATGGTCCATGTGTTCTGCCTGTGGAACACAGGGCATCTTCTCTGAGTCCTGCAGCAGCTTCAGAAACACCTTTCATGAAATAAAAAAAAAGTAATTTAGAATCCATTTTCTAAAAACTATTCTATATATATACATATATATATTCCAAACCATTCAGACTGTCAGAAGTTATTAATGACTGCTGTAGCCACCCTGATGAAATATGACTATAAAATTAGTCAAGCTGGAGATCCCAGAGATAAGGGGAATGAAATAAATGCCAATAGATACAAAAGAACCGATGCAAAGGATTGCTGACTCATATATACTACTATCTTTCAATAGACTGTCCGCCCTTGACCAGCTTTTCATGCTCCTAAGATGTGGTATGTGTTGGAACTCAGTTACTGCAGTTTGTACCAAGGACAGGTTGACAGCTCTCTTCTGATGCTCCAGGTAGAAATCTGTGGGCACAACCAGAAGTCCTACCAAAGACTTCTAATTATACTAGCACAACTAAATCTAATGTACAAAATCCTAGAGAGCTGAGAATCTACAGAATTCACAGTGTCTAGGGATACTCAGGAAGTGTCTCTAGATTTGGGCAAACATGTGGGCAATAATGTCAATAAAAAACATTTAAAGGACAATACAATCATTGGGCACAGCCAATATGAACAAAGTCCTATAAAACTAATACTGCGGAGAGGACCAGGCAACAGTCTGTGTTTCGTAGCAAAACAGTAAGAATGCATACCCCAAATTGGGAGAAGATGACAGGATCCTGTTATCTAAACTCGCCATGGAAAAAACTGATATCATTTTTTTTAGTATCAACAATCTAAAAATCTGCACTAGATTAAATTGATTAATCCTAAGCAGGAGAACACATATTAGAAAAGAGTCATAGCTGGTATTAAAAAAACCCAGCAGAATTCACCAATTTCATACTCATGAGATATATTGAAGTGGTATATACACTTTGCCAAAAGATTCGTATTCTGGCTACTATTTCTTGCCTAATCCTTTTTCACAGCTCTGTCCACTGTAAGCCCTTGAATTTATAGACAGATACTTCATTTTTGGGCCCTCAGCCTTGCCGAAGGTTGGAACAGCTTTCATAGTTAGTCTTAATCACACATACCCCACTTCTCGCAAGCTCAAATGAAAAACAAAATTAAAATTTTCTTATCTTAACCTGAACTGCAATCAAAACAGCGATCTAAAAACTTCAGATGCAAAGAAAGAAAAGAAAACTTAACAGAAAGTAGAGGCACTGCAAGCATCTCTAACCGAACAGCAAAAGTAAAACCAAGTTCTGCTTTGTCTTGATAAAAGTCTTGCTTTTTCTCTCTGTTTGGGTTGAGTTGCAAGACTTAAATTATACCCACAGTGCAACTTTCAGAAATCATTAATAAACCATTTATTTCTTCCCACAAAAGAACCTGGTACCAGCTATAACAAAATATTCCTTGTTTCCAAGGAGCTCATACAATAGACGATAAAAACCAGTCAATGTGAAGTACTTTATAGCTGTTGAAAGACATTTCTTTACTTGCTAAGGTCTGATGGTTACATAAACCATATTTTGCTTAGTCAATATAATTGTCATTTAACAGTGGTTATTGATTGTGCTTTTTACCTACCATTTTTACCTACTATTGATTGCGTTTTTTAACTCTCAGGGAACATTTTTGGCCATTAACAACTGCAAGGCCAGAAATATCTGGCCTAACATTTCTGTATTAGACCCTGGAGGCAGACCCTGACAGCCAAAAGCCACGTTCTAATTTGTTGCCCTGGAGCTGCTTGCTGATAGCTCTGCACAGCAATTCTGTCAAGCCAACCAAACTAAACTGAACCAGCTGAATCACAGAACATGAATCACTGAATAGCCTGGGTTAGAAGGGACCTTAAAGACCATCTAGTTTTAACCCCACTGCCATGGACAAGGACACCTTCTATTAGACCACGTTTCTCAGAGCTCCATCCAGCCTAATCTTGGATGTTTCCAAGGATAGGGCATTCACAACTTTTCCAGGCAACCCGTTTCAGTGCCTTACCACCCTCACAGAATAGAATTTCTTCCTAATATTTAATCTAAACCTACCCTCTTGCAGCTTGAAGCCATTCCCCCTTGTCCTGTCACTGAAGTCTCTTTCGATCTTGTAAAAAGACTCCCTCTTTCATGTATTTCCTTTCAGATACTGTAAGGCTGAAATTAGGTCACCCTGAAGCCTTCTTCTCTGCAGGCTGAAAAAAATCCAACTCTGTCAGCCTTTCCTCACATAAGAGATGCTCCCACCCTCTGATCATCTTGATGGCCCTCCTTTAGACTCACTCCAACAGGTCGATGTCCTTCCTGTGCTGAGGACCCCAGCGCTGGATGCAGCACTCCAGCTGGGGTCTGACCAGAGCAGAGTAGAGGGGCAGAATCCCCTTCTTTGACCTGCTGGCCATGCTGTTTTGGATGCAGCCCAGGACACAATTGGCTTTCTGGGCTGTGAGTGCACATTGCTGGGTCAAGTCCAGCCTCTCACCCACCAGCAACCCCAAGTCCTTCTTGGCAGGGCAGAAATATTTCAAGGAGGTATATGGCTTTCCCTGGAAAGTTTTGAGGCAAACTCTCAAGTCATTTCAAGGAAGAGAATTTAAAGTAATACTCAATTAACAAATTTCAACACATCTTATTTTGTAAACATATTCAATCATTTTATTCTCTCCTCAAAGCAAAGCAAGAAAGCAACAACTTTCAAAATCTCCAGAGCTGCCAGAAAGTGAAACACCATCCTCCAAAGGGCATTTAGTATATGCTTAATTTAATTAACCACCCTTCTATCCTCCTTTTAGTTCTGTTAACATTTTGGATTACAAGCATTGTGAAATTCACAGATACAAATGGTTGGAAAAGATATCTAATGCCTAAAATGAAGAAAGTGTAATATTAGCGAGATTTGAAAGTGTCAGAAACTGATTTGTTAGAACTTCAAGATTCCTTTGAAATATGAATGGAAATCCAGCTTCCCTTGAAGAATATGATTTTTAGTGAGTGCAAGTGTCCCTTAGGCTAATGGTGCATGCATAAGAGAACAAAAAGGTTAAAATAAAATTTATAACACATTTCTTCCTTTAAAGTCAAGGTTCTTTGTTTCCAGACTGAATTGCTTGAATAGATTAAATAGTGCTATTATGTGCCATCCATTTAGTTCCCTTGGCAAAGAGGCTTTTGATAAGAGAATGGACAATTGAGGTTGTAACAACCACTAATGACGAGATGCAGAGATGACAGAAATCAACCCAAATTCATATATTAAATCTTCAAGCTGAAGAATGACATATTAATATCTAATACCACATTTAAAGCTGTTTTTAAACTTCCCCTTCACAAAACTGCTAAAAGCAAGCTCTCAACTGAGCAATAGATGGAGCACACTCTGGAAACTTCCTCATACCAATGACAACTTCACATTTACTTTATACTTGTCATTTCTGGAAAGTCCTATGTTAACCCATGGGGATGTAATCCAAAAGTATTCTCAATATCTACATTGTCTTAAAATCTATAAAGTTTGGAGATGAACAGTATTCTTTCTTACCACATGTTAATCACCCTATATATGAAAATAACTTCTCAATAAACTTTTGGCTTTACTCATAGAGTTGTATAACAGGAATGTATTTTACTTCATAGCATTATGTAAAATGCTTATTACATTTGTAAACTTTGAAAGCTGGCATTAGTCTTCTACCATCACTCAAAGAAATTATCTCTTTTTTTCAAAAGGATCTATAATGCAGTAATTGGACAGTGATGGTTTGGGGAATCTTGATATTTAAAAGTGATAGAAGGGGTAAATACAGTGCAAGGGAAACAACGTTTCACTGATGTGACAATTTACACAGGGGTAAATTCAGAAGGGATGAAGATGCAGAACACAGCCTCTTCCTCTGTCCATTTGACACATAGACATGCATACTTACACATAAGTGTGCATACAAGATCATGTATACATATATGAAAGACTCTCTCTCTCAGTATACACAGAAAATATTCTTTAGATATTTCACCACGGAGTTTGACCAAGTCCTAAGCTTTAGAACTTTTAAATCACAAAGTGTTCTAAGCAACTTTTTTCCATGCAAAGAGCCACATGAACTGAAGCTCCAACCTTGCAAGTTCAAGCTTGTTCCAGTGCTACAGGCTTAGGACAAGAGTTTTTCTCATTAAATCAATGACACATAAAATTTTCCTTTAGTTAATGCAGAAACTAACTTTTAAAAGTTACACAGGTCATCAGTCTTCACATCAGATTCTTGAAATAAGAAGTCATAGTAGAGTGGGTGCTGAAATTGACAGCAAAGCCAAACTATAAACTATAGATTTTGCCTGATTTAGGGTTGTTTTTTTTTTTGTTTGCTTGCTTGCCTGTTTTTTTCAGAGAACATACTTCTCACAAGAAATTGTTGTGAAATATGAAAAATACAATCACGAGTAGCTGGAAGCTATTACAGTATGCTCAAACCAAGAAAATGCCATTACACAGAAAAACTACAAGTACCTCTTCCAAAGTTGTGTCAGAAATGCCATAGCCAGTCACATGTAGATGTTGAAGACTTTGATCTAAAGCTTGAAAAAGACCTTTAAAAGAGGTCTTATCTGCCCTTTCTGGAATCACATAGGTCAGCTCAGTCCCACTGTTCTCTTTCAAGAAGGCTTCTGGAATGTGGGTCTGTACCAGAGATGTGACACGAACAATATGCTTAGGATCCTGGATGCCAAACATAGAGGGCTATGAGGAAAGAAAGATAACCATGCACAAAAATTAAATATTACTAGAAATACTAGACTTGATAGCAGAATTCATGCAGGAAAATTTCCACTGATGAAACTGCATCACATGTGGGATGCAGAAGCTACTTCCCAGAAATGAAGACCAGTGAGTGAGACGAAGCCCTTTTCAGCAAAGTACTGACATTCATCATTTTCAAAGATGCCATTGTATTAATCAAAATAACAATAATAATAACACCCACCCAAAACAACCACAAAAGCAAATAAAAACATGCTTTGCTTGTTCTCTAATAATCTATATTACATATTACTTCCTGGCAGGGACATACAGCTCCTTTAGAATACACACAGCAATAGCTTGGCAGGAACGGTTAAGAACGGTTAAATGTTCTGTGAAGAACATTTTTAATATACCTTTTTTATGAGCGTTAGACTGTGTCCCTGGCCGTATGTTTCTCTCAGGTAAGAGGGAGAACCACAGCACCTCAGCTGGCCACGCTGCAGGATGGCAATGCGGTCACTGAGCACCTCTGCCTCATCAAGATGGTGAGTGGTAAAGATCAGTGTGCAACCTGCATCAGAAAGATTGGTACATGTCTACAAAACCGGGTTTGTAGGCAAACACCTCTTGGTCTCATGAGAGTCCTTTAACCTTAAAAGAACCTGTTTCAGAACTCTTCAAAACATAACTATAGGACACAAACAAAATCTGCAGTTAGATTTACAAGTTGAGTTAAATTCAGGTCTAAACTTGCTTTGCCCTGTATTATACATAGCAATCAGTATTAAGCCATTAAGAGCTCCAGCTGTTTTAAGAGTTTAAGAAATTCCTTAAAATGACATTACAGCAGTGTCTATCTCAATGGATCATTCACTATGAATTATTATATCTAATTGAGTGCTCACTAGCTGAAGAGTTTGCTTCCCTCGATCAATTTTTTGACCTTACGGCACTTAAAAAATTAATGTAAAAGGTTGATTGATGGGGCTATTTTCATTAGAAGTATATATGCATCTATATACAGATATATGCAAAATGGGAAATGGAAACCAGAAAGTAATTTTGAGATGCTGGAGAGCAGCAAGAAACTTCAGAATAGGTCTCAGAAATAAGCTCCATCTTCTTTTAGATTGTGGAACTTCCTTTATGATAACAGATAATGCTTGTAATCTCATTTGGCTGACTTAAATTTTCCAAGTTCAATGAAATGTTTCCTCGGTATTTAATGTCTTTAATTTCTGATAATATTTTGGCTATATTTTGGCTACCCAGTTTAAATTGATTGAAACAAACTTCCAGAAAGGAAAATAAGCAAATTATGTGCATAAACTTTGTACCAGCTTTGTACTTCAGAAGAACATCCCAGATCCCGCGGCGAGAACATGGATCTACTCCACTGGTGGGCTCATCTAGAACAACTGTCTTTGAGTTTCCAATAAAGGAGATGGCAATTGACAGCCTCCTTTTCATTCCCCCAGAAAGAGCTCCAACAGGTTTGTACTGATGTTGGGATAAATCTGCATCTTCCAAAGCTCTGAAACAGGAGTACAAAAAGGAGACCAATTTTAAAAAAAGTTTTCTGGTCACATCATGTCCACTCAGAGAAGAATTACTGAAAAGTCACTGTAAATGGAAAGGGATAAAATCACTATGTCTGATTGATTATACAGTTTGGTGTCAAAATCAAATAGGAAAACAACTATCCTTTTACCTACAAAGCATAAATGTTCATCATCATCTGAAGCCAAAATTCTGGATAAATATTGTGTAGGATAAGTAAAGAAAATGTTTACATTAACACAAAAAACTCCACTTTTTTCAACAGCTTTAGCAAACTCCAGATTATAGCCCCTTTAAACAGTAAGGACTTCTAGTTTCATAACTCAAGCAGTGCTTCAGGTTTTGCAACTGTATAAAGAACCTTAGAGAACGCCACAGGTTTTAGGAAATGGCTAGTCATTTATAGTAAATAAAGTAACGCTACTGCTTTTTGTTCTTCTTCTTTTAGAAGATATGTTTTTGTGAAATAAATAGATTAGTGATTCCTGGGTAGAATAATACAACCTAATTTAACCTAATCTAATTCATGCGTTAAGAACTGGGAGATACCTTACAGATATTGCCAGTTCAGCCCTTGTCCTCTGACGATGATCTTGCATCTAAGCAGTGTGTGGAAATAGTCTCAATAAAGGCAACACTATAAGACCATAAATTTATTGTCCATTACTCTACACATCCAGTCATTGACCTAAGAGCTTTCAGCTGCTATCAGCCTGGCAAGGAAGACATGAAAAGCTCAAGAGTCCTAATCTAAGCTCCTGAGTCATTTGAGTGAACATGCAGTCTGTAAAGCCATGCCATTTACTCTGAGAGAATTTCTTATTTTGAAGACAACAGGTTTCTATCATTGTTCTATAGATATATATTGAAAATTACTTATAATATCTTTAGAAGCCTGCTTCTTTTGCTAATAAAAGGAGATTTTATTTTCATTCTTTTGTTGATTTTCCTAATTTCTCTGAAGTCTTTTAAAGCATTTGTTGCCTTTAAAAATACTTTATTCTTTCTTAGTAGCAAGGCCTGCAGAGTCCTGAGTGTTATCATGTGCCATTACTATGACAGACTGCTGCTGAAATTACAATTCAGCTGTCTAAGTACCATAAAATACAGAATACTATTCTGCATAAGTTTTAAACCAAATACTAGGTTTGGTTTGTCTCTGTTATTCTAGAGAATTGTTTCTAGAGAGAATGTAGCATCCCACACCAGAGTTTGTCCTGATCAAAAATTAAAAGTAACAGGTATTTATGATAGCTAACAAAAAGGAAAGCCACTTTGCCACAAATGCCTCTGCATATGCCTAATTGTACACTTAAGAAGTCCCACCATTATTTCCATCAAAGCATGGAAATGCCCAGCTCTACATAGAGTCTTGTATGAATCAGAAGTTAAGCAGAAAGCATTTACACTGCCACACTGTTAGAAAAGCCACATTTTATTCCTGAAGTAGAGAAAGTGTAGTTTGCTATTAGTGAACAAGATTTCAGCTTGTACAGTTTACTAGTAAAATACAAAACCAAAACAAAAGATCCAGTCCTTTATCAAAGAAGTATCTGCACAAAAACATCAGCAAACATTTTCAGTCTGACAAGTGACAAATCCCCTGAGGTAATGTCAGAGCTTTCATCTGTTTTTCCTATTAGATTGTTTGGTTTTAACCTCTTTATTTATTAAAAATATTTCAAGGCTGGATTTGGCAAAGGAAAACATGATGGCTTATTTAAAAAGATTGTAACAAATACAGTCTTTACCTGCCTTTTCTTGTTTTCTAACCTTCCTTCTACTGCAGGTGAGGGAATATAGGATAATAAATACATAAATTCAGTGTTGTTTTACTGAACTGAGAGCAAGCACAGCAGTTTACTTTCTATCTTCCTCTCCATCAAGGAGGGAGGTAAGTCAGACAGTATGAGGCAGGAACCCCTGCAGCTGCTACAGTGACAACCATCTCCACTCCAGCTAAAACATCACTATTTGATGGCCCTGCATACCAGGTTTTTAAACATTGACAGTTCCATGACAAGCATATTCAAGTGAGGGTTAGAAACTAGTAAATCTATTTCCAAGGTGTGATTTCAGAACATGAAATATAGTAAAAACCCACAAAACTCTGCAGTTTCCATTGGCTTTTGCTTGCAATTTTTGCACTTTCTTATTTGAGTGGCTTGCAATAGTCATTACCAATTTACTTGAGAGATTTCAACAAATGAAAGGAAAACTTACCCCGTGACTTGCTCATTCAACTGTTCTTTTGTCCATCCGGGTGCCTTCACTGATCCGTAAAGCAGCAGATGTTCTTGCACCGTAAGGAAGTCGAATAGGACATCATACTGGGGGCAAACACCCAGCTCTGTCCTGATGGCAGCCAGATCGGTACGAATGTCCTTTCCATCAATAATAATGGTACCAGAGCTCGGTGGATACAGACCAGTCAACAGTGATCTAAGGAAAAAAATTTATTCAGCAAGATGATGTGCGATGACTGCCTTACTTAGCTCCTTACTTGGATTTCTGGGGGTATGTCCTAGCATCCTTAGGGCAACACCAATTCAGTTGAGTATAGTTATAGACACATCACTAATGGTTTGGGTTTTGTTGGTTTGAATTTGGGAGGTTTTGGGGGGGAGGTTTGGTTTGTTTTTTTGTTTGTTTGTTTTGTTTGTTGCTTGTTTGATTTTTTGTTTTGTTTTTTAAACATCATATCAACAGTCCTTCATTTCCGTTCTTCCAGAATGAAATCATTTTGGGTTGCTTTTTTCCAAACAGTAAAAACAGGTGTTTGCCTCCTTTTTCACATGGATATTCTGTGAGGAGTATTTCCCAGTTAGATCCCACTCTGTATCATTGGTTTGATGAAAACTGATCATAGCTAACATAAAGGTAGAAATATAGATTTCTTACTTGAGACACTTTTAAAGATCATTTTCATTTTGTTATTTTCATTTCTGGTCAACTGCCAAGAAAAAAGTCCCTTGCAATCTCTAGGGACAAAGCGCAAAACCCTATAGAACTCTCCATGTGATGGGTACCTATAGGATGCCAGAAAAGAATACTCCTCCAAAATGTGTTCAACTCCATAACTAGACATTCCCAGCTCCTACTTACACTGCTCCTGAACTACTAAATCATGGTTTAAGAAGATCCAGTTCTCTATTTATTACATTGCTTGTGTCACAGATATACAGCCTTCTCTTTCTGTGTGCTCTGGGGAGTTTATCAAATATTTATTTGGGGTGGGGGGGGAAAGGGGTATAGCAAAGAGTTCACAAAATTTTTAAGTGGAAAAGCATAGCAGATATCAGAGGGGAGAATAATAATACCACTAACTGTGACACTTACATAACTGTTGTCTTGCCAGCTCCATTAGGTCCCAAGAGCGCTGTTATCTGCCCTCTGTGGAAAGTGAGGCTGAGATCTTTAACAGCAGCCTTCTGGCCATCCACATGCTCTTTAGTGAGAGACAACAGCACGACACCAATAGAGGCTCCTTCAGTGCAAGGGCCTTTCCAGCTTCGAGGTTCTGGGTCTGTGTGGGGAAGAGCAGCAAAACAAGCAGGTTGTTGAATCTCACGTATGTGTGTGTGTACAAAGGGAGTAACAAATTAATTTAATCCCATTTACCAAAGCCTGGAACAGATGTTCACATGGCCCGAACTGATACAAGCTCCACTGAAATCAAAGATTCCATGCCAGTCAATATTTGCTAAAAATTTGGCCTATTTGTAGCTATAGAAAACAACCTAAAACAGTTACACCAAGTTGTGGGCTCATCCTCATGTGTCCCCGTAAGGCCATAAAATAATTGCTATATTTTATTTCTATAGACCAAAACACTTGTAACGTTACTTGAATCACTGTTTTGTGTCCACAAGTATGAGAAAATTCTGTGTGAGCTACTTCATATATGCCATCCAGTTTCAGGCACACAACATTGACGTAACATTCAGAGGCATAACCAGTTAATCTTCTCCATTCCTCTCAGTCAGCAAAGAAAAGCAGATCTCTGCGAAACAACTCAGACCAGCAACCTAGTCGAAACATAATTCAAGGTGCTCAAGGCAGCAGATATCCAGCATTTTTCTAATTGTGATTAATCAGCTCAGGAAACTGAGATGACCATTTGACATCAATCAAGTTGCCTTGTGTTCTATGTCAGGAGGAAAGGTTGGCACTACTTTCCAAACATGGGCATAGTCAATCAGCAGCCCCAGAAATACATTATTAGCATGTAATATTTTATTGACTCATTACAACTGAGAAATCTGGCAGCGAGATTTTTTTTCTTTTTTAAAAAGGCAAGACAAATTGGAATGTCCAAAGAAACAAACTGTTACGGATGAGAATTATGAGAAGAGAGAATTATCCTTTTGAATATATATGAAATATATATTTACATAAAATAATTATTGTTTATATTTATATTGTAATAGTTTTAAATAAATAAAATTTAAACGTTACCAGAATAGAGAATTA
The DNA here is from genome assembly GCA_035047845.1 of Dendrocincla fuliginosa. NCBI lineage: Eukaryota > Metazoa > Chordata > Aves > Passeriformes > Dendrocolaptidae > Dendrocincla > Dendrocincla fuliginosa. Next base: position 80,207,839 of record JAWWMO010000083.1, on the reverse strand, counting down.
CGCTTTATATAGAACACAAATTATATAAATAAAATTATAAATAAAAAAATTGTATATTTTTTCAAAGATTTATGTGTTTACTCCGTGAAAGAAGAAGCTGTCTTGTTCTTTTCGCTTTTAATTTTCAGCTTCTGGCAAAACTTCTTGCTAAACTTGAGGTCTCCTTCTCCCAAGACACTGTCAGCAGTTGGGACATTTCTGAGGTCCTCCTACCCATGAGCCTCTCTTCCAGTTACCTTCTCTGTCTTTTAGTCTGTGCACTAAAATCACCACTAAGGGTGACTTACTCCTTCATTCCCAAAATCTGAATTAAATGTGAGAAAGCCCTTAAAGAGAACTGGGGCAGGGGGTTGGTTGTAACTAAACTAAGAAACTGAATTAATTACTTTAGTTTAATTAATTAATTGATTAATTGTAAGCAAGTCAACACATATAGAAGAGTAGTGAAGGTATCTGAAGGCAGATTAAAATTAGTTACAATGAACAGTTGCTTTTCAAACAAATGGTTAAGAAACAGGGACAGAAAGAACAGTGATTACAGAAGAGGGAAAATAGAAACACAAGGGAAAGAAATTAACAAATTATTTTTTTCACTGAAATAAGAAGCAGATAAAAAAAATAATTTATAAAGCCCAACACATTTCAGACTCAGTAAGAGTACAATAGGGTTCAGTGACCTCCAAAAGATTCTAACTAAGCAGAAAGACAATACCCTGGGACAGGATGAACCAGAGAGGTACTTATTTTACTGCTTTTGAAGAGTTTTCTTAAATATTTGTGAACAATAGTTTTTATTGCATGAATCAAGCATTACAGGTGACAGCACAATAAAAGTTAGTATATAACGTTCATAGTATATACTACATAATGAAAGAAAGGGACAAGATCTAAACACATAATATAGGTCCAAGCAATGATAAAAGCAGATTGATCACAAAAACACATAGTTCAGGAAAAAGAAGATCTATTATTACAAACCTTTTTCTTGGAAGTTTTCATTGAAGAAAAACATACTAGAATTCAAATAATGTGTCTTTGTCCTCTCTGAACTACACAGGTTCTTCCAGTAGGAAACAGTAAAGGGAAAGTACCATCGGTTCTTTAATCCAAATTTTCCTAGGTTAGAATTATGATATAAACAGTAGAAAAATTCAGTCATTTTGTATCTGTTTGTACATTGCCAATGTCCTATCACTACTTACAAAGACCTGATTCAACCATTTAATTAACTCAAATCCTTGGCTGCGCTTAATAAACTTTATAATAAAGTGTCAAAAAGTCATTTGTTCATAACACCAGGTCCTACCATAAAACAATCAAACCTCAGGGATATGATGCTTATCCTATCTTCAAATCAGCTTCAAAGTGCAACAGAATCATAGACTTAACGGTGTTTAGGCACAGCCTAACATAATCTTGTAACCTACAGGAGAGAAACTGTACCCGCTGCTCTGCCAAGGCAAAGAGCCTTATTTTTTTTGTTATAAAAATAATCCATTGCACCAGGCAATAAATATTATTCTGAAATTACTATCCACACAATATAAATCAGCTGCCATAACAAACATTTATTGTGGCACACAAACAGAAGGGGCAAAAACCTGTTCCTATCCACAACTTAAACTTTGGCATTGTCTGATCTTTTCAGGCATCACTTACCCATCACACAATGCACACTCTGTGTGTTTGCAGTTGCTTTTCACTGACACTGAAAGGCAGGCATCAATTTAAGAGAGAGTTTTTAAAAGTTATATTCCACTCACCCTTATCTTTCATAGCATTTTTTTTTTAAATACAAAGTGGCTGGAAGAAAGGGTGACATATGCAAATCAGAGAAAAGGTGAATTTAAACAGTTAGTGAGGCATGAGGCTATGATTGAAAATACGTCAACCAACCAAATAATACTCATAAAACTTGGTTAATTTTAAAAAAAAAGAAAGGCAAAACCAAAACACACTACCTTTTGAAAATATACTCGAAAGTTAGTTTTCTTTATGCATTGGACTGTCGACTGATTGGGAGCAAGACACAGTTACCAGGCCATCTGAAGCCTTTATGATCTAAGAACATGCTGTTGTTCATGGCATTCAGCCCAAGTACTGACTCAGAAGATTCACCATTTTCATAGGAAATGTTGCTATTAGACTGAGCTCTGTCACTGTGAAGTTCCAACATGCCTGGCTACAAATTCCAGTCCATGTGTTAGCACTACTCAATATTATTAAGGAGGAAGATTTTATTTCCCAGTCCCTAAAGACAATCAGAAAATTTTGCACATCAAAACCTCAACTCAGAAGTGTTTTTGTTTTAGTTGCATGAAATTAGGAAAGCCAATTCTATCCATTTTATTCAATAACTTCTTCAAAAACATGAAATAAGAACAACTTACCACGAATAATATTACTGAAATACCAGCCACCTATAGAATACAAAATGGAGTCAAAGAACATCATCCAGCACATCCATCCAAAGGTCATGTATCCTCCTTGTGCCATTGACTGGTGCACATTATTCCACTGAATTCCTGGTAGTAATAATAATGATTTTTTAAAGGTCAAAGCTAAATCAGTACACTATTAAAGATCACAAACACATCAGCACCACACACTTCTGGGTATTTAAGCACTAACACAAAACAAATCATAGTTAATAACAGTAATCCTAATGAATGGAAATGAATTGCTATGCCTTTACAAGCCTCTGTTTAGAACAGCAGGTGACAGTCCTACTGGGAAAATGCAGGGAAACTGTTGTAGAAGGGTCTGTTGAGGAAGTTTTAGCTGGCTCTTAATTTGGCAAAAGAAAAAGAACTGCAACACTGACAAAATGGGGCACTGAGCAATGAATTAGGCTTTAAGCCATTATGCTGATACCATAAAGAAAAGGATTGCACAAAGTTCAATGTCTATAATGTCAAAGTTTAATTTCTACAATGCTAAATCTGAAAATTTAAATCTATGAATTCTAACTCAGAAGCATTTGTGCGCATCGACTGCATTCAAAACTAAATAGGAACAAACTCACAGAATAATTGTTTCATAAAATTATTACATTGCAGGAGGCATGAGAGGAAGAAAGAAGGTGCAAAACACTGGTTCTTCAGAAAGCTACCATATTGCTAAATGGAAAACAATAGAAACCAAGTTGTAGATTTATTAAAAGCATTGCATTCTTTTACTGAAAATGCTACTTCTTTTTGCAGTACAGTGGGTCATGATATTGCTTATACAATTCTTTTTCTATGACTGTCAAGAAATGTAGTTTTTCCCAAAGCACAATTTGCCGTTCCTTCAGTAAAGGTGAGTCAATTTGATTAATTGTCTGATTGGAAGTTTAAGTAACATTTTCCTCAACAGTCTCTTCAACTCTTACCAACTTTTGTACCATTATGATACTTTTTCAATACCTAGTGGTTTGAAATGTCCACTGTCATCCATACTGATCTTGCCATGTTAGTAAAAAAAAAGGATTACATCCCTTTACATTCCTAGACTTAATCTTTCCTGTTAACTCATTAGAGATTTTTTTTTTTCAGAACAAAGTGAAAAATATTTTCAACTGTAGTTTTTGCATTAATCATTACAAAGCTTCTTCTGGAGAGCTTACCTATTTCTTGGCCCTCAAAGTGTGTAATGAAAAATATTCCTTGCCCAAAGGCAGTTGTAGAAAGAAGACACTGTGATAATAGAGGAGAAAGAGGATGTGAACACCAAATAAAAACATTTTAACAAGTTCCATGAAATAAAATAACTTGTAACAATAAAGCAAGCACAAAATAAACAGACCTTTATTTTTTTTCACTTAAGCTAATGATCACTATTTCCTTTTATGCTTTAACAATACTCTCCCACAAATTTCAATAGTATTTGCTCCACCTTAAAGAGCTACACTTGCCTAGTGATTAATATTGGAAAGTGTTATATAACTTTACAAGACTTATAGACTCTCATACATCTACCACAAACTGAAAACATAGCACTATGAAAGTAGGCAAAGGAATTTACTTTCTGTAATGAGAGCATTGCTCCTACTCAGTTTCATAAGACCAAAACTCAAGAAAAGACAGAAGTGGAGGGAACATGCACACTGGTTAGTATATGCTGAGACAGCATTTTTGTTCAGGCATTTGAATTCCAAGAAGAAACAGAGCCATGCTGTATCTCAAAGTACTAAATGGAAACTGAGCGAATTAGTGATGCGGTACAGCAAGAAAGTGTGACTGATGATCAATGAAAAAACACTGGTGAGTTCACAAAGGCTGACAGGGAGATCTGAAACATTACTGAAATTCGTAAACACCACTCAGTGATAAATTTTGTAGTTTAAAACTGAGCTGAAATTGAAGTTCATTTTTTCCCCTATTTTAAAATAATGCACTGAAAAAAGGTTTTTGCAATATTTGACACAAATGGAACACATCCTGACAGCTCTCTGAAGAAGGAAGTATGACATAGGCTGCTTCTTGGAAAAAAAAATCAAAATCATCACTGGCATGATGTACAGATGACATTTGTGTACAGAGAAGTTCATGCCAATTGTCATCAGGTGAGTCCCTGCCTCTTACATTGCCAGGGTTCCACCATCTCACCTGGTGGGCCTTTCCCTCTGTTCAATATTATTGCCTTTTTCACATGCTGCTGTCTCTGATTCTCAGCAAAGGCAGGATGTCTGAAACATTATTTTGAAATAACTGATTTTAATGTGTGCAAGTTCTCTGATACATGCTTTTCCATCTCTGTAACCCAAAGGAAGGGAAAAAAAAGCAACAGAAAAAAAATCCACTTTGCCTATTTATGCCTGAATTCTGTAGTCTTACATCCATATTTACTGGTATGCAAAAACCTGTATACTTTATCGGACTGATTGACACTGGAAAAGTGAGGGGTTTTTTAATAGTGTATGAACTGTTCCACCAGCTTAATTTGGTACATGAATTATTTTGAAAAAATGAAGCCATAATGTGTGAAATATGGTTTGCATTGTATGATGGTGATATTTGATGTCACATTCAGGGATACAGTATGTTAAGACAGCACAAAGACATAAAACAGCCTATGGCATACATGAAACAGAAAAGGACCTGAAGAACCTACACCAAAGAAATGTATACCTCAGACTATGGAACTAGACAAATTCCTGATTTAAGCTCCAATTATATTTAATAGAGAATCAATCACCAGTTTCCCTCCAAACAAATAATGACTCTCAGAAGTAGAATGGCATCAGCTGATCTTGAAAATACCCTACATTACAAATATTTTGAAGCCAAAACATTAAGAGAACTCATGAGCATGAGGAACGCAACTTCCTGATATTTTCTGTAGGTTTACAAAATTTTTCTAAAAATTAATTTTTTGTTCCTTCTACACTCCAAATATTTTCTCAACTGAATATTTATTAATATGATTTATTTTCAGTGAACAGACAAGCAAATAGAAACATGGGAAAAAATAAGTGAATTATAGTCAAAAGTTTCTAAAAAATGGAAATCCAGAGTAGGGTTGGAGAAGAAAAATTAGACAATGAAAACAAATATTTACCATTATAATCTTGCTGGTGAAACTCATCTGGTTCTGCAAGACCAACAAAACTATGTAGGGTAAAAAACTGATCATATAGACAAGGCTGGCACACAGAGCTGCTCTATTGGCACTGTTAAAAAACACTCCCAAAAAATAGCTTAACATAATAACTGTGACTCCAAATTCCAGGAGAAAAAGGAAGATAAGGAAGCCATTGCTATAAGCAAATATACCACTTGCTTTTAAAATAATGGCCAGGGCACAGCTGCTTATTGTGAGTACAATGACATTCTCCAGAAACCAAGCAAAGAAATGAATGGCTGGATGTACGCCCATTGTCTTCATATACTGCAAGACAACACAGCAAAGAGAGTTAAAGTTAGGAAACAAATTTTCTTTTTTTTTTTTGTTTTTTTTTTGTGACCAAGGCACTCCCAGCTCCCTAAAGGATGCCATCTTCCCCTTAAATTACTTTTCCCTTTTCCTCTGCTCTCTCCTGGATCAGACACAGTATTGAGCAGGGCAGTTTCTGAGATTATCACATATGAATACAAAGAATCACAATGCTCAGCACAACTCCCTTTTGCAGGACCAGATGTCAGATTACTGGCTCCTCTAGTGAGGAGTTTGCCTTTTAATACTCTAATAATTCTAAGGATATCCACAGTACTGTTTAAAAAACTGGATTTTTTTCCAGCCCTTGCTTTACTAAAAGTAACATAAGGATATGTTCATAAACTTTTATGTATTACCGTGCAAATCATAATTTAGTTGGGTGTGAAGTATCACTCTTCTTTTTGTTTTGTTTTTTTAAAAAAATTTTGGATACAATATAATAAAAACAACTTTGTGAAGTTGATTTAATATTTTGAAGCATTAAAAAGTCTATCACACAATACAAAGATTGGAGAAATTAGACAATTCCCCAATAATTCCCCAAATTAAGAAGCTTACTCAAGCAGTAATCCTGCTGATGCACTGAGACCAGTGTAATTCTTAAATTCTATGTAAAAGTATATTTTACAAAATCCTCTGCCCCTCTATATGTTTAATGCCTGTGAAGACTAGCTGTTGACATAAGCAAATAATTTTTTCATGTTTTAATGTTGCCTTTCCTTATATTTCTGATAATTACACAGTAACTGACAATTTCTTAATTCAGTTTTGTCAGTTTTATCATTACAGACCACACAGAGGAAACATGAAAAATAATCCAAAATAAAAAACTTTCTAATCACAAGGACCTTTTCCAAACAAGTTTCCACCTTCAACTTTGATGGTTCATTTGCTTGTTGTTTTTTGTCTCAGGGGCAATATTTGCATACTGATGCTCAAACAATGTTGTGAGACTGAGTTGGAAGCTAGAACTAGAACCTACTGCCCAAAGGAAACAAGTGAAAACAAACCATCTGGATTATGAGTACATAAAAGTGCCTCACAAGTTTTGCATTTCAGTGCACTATAATGAATACATTTTCTTTTCAGAGGTTACTCTGCCTCTTACCTCTTCAAGATGAATTTCTCTCTCGTAAACCAGCTTGCGAACCATACCAGCAACTGAAACCATCCAAGTTAACATCATCATAAGTGGGAAAAAAAAACCTATATTGTTCAAGAATCTATGAAAGAACATAAATGCAGAGTTGTCAGCCCCCAAAGGTAAAATATTTTCTAGCAGAATGTTAGTAAGTTAATATTGGTACTATTCTCAATATATGCACAGAATAAGATCTGACATGAACAATAAGACTTATTCCTGTTCTGGTTAGAATTACTTAATTTTTATGTAACAAGCTAAACATATGTATTGGTACTATATTATTATATCAGTATTTTCAACAAAACAGATGTTATAATTACTCTTCAGGGCTCCATTCAAAGTCAAACAGAGTTCAGATAATATCTTTGGACAGTAAGGAATAACATGACCCAGTCAACTTTTACTCCACTTTAATTGATTTCTTAGCACTGACTAATTTTAAAATCTAATACTCATTATGTTTTGACGGTTTTTCTTCATCAATTTCACACTGTATTCCAACGCACGCCAGGGACCAATTTACAGTTTGTGCACAGGACAACTGAGGATGGAAAAGGGGTCTCAGAATATTCTGTTAGTTGCACTGTACATTGACAGCCTCTGTCCAGCAGACTGCTCCACAGTATAGCTGCAAACAGCTTGTAAGGGGTCATTTGCCAGAGAGAAGTTATATAACATGTTGTGTTAAACACGGCTGTTAGACCATATTTGCTATGCTGTAAAATTCTGGTATTGGATAGACTGGTTCAATCCTGTGCCAAGATACACATTCACCCACTAAAGAGTAGGAGCCTAGTAGGTTCCCAAGTTCTCTACTGCTAATCTAATAAGGATAATACGCTGAAATAAAAAGCTGAAAGTTTACTTACAGATCACTCGTATGACAAGGGTAAGGCATGGCTTGCACCTGAATGGCTGTCTCTGAGGTGTCTGTCCCCGTCTGTGCTGAAATAATTGCCCTTTCAATCATGTCTTGAAGAGGAATAAAGACGTGGTTGTATTTAAACCCATCAGCTGGCAACTTCTGGGGATGGGATTTCCATGTTGGGTTTTTAGTTAAATCTGTTCTCATGCTATAGAGAACACTGGTTCTAATTGTATATGAAATGTGCCTTGGAAGGACTTTGCTAGAATCTTGCCTCTTGTTCTTTGGTGTATCAAAGATGATACCTGGCACAGGAATAAAGGAAACTTTGCAACTAAGCTTGTATAATTTATGCTATTTCCGTAGCTAACTCAGAGCTTATTACCATACGATATAGGATGCAATCACCTGCCAGGGCAGGCCTCTAAACTTTCTTGACACTCAACACAACAATGGCAGGTTTCAGAGACATTTTTTGTGTTCATAAATATGAAATGCAAAAAATTATTCATGATACATGGGTTTGAAACAATCATTTTTATCTGAAAAAATTTATTCTGTGATTCATTCTTTTTGAACAGCAGTTTCTCTTTGCACCCAGATTTAACTCTTTTTTGGGGACTGATCTCAATTCCACAGTGACAGTAGCAGCTATAAAATTTTTCCATCAAAGGATAGCAACCCCTGAAAATGAGTGACAAAGTACCAACCCACTAAAATTTAGTCCAATATTAATTTTCAACTCAATTACAAAACTTCTGGTTTATTGTAGCAGAATTTTCATGTTTATTTTCTCTGGCTTTGTATAAAGAAAATGAAACCTAAAGACAAAGACAAATACATGAAACTGGTTAACTGGTCATATTTTCTTTCTGAATGACCCAGACTCTAGGATTTCCTGAAGAATGCAAAATGTTGTCCTTTTATCCTTAGGAAAGGGTCCTACCTACCATCTGGTTCTCTGAAAGATACTAAGATCTTTCTAAGAACAGTTTGCTGCAAAGCTTTTTCTTTCAACTGCTCAATCCCATTTTCTCAGTTATACAAACAGTCGATTTCCTAAGACATTTCTTGAGGCTATGAAGGCTCTGAAGACTACAAACAAAGCAAGGAAAATCCCACTCTAGTTTAACATCTTACTATGGAATGGAATATATGCCTACTTCAAGCACATAGCATTGACACATTGGACACTTTAGGTCCCTTAAATCGACATCTTCTCTCTCAATAATTTGAAGAGATTTTAAGGTCAGCGTACCTAAAACAAACCTCACAAGAAATGTCTTGGCTTATGTTAGCATATGGTCTTTCCTCTAGTAAGTGGAAGCAAAATGGATCTAGAAACTTGACAAATCAGTTTTCTGAGAGCCAAGATTTATCTGTCCATTTCTTCCCTTGAAGGGACAAACAAATTTCCTCCTACAAAGTACTGCTGAGCAATTTTCCCTAGCTCATGGTATGGCCTGTTGTTTTTAGATTGATGGAGGGTAGTCACTACAACATTCTGTGAATGGGGGTATTGTGCAGATTACAGAACAAGCAGAGGACTCCAGACTGAGTAGTTTCATTCCCTACAATTTTTTTCTCCTGTCTTCTGTTGGATACTTACAGGAGTCCAGGGAGACAATAAAATCCAAAACAACAGTGGGAAGATGTGGTGGGGCATGCTTTATATAGATGTAAATGGGTCTCTTTTATGGAAAGCTTATATGCAACTTACACTATTTTCTGTGAGATGAGAAATTGTGGCTCTTAAGAGAAACATTCTTGCCTTTTAAAGTCTTTTGTACAATTCATTGAGTCTCAGCAATAAGCATATAATGCAGAAAAAGGATAAAGAGTGTAATTCCAGGGGGAAAAAAGGAATATATCCATTTCTTAAGAATTTTTTTACTCTGAATAAGGAAGCTAATTTGTCTGAGGTGTTTGTTTAAGAATAAACCTTACCAAAACCCCTTTCTTTCCTCCTTTTTGCAAAGCAAAGAATATAGAAATTAAATTTCGAAAATATGGAAACTAGATTAACTAGATGATATTGCCATAATAAGTAGTCAAATTTCCTCAGTATTCCATATATTTTAACTTTTTCTGCTTTAAACATTTATGGCCATTCTTTCAAATATTTTGTTAGAAATAACAAGCTCCAAGGATTCATTTGGCCATTTCACAGTTGAAACAATATAATTTGTATTTATAGCATGTATTACAGCATTCAAATGTGCTTTATTTGGCCTGTATCATATGTGTTTTAATACACACTCATCAATAAACACAGACAACAACTACAAACTCTGGAATATTCTGTCAATATACATTTTACAAAAGGTACTTACTAGCCAAAAGATTATTTTGCTGCATGAGTTCATGAGCCTTCTCCTCCAGTTTCACAACAGAGTCAAAGGGCTGGAAACGGTCCAGTAACACACAGGAAGAGATATTTACTACAAGGCGTGACAACAGGTCAATCTGTTTACTTGCTGAACTGTTAAGCATCTTGTTCATCATAGTTTCTAAAATGAGAAAACAAATTGGACTTCCTTAGTTTTAATGATCGGAACAGAAAGGTGTGTTGCCACTTGCACATCCTATAAGAGTAAATACCCTTTTGTATGTAAAAAAAGGAAGATGTTTTAAAAACATAAGAATTTTACTGTGAGCTTGTGGAAGTGCAGTTCATGTTCCAGTGGCTTTTACAAGCCTCAGCTACATTTTTCTTCAGTTTCAGAACAAAAATATAACAAATTAGAGCAAAGCTTTAGAAAGAGACCGTGTCCTTGAAGCTGTAGGACTTCTAACATTTCCTTGTTTCCATAGCTACTCCCACAAATACAAGGGAATCACTCTACTTCAACCGTCACAGCAGAGATTAATCTCTCAGTTAATGACCTATTGGCCAGTTCTTTTTCTCCTTGACACTGTTACTATTTCAAGAACATTCTTATATAGACCGTAAGCATTTTGACTGGAGTCCCACAATTAAAAACATCTGAAAAAAAGTCTACAACCCCTACATTTTTACTTTGATTTTATCTATGGATCCAGGATGAATGTATACCTCAACCAAAGCCCGGTTTCCAAAAATCCTGAACCTTTGGAGGAATTCATATCTTCATCCATTGGTAGAGAACATAGGGATAGTGCTATATCCTTATGTTTGAAAAAATAACTAAAAGGATGGCATGATCTAGAAACAACCTTAACTCATCTGGATTTAATGAAAACGTCTGAATTTCTCAGGGAATAAACAATATCATAAAACATCCATCACAATTTTTCATTTTAAATTTTTCAAGACTCACTTGAAGATCCTTTAAAAAGGATAGGTGATGACCTCGTTTGATAACAGTGGTGACAGACAAATTCTGGATTATGAACATTATTTAGCATCAGCATAGCAAATATTACAATTAGAAGGCAGATAAATGGAAAAATTTATGAAGCAGTTTGAAGAAGAGACATGATTAACAGTGAGAAAGGATAAGCAGCACAAGGAGAAAAATAGAGGAACTGACAGTCTAGAATTCAAAAGACAGGCAAACAATGACAGGTTGAATTCATGGGTTGACATAAATCAACACCAAATATAGATACTATATATCTTATTTATGACTATCCTTGAGGAGGACAATAAAGGAAACACCTAAGCTGCTACTTTTTTATGGCATTATAAAGAACAGAATATGCCTAACATCAAGTCCAGGTGGTAGGGTTACACTTTCATATATGTTTTTATGTATTTGTATGCAATTATATATAGCCCAATGTATATTCTACCCTATATAGACAGGCTGGATTGTTCAGCCTGGAGAAAAGAACATGGGAGACTTTGTAGAAGCCTTCCAGACCTTATTGTGGCCTTCCAGTACCTGAAGGGGAACTACAGAAAGACTGGAGAGAGACTTTATAAAGGAATATGACAAGAAGGAATGGCTTTAAAATGAAAGGTAATAGGCTTAGATTGGATATTAGAAGGAAATTCTTTACTGTGGTGAGACACGGGAAGAGGTTGTCCAGAAAAGCTGTGAATTCCTCATCCCTTAAAGTGTCCAAAGCCAGGCTGGATGGGGCTCTAGTGGAAGGTGGCCCTATAGGAGTGATGTTGGAACTAGATGATCTGTAAGGCTCCTTCCTACTCAAACCATTCTATCATTCTGTAATATACACACACAGAAAACTTTAATTTGAAATTAATAATTAACTAAAAAAAGTTTCTCTAGTGAATTAAGCCATTGAATATTTTAGCGTAGGAAATAACATCTAGTTTGCTGTTTGCTTGGAGTGTGGCATACTTAAATATTTCTGGAAGAAAATATTGTCTTTCACAATGTGCATGAACTTCTGCATTCCATCATATATATAACATATATATGAACATATACAATACACAGAAAGGTTTAGATTAAGGTATAGAGTTGCCTCTCTTGTACTTTTTCCATTTATAAATGTAGCAATTATGAATAAAAAACTTGGCAAATCTGTGCTCGCTATTATCTCCGTACTTTGTTATGAACCAAGTCAGCCCTCATCTTCTGCTCAGCTTGTTTAACCTAGCATTAATAGGGAGGAAACATAACTGCTTTTTGTACATCCACTAGGTAGGAGTGCCATTTAAATTAAAATAAAAAGTTGCTAGAATAATAGGTTGTAATAAACCAGGAATAAATAAATTTAGGTCAGAAACTGAAAGAAAGTTTCTAGCTATCAAAAGATTTGGGTAGTGGCACAGTTTCACGGATGACATTAGAGGTATTTGTTTCCAGCTTTCTAAATAGACATAAAACTAATTACCATGGGCAGTAGAGGGGTAGCATGAAGGACAGCTACCTGTTTTCATTTCCTTCTTTATCTCCCTGGCTGTTATATTCTGGGTCACACGTAGCCCTCTATAAGGAAGATTACTAGATAGTGAAAAACCACTTCATATCTGGGAGAAATCATAGTAAAAGAAGACGAGAGACTCAACAAGCAAGAATTTAAAAGAGGAGCCTGCAGCACAGCTGCCTCCCAGTGTCTCCCGAGAGTTTTGTAAGGGCTGTGCCCAGCAAGGAGCTCACAAGTGGGACGGGATTTATATATAATCATTGGAGAAGTACTGCAAATTTCTGGGCTGGAAAAGCAAGCATGAAGGAAAACAGTCACCCTGCCTACACACAGCTAGCTCAGAAAATAAAGAAGGATTTAAAAAGAAAACCGCAATCTTTTCAGCCCTCAGCTAAATATTTACTTTGCTCCACATGAGTAAATCTGACACAGTAACCCCATAAAACAGTTCTAGAAATTGATAACTTTGCAGAGTCTTACAGCATCATGATTTTATAGAGAGGTTAGAAGAGTTCTATGTCTATCCACTCCATCCACAACACTTTCCAGCAGGATGAATAACATGTCACTAAGCCTGTTAACATTTTTTATAGCATTTCAGAGAAGTGAAAAAAAGATACAAACAGCTTGTATTTGAGGAGAATTAGAAGTCATTGGAATGCAAGTGTAGATGTGACAGAACAAGAGAATATTTGCTTAAGTTAGAAGACAAAATACATAATCACACAGATCAGCTGATTTTAGCTTTGGATGGAGGAAAAAACAGATTTTGAGTGGTAAAACCAGTAACATACATAGATATATTTGAGGCTTTAATTGAATCCAAGCAAGGTAATTACAGGTCTAAACAGCTGATGTAATATAAGATTAATGAAATCTAAAAAAATCAAACATAAGAACAAAGACAGAGTAATGGCTATGGACTAATAAACTAAACAAACAATACACAAACTAACATAAAAATAACAGTGCATAGTCATTTTTCAAGAAGTAAAATAACAAAGTGAATCTGTAAAAAAAAAGTGTAATCAAAGTGTAAATGCAGAAGAATACTCTGGCACTTTAGAGAGATCAGTTTCACAAAGGTATAAATGCTCTTGTGATCTATAGCCTATATTGATTTTCACTTTTTATATGATGTCAGTTTTATCAACTGTATTCCCTTAAAATAAATTCTAGTTTCATAAAACCCTATAAAATCATATTCTGTATTGACCATTCAAGACTATCAACCATTTATTATGTAGTATCAAATGTCTCTGGTTCTATTGAGAAGCTATAGCTTGAGAAACACAGGCACAAATTTCCATGATGATGTCTGTGGCGGCAAAGATGGATCTGCTAATTACACAGACTGTGATACCTATTTAATGAAATATTGTTGGTCCATAACCTATCATGCAGTTCTCCATGTTAGATCCAAATAAACAAAATAAATCTATTAGTCAACAAATATATTGAGACAGATCTTTTTCCAGCAGGCCCTGCAGCTTAAAAGACTTGTTCTTTCTTGTCTCCTATCTTTCCAATAGTGAGATTCTGTATTATGATCAATCTTCTCCACGAGGGGTTAGCTATGCCCAGGCTAGCCAGAAGTTCACTGGTGAAAAAAATCATCCTGAGAAAGGGCAGATTCAAATTTGAGTCCCTCACTGACGGAGAACACAGATTCTTTCTGGGTAGAATTCTGAACACTGACATCTTTCTTAGTGAAAGTGTGTGCAGCCAGTCCTACTCCTCAAACGTAGTCTTCAAACTAAGGCCAAATTCAATTAAAATCTGTGTGCAAAAGAAAAACCACACTACCTCACACAAACCATGACTTCACCAGCTCAGGGCAGTAGTACAATTTAAGACTGAGACCACAATTTACAAGCTCTCAGGAGGCTCCACAGATTTTGTCCATCTCCTGCCTAGAGGCAGGCACTGAAATCCAATAAATGTTGCTCCCCAGGTACATTTATTTATTTTAGCTCTAGTCTTAATTCTTTGACTGTAAAGCAGACTTAATAACTTGTATTGCTGTGAAGTCCATTTTTCTAAAGCAAGGAGGACCACACAGTCCCTGCATGGGAGCACCTGAGAGCTCATCATGCCCCCCTCCAGGAAAGGTCTGGGACAGATTTGTATTGGGCTCATAATTATCCTAACACTGATTAGAAACTACACAGATCTGTCTTCTCTATCATAATCCTTCTCTAGGAGGTACCCAGTTCCCCCTGTACATGATGTCACACTATCTGCTATTGCATTTGATCCCACTTTTTAATCTTTCTAATCCCCAAAATCATTGGCTTTTCTTAAATGACACTGGACTCTGCTTTGGTATGGACTGTTCCTTCTGGTACATGCTGGCAAGCATTTTAATGCTCATGCACCTGCCCTACTGGCAGCTGGAAATAACTGAATCTTTTTTCAATTATCAAATTTTTACAAAATCTTTAAGCAACATAAATTTACACCGTAATCCTTTCTCTTCTCCTACCTAAATCCTTGTATATTCCAAGTTCATCATAATAATTCTGAACCATTCTCCTTGAGCTATCTACTTAACCCTATCTGTCTGGCTGCCAGGGCTCCGGACCAATGCAGAAAGGGGGCAGACAGGGATCCCTGTGCCCCAAGGGCGGGCTGCTGGGCAGCCCCATGCAGACAGCTGGATCAAGGTCACTCCTTTCCCACCAGATCTCCACAGAGCTGTGCCAGGGTCTGCCCCAGGCTGCAGCTCCCATCACAGCACACCTGGTTGGGGACGTTAGCATGACCCTGGGCCCAGACCGCTCTCCATGGAGAGATGTCCTGGCCTCAGCATCATCCCCATGTCTCCACTGGGCCATCCCAGGGCTGGGACTGACCCTGGTTTCTCTCTACTGAAATTGCAGCTCCCTGATTACTACCCTATCTCAGGCTTTTCTGAAGCTCAGGGAGACCACACACAACTGATTCTCAATAAACACAGAAGAAAAAGACACGCAGTTTTTGATCAAACACACTTTATCCAATCTCATTTTCTATTTCCTTCAAAATTTACTACAAATATCTACCTGCACCTAATGGAAATAGGGCTACTGGGTTTACATGTCCTCTTACTCCTTTTAAGTACAGCTCTTATGTTTATAACTCTCCCATGACACTTTGACACTTCTGATTTGTTACCAATATTGTTTCACTATTTTGAAATTCAAATTATCCACTCAAAAGAGAAAAAGGCAATTAGAAATATTTGAGACAAACTCAAGAGAGTAAGGTCTCATTACTTTATTTTGATATCATTGAAGTAGGCAGAACACTTGATTTCAAATAATGTAGTTCTAAGTCAAAGTTCTAGTCTAATAAGAGTAATCAGTACATGTACTTTTATGTACATACCATATGCTTGCATTTTTTTAAGGAGTTTTTCCATGTCAATATCCAAATTACTTTCTATGAAGTGCTTTATGAAATTGTTTTGCAGTGCTTCCTAAAATAAAAAGTAATAGATGTTATATCAGGTTTATCTGCTCTAAAGAAATACAAAATATACATATGCATTTGTGTTCAATTCCATTACCAAGATTTCCCACTTAACAATGGAGAAGTCATTTAGCCTCTCCAAGCCTTCAGTCTTCCCCTCTCAACAGGCTAACTCCAGACATTTCACAAAACTGGGGGAGCAGGGGAGGGAAGAGAAGGGGGAAGGGGAGGTGACAGGGGAAGACACACAAATATGTAGAATGCAAAAATCCCAGCAACAAGAATGTGATGGGGTATTTTAGGCAGCATTTCCCTGATCAGTTTTTTCATCAGTTGCACATTTTGCCGAGAAATCCAAGCAAAAATATTTCATTTATGCAATTAATCAGTTATATCACAGTGATACCAGAGACATTGAGATAACATTGCTTTTAAGTATTTTCACCTCAGAAGTTTCTCAGCATCATACTGTAGGCTCGTAACTTAAAGCTAATCTGTTTCTTTTCCAGCTCTTTTTAAACCTGAAGTCAGATATATAGGCAGTTTTACATGTTTAGGAATACTGCCTAGATCACACAGTAAAAAGTTGGAAAATAGAAGGCTCTTCCACAGTTCACCAACCTGCAATCGAGAGACTGTGAGGACGTTTCCACTGGTTTTAAAAACCTCAGACATCCTAAGCCATGTCTCAGAATAAGTCTTCAAGTTTTCCACAAAACTAAAAGTGAAATTAGCCTGGGAAAAAGAACACATGGGAAAAAAAATGAAGCTTAAAATGTGCACAGAATATCTTAAGAAACAGGAAAACTTGTCATGTTTCAGTACTTCTGAAAGTCCTTTCCATTTTACTTGGACACTCAGCAGTAAGAACATCTATGTTCTCTTTTTTCCTACCTAAGAAATTGAATGTATTTTTTTGTAATACCAAGCAAACCAAAGAAAAGTTTTCCTGTGCTGTATATGCTTCTTACCTGAAGTACCATAAAGACCTCTTTATTTTATAATGACAGAGTGACTTCAGAATCACAGAAAAAGAAACACAGTCAGGACATATCTGAAAACAAAGCCTCTACAGTTGTGAGTCTCTTATTCAAACTACTTCAACTGAATATATAATAAAAATGAAAGTTGGAAGCAAGGTCTGGACAATAAATTCAACTGATCAATCACTCTATTTCAAAATACTCTCACAGGGAAAGACTGGAGTGAGGCAAAATGTTTTCTGTCTCAGCCAAACATAAGCTACAATTTTTCTCCTAGCAAAAAACCAGCAATTTTTCTGCAGCCTATCCTAAAAAGATCACAAGTGTACTCAAGATTAGAAAATACTGCAGTATCTTTTTGTTTAAATTGGTGTTATCAGTCACAGAAGTGCATTTAAGAACAATCCAACATTGTTTTTATGGTAGAAATTGTGACATTTCCCAGCAAAGAGTGTCTGCAGTGAGTTGTAAACTCCAATTTAAGACCATACTTTTTGCAATAATTCCTATTGAAAGTATGCAATTTCTGCCATAGTATTTTAAGTGCCTTTTACAAAATCCCACTCAGCCCAATATGAGAAAACAGTTTGTGTTGGCTCCTTCTTCTTCTTTGTAACACAGTAGGCCCCAAAGAGATCCTTACATGTGATTTTGTTTTCCTGAAAAACATCATGCATTTAACTTCTATGAGAATCTCTCTTCCCCTTCAAAGAGCCATCATGCATTAGAATTTAAGAGAAAGTGATCCTAAATGGTAAACTAAACCTGGTGTCAAGTAGACTAAAGTTCTTCTGATCAGAAGCAACACAGAAACCTCATGGATTGAAATCCCAGACCAGGAGCGATGGTGACAAGATGAAGACCAGGAAGGCTGCAAGGGTGACAAACAGGGAATACAGGAGATTTCTGTCTCCACAGGACAGAGGAAGCACAGGTCACATCAGAATAGAAGGAGATCAAATTTTTAGACATGACCAGAAATTGTTATATCAAGCAGCTCTAAGATATGGGCTTAGCAGAGCTTAGTCTTTCTTGACTTGATTCTGAACAGCACAAAGGATTATTTTTTGTGCTGAAATTGCCTTCAAAGGGCTACAATAACTATAATGTGCTTGTATTCAACCTCCTTATACAAAGCATAAAAAGTCCTAGATTACTGCAGCAGCATGGTTTTTTGGAAAATATGAACTTTCCATAATGCAGGCACTTATTTGAAAGAAATTAAGAGAGCAAAGCATTGAAGTGTGTGCAGGAGCTACAGACTAAGGCAGCATACAGGAAATTGAACAAAACCTATTTCCTATCAGAAAAAAGATTTGAGAAAAACTATATGTATACAGATACGCAGACTACAAGCAGGAATCTATTAGAAAACTTCCTTTAAAAAGAAGGTTGCATCCAAACAAACAAACATACGAACAAAAACTGGGGGGGGGAACAGGGGTTAGTTTAAAAGTCTTTCTGCTATTTCATTCACCACACTAAACCTTTGGGAAGAACCTTTGTCAAAAACCTTCTACATGCAGAACACTTTGGAGAATCTGTTTCAAAAGTATAAAAAAGTTATACAGTTTGAAAAAATGAACAGTGAGTGGTTTCCAGGACAAGATAATGTCCAGCCAAGAATTCGAAAAGCACTCAAGGATTAGATAGCTGAAGTACTGACTGTAGTGTCACCTCCTGAATAAAATTCCCTTCTTATCAGGGAAACGGAAAATAACAAATGCAAAGTTACCCATAAAGATGTTAAGAGGAGTGCAGACTAATAATTCTGAAATCTAAGTAATTTTAAATCTTTTTAATACTTGAATTACAACAAAGAGTAGTAGTAAATAGAGATTATAAATAAAAACAGCTGGGAAATTATAACACAGAATTTTTAAACAGAAGTTGCCTGAGTCTGAAGTGGAAGAACAAGCAAGTGAGGATGAGGTGGTTGATGCACAACAATTCACTACAGGCCCAATGAATACTAAGAGTTTATATACCCCAAAAAACAAGTGGACATATTATAGCAGTAAAGTCCTGGCAAGTCTGCCCCCAATGCTTTTGGAAATAGCAGAAAGTTATTCTAATGTGATTGCCTGAATATAAGATTGACTCTGAGAATATTCTGAAATAAGAAATACTTCCATAAGATCAGTTCATCAGGAGCAAAAAGTTTAGTTGTGAAAGCAAAGATCAAAGACATTACATGTGGCCTTTGGCACGTGCCACCCGGATACCAGTTGGCACAGAAGAGTTTTGCCCTCAATCAGCACCACATTCTCTATCTGGGACAGTCACTGTTATTCTACACAGTAGAACTGTTGGATTCTCTGAAGGCAAAAGGCAGTAAACCTCACAATTTATTGAAGACTGGTCAATTACACAGTCTTGAAATTAAATAGACCATGTGGAAAAATTACAGAATATATGCTAGTATACAAACTTCAACGTTCTTCGAAGCTTTAATCCTCTACTTCTTTCTTCTAGTAAATAGCTGTCGTGGTCACACACTCTAAAGGAAATTGGAACTTCTATTACAGTTTCAGTGGGCGATTAGACTGTGTGAGGGCTACAGGCTTGGGTTTTAGTAGCTATATTTAAGACATCCAGGGAAATATTTTGCATTTGAATTTTGTTTCTGTTCAGATAATAGCTGATAGACTTCTGTAACAAGCCCAAGATATTTGTCTTTCTTAGAGATATTTTTTAGGATGGAAGTTTGACATATTAATGTCAAAAAATGTGGATATGGCTGAAGTGTATTATTCTAAATGTCTTTGTAAAAGAAAATGTGATTAAATATTCAAAAAGATGTGGAATTCTTATAATTTCTTACAACTCATTCTTTATAGAATTTCCATCTATAGACAACAAGAGCAGCTTCTTTTTTAACTGACTAAAAATTTTTAAATTAATTATACTGAACTCCAGAGCAATAGCTTGTTCCCCAAATTAAGTTATTTAACTGCAAAATATGTAATCACTGAATCCTTTTTTCCTATTCAGAACAGAAACTATAAAGCCATCTAGTATCTGCTATGTAGACTGGGCTTTTAGGCTTAGGTTTTTGCTATCTTTTTAGAACACAAGTCAGAATACCACAAAGTTCTCCTCTTGAAGAGAATATAGCTACCATCACATTTAAAGTCACCACTTATAAGCAGCAAAAATTTTTTTCCGGGTCTGAAATAAACACAAACTGTCATTTTTGCAGGTTAGAAATCATATATTTGGAAAATCAATGCACAAGTTGGAGAGAAATCTGATGTATATGTAAAATAAGTTCTCAGTCCTTCTTTTACATAAGTTCCTCTAAGCTAATCATGAAGAAACATGTTATTGTCAATAATCATGTTCAAGACAGAGGACAGACCATACCAGAACTGCAGAGGCAGTAAAATTGCTGAATAATATCAACTCATCAGCATCCACACCTACAGCACCTCAGCTACGACGGATAATTCACACTACTGGTGTTAGAAACATAATCAGGAAGGATGCACTGTAGGTTTCTTGGGTTTTGTTTTGAAATGCAGCTCAGTGACTCCCTCATAAGAGGCTTTTGTTCCTGGGGCATCCCTTCCCACAGATCTCTATGCTGCCCCATTAGAGTCCCCATTGTAAGAAAATGCTGAAGGCAAAATCTGCCATAGAATACATGCACCCTACACCTTGATTCAGCATTATTCCCATGACACTTCTCCTAATGTGTTCTTTTTAATCTTTCTATACAAGGTTCAAAGGATTTTGAGAAAAATTCTGCTGTTCACACTGAGGTGAAACCACCATAACAAGTAGAATAAAGGTTAAGGGAAGTATTAAGCTTAAAGTAGGAAGCAGGTGAGACCTCAGGGAGCAGGGTGGATCTATTTTTCTGAAAGGCAGTTATCCAATTGCTTCTACGTACTTTGAAAGAATTGGTTGTTTAAAATGAAATACAAAGACAAAATCAATAAATAGAAACAGTAGGTTTCTTTGATACTCACCTTCTCCATCACCAGGTCAACCATGTTGATGTTTGAATTGTACAGGATCTTCCCATGTAATAAAGGTTTCAGGAAGGTCCATAGCAAAGCACCATTAGGAGACTGCAAAATCTCCTGATAAAGTTTCAAGCAAAAAGGAGCTGTAAAAAGAAAGACAGACATTTAAGACACACAACACAGGTGGGATTGCATTTCTATATTTTTTTATTCAAAGCTAGAGCTTTATCTTAGATTCTGCCACAACACCATGCCAAACACCACCCAGCTGCCACTAATCAATGAGTACAGGTCCCTGAATAGAAATAAATTGGTTAACCACAGCCTATGATAGTGTTGAGGATGCAGAACTCTGAATACTAAATACAAAAAAAAAAAAATAATCAGAATCCAAAGAGCTCTTCACCTTTGTGAAAAGCAGCCTGTGAACCCCATCTATCCTAAAAGTTACATTGGTGCATTTTAGAGCAGAAGGACATATGCAAAACCTCTGCTCACAAAATTAATACAGAGGGAAGAGTCGCCTTAAAAGAGAAGAAAAAACTCTTCCTCCACACACTCTGTTGTTCTGCATCTTTGTATTCCTACAAAAGAAAGATGTAGGAATAAACAAATTCCTTTGCGAATACAGACTTTTATATTGTATATCATAAGAACCTACCAAAAAGACAGGAAAAAAATTGTCATGAAACTTAACTTCTTGAGTTGAAAAAATCTATCAATTCACTCTTCCATTCCTTAATTAAAAGAAACAAACAAACAAACAAAAAAAAAACAACAAACAACCACAAACATATTCCTACATCACATGGGGCTATTGATACATTAGAGTGCATGTCCTTCTGATCTAAGGAATAGTTTCTAAGAAACCCCACTGCATTTGTACCCATGTAAAGGCAAGGAGTTTCTTATGAGAAACTTTTAGATTTTTATGCCCAGCTCATGTGTTTTGGAGTTTTTATTATTTACTATGAGTGGATTTAAAAATATGTCCTTTCTAGTGCTATGAAGAAATATTAAATAATGTTATTAATTCTTCAAGGAAGATAAATCGTTTTACATAATGGAAAACTAGGCCAAAAAATTTAAACTCCTGACAAAAATTAAAGAACGAAGAAATGTTTCATTAGGAACAGCCAATTCTTTACCCAAATTTTTACTTTCTTGAATGAAACAATCATTACTAAACACAATCATTACTAACTGACAGCAAAGAATTAAGAGGCTGCAAGTTGGCCAGTCAGAAACATCAATATGCTAAAGGCACAGATTTCCTAATACGAGTTTGCTGTGACTTTCAGAAAATCATTAGGAAGTGTTTGGTATACACAAATACATACAAGTTCATCACCATGAAGGAGCATGAATCAAGTTTCTGTGGCTTCATTTTCTTTTTTTTAATTTTCATTTTCCATTAACTCATTTATAAATTTGTAAGATATGGGCAACAGTATTAATTCAGTCATAGGAATGCTGGTACTCACTGATGTTTTAAAGATATTTCAAGGTCCTACAGTAAAAGGCCCCACAACACTTCAGAGTTGTGACAACTTGCAAAAAACCAAAAAAAACTCATCACAAAACAGTGCTTCTGGCCTAAGGAGCTTTGAAAGAGACCAAGTCCCAAACAATCTGTCTAATCTGCCATCCTGCTGACTTCATTCTTCAGACAGGAAAGCAAAACAGAGCTGCTTGCTTACCATTGTATCCCACACACGTAAGTGTGAAGGCCAGGGCAGAGCTCTGGCTCCCTCCCAAGGGTTCCAGCCCAGCCAGAGGCAGTTTCTGGCTGTGGAAACCAATAGACAACAGAACGTTCCCTACTGACACTATCACTGTATTCATCTCTTGCACAGAGTCACTGAGGCACTAACAAGGTTATTAACAATATTAAAATTAATCAGGGTAAGTCAAATGTGTACTGAGGAAAGGGAGCAGTGAGACTTTTCTGAGCACTTGAAAAAGAGAATACACATATCAGCTATTAAAAAACTCATTTTATACAGAAGCGTTGTATATTTTACTGCACAATAATGTCACAGCTTTGTGTTCACAGAAGAAAGGCAAAGGAGCAATACATTCTCAATCTTGTATCTCAAAGGTATGGTTTTAATAACAAGTGCTTTAAAAATTCTAATATGTCTCAAAGACAGGATCATTCTTATTTATTATTTGTAAAGATAGAAAACAACCAGAATTGCTTTTTCCTCATCCAAAATTATCTCGTAGACAGAAAACGTTTATTGATCAATGGCTTGTGCTCAAGATGACAGTGTCAACTGAGATGTCAGCTAGTATGTAAATATTTCCATTTAAGAGGGAAAAATTTTTCTAAACTCTGAACGCATCATGTAACTTGTGATTGATATTTTTTTCTTACATGAGTCTTCAGGAATGCCATATTTTGCCATATTGTCCTCCAAGAGTCCCATGATTCTGGGCATATCAATGAACAGGTTTGCATTGCTGAAAAAGGAAGACTCTTCTTTACACACTGCCTTGATTACAGACTCCAGGGATCCAACAGTTGAACTTCTGAACTGCTCACCTTGCAAAAACTAGAACAAATGAACAGAAATACAAATGAACTAAACTTGCTTTTAGTAGCTTCAGAGAGTAGCTCTGGTGTTCTGTCAATATTGGCATCCAAGGAGATTGACAAAATTAGGCTGTTCAAACTGCCTTTAAGAATGAGGGCCTGCTGTGCTCTTTTCGGTTCTTCTGATCACCTTTATCATGGGGAAAAGTAATGTAGTTTTAATTATCAGGACACTCAGTGAAAGACAGTAGCATAATGTACTACATTAAATTTTGAAAAATACTATATATCAGTTAGGCAAAAAAGGAATGAAAAAGTCAAGACCATTGGACTGCAGATACTCTGATTCCATTGTCAGTTTTCACAAAGTGTGCTTTTCTGGCAGACTCTTCCTGTGTCACAAAGGCAGCAGAAACAATCAAATCCATTTTGCAATAAATGTTTGCAGTGAAGACAGTTGCTAAGAGGAAAGAAAAACATATTCAAGTGCACATGCCCTAAAGGCCTATTTTTCAAGTACATCCTTTACTTTGTTAGGTGTGCTTCTAGTTTTCACACATCTCAAGTCTTACCAGCATTTATTATTGCCATTTACTCATGACTGGCATATATCTAATGAGGAGAGAAAGCAGTCTGCTCTTTTATGGCTTAAGCACCATCACTTATCACATTCCAAAAAAAACCCCAAACCAAACCAAACCAAAAAACCAAACCCCCAACCCAAACCCAAGCAACAGCCTCATCCTCTGTGCAGCTTTACTTTTCAAATAATGTGCCCAGTAGTAACTGCTGTCTCATGGAATGTGTACAGGTGCACAGTTCTAAGAGGATACAACTGCAAGGGAATGTGCTGCCAGAGTATAATTGAGGGGTGCACTGGCTCACCTCATACTCATTACTGTTGCAGATGCCTGACAAGAAAGACATAATTAGACTATCAGACATCATTTGAAGACTCCACAATTGGCAAATAGAAAAAACACTGTGATATGTCAAACACACACATTCAACACTGAAATAAGTTAGCATTTTATCATTGAAATTTATCTAAAACAGAAGAGTCAAGAAGAGTCAATTTTCAAAGTAGTACAGCACTTTACATAAAGACTTAATCACAGACAGTTTAGAGATTGTGCTGTTAGAAACAGTTTATCCTGATCAGTGCATTTACTGAAGTGCCAGGTGCTTCTTTAGTAATCCTGGAGGAATATCAGTAAGTGTTATTTAAAACAGTGTTAGCTGCTCCCAAAATCTTACTTTTAGCATAGAGTTTCAGCACAGATTATAGTAAATAAATGGTACCCAGATTTCATAAAGCCATCATGCACAGCCCTTGAATGAATCTTCTGGTATGCATTTCACTTGAGAAATAAACTTTATGTACAATACTGTATGAAAGTGGTTTTGAATCTTTATTTGTGATTATTTGAGCTAGAGGGATAAATGAGGCTTATTTCAGTCAAAGAGCACAAACTTGCTAATTAATTCCAGTTCCAATCAAAATAACTTGAAACTCAAATAATGAATATTTATGCAGTAAGCTGCCACTAACAGGCTGAATCTACTTACTATCTTTCAACTAAATATCCACTGACTCAAAAAGATATGTTCCCTAAAATTTGACTTTGAAAAAGTGGGAGAACTGTACAGGATGGATGTTCACTGAAAAAAGGTTTTCTTTGATCCAGTTGTTCTAGTTCAAACTACATAAAGTAGACTGTAATCAAGACTGATGAGTCCAAACAACCAATCTCCTACAAAGTAATCAGTCAAACAGGTCACTCTGACAAATTCATAGAAGAGGAAGGTTGTTATTGAAGACAAAAGGCTATCAAGAACTGAATTCTCATATGGAGGCAAAAAACTCGTAACACAGGGGCTTCTGATCTAATTGGACAGCTGTATACCTAAAAAAACTATTATAACTAAAAACAAAATCATGTGGAATACAAATATCAGCTATTCAACAAAAGCAACCTTAAAGTCAAGCTTTAGGTTGCATATAAAACTAAAATACATTCAGGATCATTACATTAAAGAGAGAGAAAAGATAATGCAATTTTCTTGGAAAACTACAAGGAGGTTAAAGATAATACAAAATTTGATTAAATAGTAGGGCTAAATGAAACAAATGCAGAGAAATACAAATTCTTGGTTCTGGGGAAGAAACACAAACAGAACAAAGACTTCATTGTCCTGAAATTGACCAAATCAGGGGAAAAATAGTAAAAATGCTGATTGGATTGAACAGTTTTTCAGAAGCCTATCAAATTTGGATGGCACTACCTGAAAAGCAGAAAAATCATCTATACTCAAGAAAAAGTGGCATAATGCTCCAGGAAATAATGGATATCTGGTTCTGATGTTTAATAGATATAAGATAAGCAGTATATTTTAAAGTGGAGAGCATTAAAGACAATAAGTATTTGAGAAGTAGAATTTAATGCATTCTCAGGTTATCACTCCTGACATATTTATATGGGAGGGCAAGTCCTTTTCCCCTAGAAAAGACAGATGCTATCTCTCATCTATGTAAACTCCAACAACCAATTAATGTTCTTGTTCTAGAAAATATTAATCAGTGTTAATGTAATAGCTATGTGATGGGTAAAAAGTGGTGCTATGAAAATATTGCAGGAAATAAACAGGAAATAAAACACTGGATCACAGAGAAGTTATTAGTGTTATTCCTGTGAGAGTGATTTTGGGTCCACTGTGATAAGTTATTCAGCCCTGAAAGAAGCAAATTACTGAAATTTGCCTATCTTTAATAAAAATCCTGAATGCATTGCTGGGAAAAATAATATGAGGATGCCATAGAGCAAGAAACCAATTACCTGTTTTAAAGTGAACAAAGATTGCCAGAGATTACCAGAGCAAAACTGAAATCATGAGATGTTGATATAAACTAAAATCATGAGATGCTGTTATAAAATGAAGCTTACCTGAGTACATCACTCATACTTGATCATCTGAGAGGCAAAAATTTATGCAGTTTATGAAAAAGTTGAATGCAAGATTAGGAAAGGTATAGACATGAAAGAGCAGAGCTAAAAGTCATCAGTCATAATTCCCCTCAAGAGCTGTATACATTTCTTCTTTCAAACATTCAAGATCAGCCTTAACTCACATGAGGAAATGACACTAGGCTGTCTGAGACAACTGAGAGACTGTTATAAAAGCAAAAAAAACTAAAGCAAACAAAATAAATACTAAAGTCTATTTAACCTATCAGAGAAGTACTGTGACCAGCCTTCCGCAAACATATGGGCAAGTCAGAGAAGTTAAAAATACTACAGAACATTTTTGATACAAGAATAAGCATGATAGCCTTGAACAAACCTAAGTCAGAATTTTATACAAGCCCAACAGGCTTTTCAG
Source organism: Dendrocincla fuliginosa (assembly GCA_035047845.1). NCBI lineage: Eukaryota > Metazoa > Chordata > Aves > Passeriformes > Dendrocolaptidae > Dendrocincla > Dendrocincla fuliginosa. Next base: position 80,180,763 of record JAWWMO010000083.1, on the reverse strand, counting down.
CAATGGTATGTTCAGCAGAGAATTTGCTCATGTTAGTGGAAGGATTACAGAGTGAGGCCACTTCTCACAACTGGCAGCATTCAGCAACTCAAGAAGTCCCCTCCAGCTTATGTATTCATGAGTGACAAGCATTACAAAAATTAGGTACAGAAATACAAGTGAATAATTCAAACAGCAAATAAACAAGCAAAACTCATGATTGAAATCAGCAGTGTTCTTCCTGAGGGAGTTGTTAACCGTGGAATGTGACTCCATATTCCAATTACTATTGACTGGCAGAAATACCATCTTTACAACACCTTTTATTACAATTACCAATTCAACTTCTTATTTTACAGATATATAAAAGTTATTTTTTCATCTTATTTTTTTCTTTCAGACAGAAATCCACATACATAACTGACTGTTACTTTATCATCTCTTTCATTACAGAAACAATTATTTTTTTTAAATGAGTGTCAAAATTGTCGATCTGTCTTACTCTGTGTTGAAGGTTGCCATATTTTTACTTTAAAAACACATTCTTTATATGGTAATCTTTCTAGGTCACTGAACTTCTTTGTGCTTGGTTATCATGAAAACAAAAATCCAGAAGGATGGACTCTTCTGGAAATAGAGGAAAAAACTTAAGGAGGGAGATGCATAAGCAATATCTGTACTTCAGTAGAACATTTATTCAGTAGCACAAGTTTGGCCACCATAGAAAAGAAGTAAAAGAACAATTAAAAGTATTAGTGGAAAGCAGAAAGAATCCAGTGAAATCTGAAAAAGAAAGGATATTTAAATAATTTTTACTGGTCTAAAAAATGAAAAAAAATATTGCAGAGACAGAAGAGCCCTTGAAATCAAACATCTAATTTATTAATACAAGAAATAGACAGTGGTTATTCTAATCCTCACCAAATCATTAGGTGACCAAAGAAAACTGCAATTTTTCAAGAAAAAAAGGATTTAACAAAACGTTAGGAAATAAAGAATGATCAAAAAAGAGAAGATCAAAAGGGGACAAAAATTTCAAGGTTACATCTATGTAACATTACAGAATGGCAATAGGGTGGCCTGGGAGCAGAATTCAAAACTATGAGTAGATGGCCCTCTGCTGTTCTGTTTGTTCCTTGCAAACTTTTTTTGAATACCTTTTTAGAACGTTCTTCTATCAAATAAATAATGTTGTGATTTCAGTCCAAAAAGAATACTTCATTTGTTCGAAAGTAAGCCTAAGACAAACAGAGCTAGTTTAAGGAATGCAGAAAAGATGTAAGCATCTGATGAAAGACAGAGAGCTATCCCAAAAAGAGAGGCTTAAAACTTAAACTAATATGCACCAAAACAACACTTTTCAACATGACTCTATCACACAGATTAGACCTTGAAAAATATTCATATCACCAAGGAGAAGAAGGCTTTAGGGGCAGTGTTTACTCTGTACTCTCGTAATAAACAATATTGCACCATTTACCACTGAGGGATCTTTTAGGGGTTTGCAGTTTTAGAAACACACTCAATCTTCAAGTTTCTACACAGGATAGTAAACCCAAAAGGTAATGCCACAGGGGTCAGCAGGTCTTCCTACAGAACAGGAATCTGCTTAGGAACAGATTTCTTTATTCTCATTGATTTAATACTAGGCTCACCACTGTGCTAGCTGTGTAGATGCACATCCAACAACTGTCCTTACAGGCAGGAACAAAAGAAATATCCTCACTTACACCTCATGCCCCTCTTTTTTTGAGTTCAGGCAGAACTATCACACAAACCCCTTAGGTGACATGAACAGAAACACATGGCAGATACAAGAACTGCACTCACATGTTACCTGGAAATCTTACATCCTTTAAAAAAGCAAAGTTATTTTTTATAAACAAAGTAATGGCCTGCTCATAAAAAAAAGAAAAAATACAGCATTAACAGAAAAGGCATGGTTGCCTTCAAATTACAGATAATACATGCTATTGTTAATCGGTATACTAACACTGTAGTAATTTAGGCTATGATCTCATAAGTCAGTGGAAAAAGAAACTACATAAACAACACATTAATAGTCTCAGAATTGCCAGAGTGCTTGAAAGAGACCAAATTAATCTTCCTAGGGTCTGTGGACTCTCAGTTCCTGACTTTCTAGGGCACCATTTCTATTAGTGTGTCTCCTTACTAAGCACATATCCATAACTAAGTACCTCATAATGGGACTTAATTTTGCATGTTGAAGTCACACACATACCTTCTGCAATGCAGAGATGTCAAGCACCCCGATATTTTGAATTCCTTGGAGGAACACTGGAAGCTTTTTCATGACATGCTGGACTTTATTGAGAAGTGAGCTGATACTAGAAACCACATCCAGTAGTGTATTTAGTACATAGCCTATCTCAGCTGGTATCTGGACCTTGGGAAAGAAGGACAGAAATCACAATAAATTCCAATTAAAACCAAATTTTAACTTTTCAATGGAACAGTCAAAATTATTGAGCCTTTTTCTAAAACAGTTATACAATGTTTCTACAAACCATGTTTTACAAAGCTCCTTGTATTATAACTCCCCAGTTACTCTCAAATTAAGCTGAAGAAAGGTTTTCTGGTAGTGTTAGAACTGGCTTATGACAAATCATGACTTAAAATTCAGAGAACCTGTTTAGATCTGCCAAGCTGAAGAGAGCTTTCCAACCCAAGATGCTAATGGGATCTGCAACATTCTGTCCCCCTGGAATTCAGTGTAAATAAGGACTTTCATTTCACCAGGTTAAAGGTGCTCAACACAACATTTTAATATTTTAAAAATAGTTTGTAAGTTAAATTAAATCTAGAAACCACTTTTATTGTTTAATATGACTCCTAAAGCAACTAACTTTCCTGTCACACAGTTCCTGCCTTAGCATTTTTCCTACCCAAAATGAGTGTGCACTTCATTTCCTGCTTGACCTAAGTTCAATTGGCTATTTCCACCACGCAAATTTTGCAACTATGAATTTTCCCTCTATTCTCTTTGCTTTTGTGGGTTATTTAGATGACAGAATAAAACAAACTAATTCATTGTTACCTGCCTATGTGAAATAATAAAAATACTATAATCTCATTATATACTTTCAGTTGCTTCTTCTGATTAGCATTACTTTATCCACCTTTATTGGACTTCCTACTATAGTGTCTGTGCTTAATTTTCTTTCAACCTTCACCTGCTCTTACACAGTAAAAGAAAAAAAAAAAAAAAAGAAAAAAAAAACATCTTATTCAGCTAAAAAATTAGCAGAACTTCCATTACAATTTAGGAGGAGCTGACAACATTTTTTATTATTATCTAGGAATTCTGTATGTTTCATCAGGGTTCAGTAGAAACACCCATCAGAATCTATTTTTTTTTCCCCCTCTAGGTTTGCAGATAATTCAGGAATTACAAATATTTTCTTTTCTCTCTGATACCTTTATCTACTCTGGGAAATGGCCTTGTTTTAAAAAAGTCTGTGGTTAACCTGCCTTACTGAGCATGCAGCATCCAGAACATAACCTGGCTTTAGAACAAAACATTCTCTCTCCCAATGTTATAACTTTATTTCAGCTACTCATACTTAGAACGCTTTGTGTTCTGTCAATCAACTACCCCAAAAGAACTGAAATTAGTGTTTTTTAACTATCAGAAATCCTACCCAATAATTTTGCTCTTCTGAGTAAAAGCAGTATCTCACTGAAAACCCACACTAGATCCCAGATTATCTACAATTGTGTAGATAACACAGGCATGCTCTAGATTTTTGCATCCACAGTGTTATGAATTCTTCCTAGAAAATAATTTTGTCATTCTTGTGATATGAGTTTCTATGTTTGTTTTAGGTCCAGTGATGCCAGATCAGTCTCCCACACTTACACTTACAAATAAAGAAGTGATTAATTGCGTGAACTGCAAACTCTGCTAAAGATTAATAAAACTACATCTTCGACCCCCTCTGTTTTCAGTAAAGCTTTAATAATTAACTCCTCAGTGATAATTTTTTGTGAGGAAGGAAGAAATTGAATGCAGTAGCATCTATCAATCCCATTCCTCAACTGTTGTGTTTGTTTTGTGAAGATAAATGAAGAGAAAAAGTGCCATGTCCACTGCTTGATTCCACAGAGAAAGAACATATGAAAAAATAATAAAATTATCAATCTGTCTACCTGTGTGCTTTACACCAACTTCAGAAGAAAAAAATAGGAACCAAATGCCCTTTTATCCATCTCACCTTGTAAATGATGTGTCGTAAGTTCAAATTCTGTATAATCAGTACAAACATGGTGTACAAGTCCAGTGCTGGTAAGGAACATAATTCTTCCACTACCAAGGAAGTTTTACTGTTTTCAGGCAGCTTTAGGAGCAGGCTAAGTACTTCTTCATCACATCTTCCAGTTAAAGCTACCACAAAGGCACTGTAAAAAACCTATCATAAAGTATATGTATTAAAAATTTTTCTCCCTGAAATACATCACCTTTTTTATAGTCAATAAGGTGAAAATTTGTGTCACAGTACCATGACAATTTGCAGTCACCAACAGACCTGAAATAATAAACTATACAGCTTTATATGAGATTGGTATGTTCTTACTTTATACTCTATGTACATATAAAAAGATAAAATATATTTCTTTTCTGTATTTCATTTGTTCACAGATCAATCATTCATTCTATGAGCACTATTCCATAAGCAGGCATATTTACAATGCTGAACATACTCTTTCTAGCAGATATACTCCTTTGTTACAGAAACACCTAAAGATCAAAATCTAGGTGTATGAATCACTAAAATCAAACAATATTCCTTCTTTCAAAGGACACACAAAATTAACACTTGGGGATGCCTCTATGACACAATGTTCACTCTGAGCCTGCTCACATTTCTCAGCTCAACATTCCTTTGAAGTGTTATTTAATAGTGGATGAAGGGACAAATGCCCAAGCAGACCTTGGGTGAGACCACAAGAAGACCACCTTGGGTAATGATGATTTGTTTCTTCCTACAAAAAATGTCACATCAAAAGACAAGTGCTTGAAGTCAGACACCTCAGGAGTTCTTAGCTACCCATTATCAAAAAGTCCAGAAAACCTACAAGTTTTTGTAGGAGCCTATAAAGAACAAAGTAGAGGGCTTCATTGTCCTACTTAGGACAGAACCTACCTCTACTGCCTCCACTGAATGCATCTCTTGCTATTAACAGTACTCAGTAAGGGAGAGATCTGCATGAATATCCAATGAGGAGCCAAAGCTGGTCAGGATATGTGATTTAACTCTTTAATTCCTAGGAACATTTTGTTTTCCAACTTACTAATTTGACTTTTTGATTTTTATTCTGGAACAGAATTTTGCCTGTGTAATTCTAAAGGATTTCCTACATATTTAAATAGTTACTGTTTTGTGTGCATACAAGGAATGGAATATGAATATACTGATATGGACTTCTTTCTGTGGAGGAAATTTGAGCATGATACAATTAGAAATTTATTTCCTCACACCCCACATGAATATCACCATTTCAGGGCTGCTGTAACCTGTTCAGTGTTTTATCCACTAGGTTAACTTTCTTTGAACTTTACTTCCAACCATGTGAGCACCAGAGCTAATCCAAACTCTCATGTTTAGTAAATGAATGCTTACAGTCTTCAGGTTATAAATTTTGAGCTATTTCAAAGCACTTAATCACATGGCAGTGAGCATGACCAGCACACGATATCATGGCAGGAATTACGGGTACGCACAATGAAGACAAACAGTTCTCAGGCTTCTTTTTACTCTTCCAGAGGCAAGCAGAGTACAGTATTCAATCACAGAAATACAGGACTACAGTGGGCCTGCAGCTATCATTAGGGTTATCAGACAGTGACTATATGGACTAAAAACATAATGGGCATGCCTAAGTTATAGCTTTAAAAGGTAGTTGTGCAGCTTGCATAATCAGTAAGAGACACAGGCATTTTAATGCTGCAGTTGTACTGGGGGAGGATTTAAGCACTTAAGGAAAAAAATTCTGTATAAATACATAAATATGAGATGTGTGTATATATCTAAGCTCTCTATATGACTGGCAAAAAGTAAGGATGGAAAGTAATTTGACAAGCAGTCAATTAGTATTATTATTCCAAAGGATCAAAGGTGCACTGAATCCCATTTAACTGAATCGCTTTCAGATGACTTCTCTCATTACCATTTACTGGTATCACAATAACAAGCTAACAATAAAGGCAGTCAGAATGGCAAAGAAGCAGAAGAACAAATCATCTATAAGTAGTTATGATGATGTGAACTGCCTTTTTAATAGCGCCACTTTTCACAAAGGCTTGTTACAGTTTCTGCAAGTGGAGCATCACTGACACCCAGTGGCTGCTTGATTGACCTGACACTTCACTCCAAATGTACCCGCAGCTCTCACGAGTCATGCAAAAACTAACAGGACAGAAAACCTGTTAAGTAGGTGGCTTTTTTCATGATTTCTACTGATCACAGGGATCACAGAAAACAGTAATGATAACACACAATCTTTCACTCAGAAAACTTACAGTACTCAAGGGACAGCAGATGAAGTGAAATTAAAGGAAGATACTGGTAAGATAATGAAAAAACAGTGAGGAACACACAAAGGAATAAAAAAAAAAATTGCAGATGACAACTCCATACTGCAAGGAGTAGAGGTGGTAAGATACAAAATAATAACTCCAAACCCCCTCATCTTTTCTACAATACCGAGACAGCAAAGCTCAAATTGTGTGTTAGCACAGGAGGATAAAACACTGCCAAAAGCATTGAAGCAGTGCTATTTAGACCAGAAGACAAGTGCTGCTATAAATTGATCTCTTAATGTATCCCATTATTATTTTAAATCCTACAATTCACAAAATATGCCACATAGAAATAAGTGAAAATATAAGATTCCACACAAACAGTGTGGCTTGTTTTGTTTCAACTGGCACATCAGGCTATAGATTGACCCAATAACTTGAGACTTCTTTTTGATCTTTTACCTTTGAATGAGAGACACTGGCTTCCAAGATAGTATTGACAGTTTCTTCAGAAATATTGACAGAAGAACCAATGTCTAGCCTCAGTTGAGTAAGATTCTGCACACACTCTTTGACTGTCACATCTGGAAGAAAAGGAAAATAGTGCCAAGATTAATTAGATTTCTCACAGATTGTATCCCTTTCATTCAATTTACCCTGAGTGGTGATAAAGGACAAAAACTTAGTATCATGTAATTCACTCCTATTTAAAATTTAAAGGTCACTCCCCTGGCTGACTTAAAGGCTTGTGAATCTGTGTTATTTGATAAAAACACAGGTCATCCTACATCCCTGTATTACAAAGACATCTGAAATTAGTACAACAACCTTTAGTCCTCTAAGATTTTCTCCTTCTGCTAATTTAGGTCCTCTCTTCTTTCTAATTAATCCCTACATTTTACTGGAAAGTTCCTGGCTGAATATGCTATGCTGTTCTGGGCCAACTCAAGCACAAGTATATGCACACATGTACACTGAAAATATATTGCATTAAGTCAGTAGTCGACATAAGCAGTGCACCTTTGAAGTTTGAAGAACAAAGAAACAGTTATTGTCCTGCAAAATTACACAGCAAAGGCTTATGAAAAAGTGAAGAAAACTGGAACCCACCATTCAAGAGATTTAAATTGCTGAGAAAAGCTGCTGCTGGATTGTCTGACAACTGCAGCTCCAAATTGTCAGCCAACCTGAAATGACAGCCTTAATTTCACAAGTTATCAGGACTAAGTCATTGGTATTTCTATGCATAAAGAGAAACATGAAGAGTGAAACAGCCACTAAATGAGGCAAAAGGGTAACATTATTCTCTGTGTGCACGTACTAGCACCTCTTCATGCTGTATTTATATGGTGAAGGGATTACTTATATTTCAAGCCTGGATGAGACTGCAAATGTAGGGATCTTCACCTAATGGCTATGAGCTCTAGCAAACAGTAGCTTATGAAGAAGGACAGGTCTAACAATATCTCACCTCAATGTTTCCTACTGAACACACATTTTTAAAACCCAGAGATACAAATCACTGCAGTTCAAGATGAATAAAGTCTATATAATTGAAATAAGAAGGACCATGCACCCATGAGATATTATTTATTCTTCAAATACTGAACATGAGTCCACGGTCCTCAGGAGCAGCATCTAAGCTCAAGTTCTTCTGTATTATTACTGTAATTCACAGACATGATTCAAGCTCATTATAAACACAATCCGACAGTCAAACTAGTATAGCAACAATTGTAACAGTGATCACTTCCAGCTGACTTCTAGCTAGAAGTTTGAAGTACTCTGTAGTAGCAGTTTTGTTCATTTACTTAAAATCTGTCTTTCCTCAAGTGAATAGCATAAGAAAGCATTTGGAGTTCAATCCCATCAGTTTACTCTTTGAACTGCTGAACTGATCTGAATGTTTAATGTTTTGCAAAAAGATATCCAGCTACCAAAAGGACAAGCCATATCAAAACAGCTTTAAATAAAAAATTTAGATATCAAAATTTTTACCTAACTGAAGTCATAGGAAACTGAAAACTTTCCGAGTTGTGATCCAAAGCATTCAGATGATGGAGCAGCAAGATCTTCTGCAAGTACTCAGCAAAAATTTAAGAGCTTTTAGAAATATCCCAAATTTTTCTAATTTACTTAAATAATTTGTACATTTTATCCACTCAACTTCCAGTTAAATGAACAAAGCTTAAAAAGACAGTATTTCTCCTGCAATTACATGATTTAGAACACAGACATATGCAGAGAATAACATTGCTAACAATAAAGAACTGTTTGGGGTACCAAAATGTAAAGGTCTTTACATTTGCAGTTGTTTCTGTACGTTTCCCAACATTAGCTGACATTTACAGCTGCTGTTCTGCAAGGCTCCCAGGAAGCTCTCCAAAGTATTGGAAAGGTTTTGGTTTATATATGCCATACTTTTACAATCCCCCTTGTTGAAATTAGACCACAATCTTTCAACATCCTGCAAAACAGAGTCGTATGGTTAGTAAATTCTTGAGATTCTGTTATCACTTGAAGTAACAGCTCTTGGCAACGACAAGATGCATATTTTCAAGTGAGACTATGGATAAGGTAATACTTTCTTACTCATTGTATGAGGAATTGAAACTGGGTGAGAAGTTTTCAAGAACCAAGGAATTTTCAAATATTTGAGTTTTGGAAACAACCAAATTGGGAATTGGAACTAGCCTTATGAGATTTGTCCACTAACAGAAATGTCAACATTTAATTTTTTTAATTTTAAATTTGTTTCAAAATTAAACAAGCTCTTTTTTCTTGTTTTAGGTTGACCATTCATATCAGCAAAATGTTCAGGTGAATAAAGTAGCAGCTATTTCATAAAGAGGGGGAAAATTCTATACTAAAAAGCATGACTTCAGTATTTGGTATGTGTGTGCTGTCCA
>JAWWMO010000083.1:80099396-80170508 GCA_035047845.1 Dendrocincla fuliginosa | reverse complement strand
CCAAAGGCCTGCTTTCAACTCTGGATGAGTCTCTATATGCCAAATATTCCTCTCACTGGCTAGTAATTTCATGCACTGGTTAAGAAAAACAGAGTGAACCCAACTAGAAATTGCAACTGTTATTTTACCTGGAATTAATCTGGTCAAGAAGCTTTGTTTGTATATAGTTTGATTTCACAACTGTTCCTGTGAAGATTTAAAATTATAATTGTACTCTAATTCATTAAATTAGCAGTATGAGAAAACTTACAGAAATTAAAAATGTGCTGCAGTTTGATATCAATCAACAATCCAGTTATTCTAGTTATAGGAATTCTATTAATTCTAGTCATGCTTACAGCTTGGAAAGCTCACCATTGCTTACTTAAGGAATTTCTCCTGGGTATCACTATCAAAACCATTAGTCATACCCATACCAACCTCAGCTTTGTATAGCCACCCTGGGGACTCGTCATTCAGAGGGCGGGGAAAAAGGAAACTTCCGTAAGTTTCCAGAGTTTAATGCATGTTGTAAAGTACATTGGTAGATGTGGGAACCACTCAGACCTGATAATGATCTTGAACCACAGCGATCCCTTCAATGATAGCAGGGAGCAAGTGACTTGTTAATCCATCTTTACACTTTGCAATGACACAGAAAATGTTGCCAAAGACAACTGGTTCCTCTGTAAGAGAAAATGCCCAGGTTTAACCCTTTAAAAAACCCAGAAGAAATGCTGAAATCAAATTGAAAGGTAGCCAACTAATAAAGGACAGCAACGTTTTTAAAAGCAAAGAAAATCTGCTATGTTAAGGGCACGAAGAAATATTTCTAGCTGAAGGGTTGGTTTGATTCAATTTCAATTACTCTTCTCCATTACACTTTCCTGATCAATAATAAGAACATCAATACCTGCTACAGAACTAGAGAAGAAAAATTTCAGATTTGATCTTCATGAGCAAGAAACACAACTGTGAGTAGCTGAGTATGTACATCGTCAAACAAGCTTTCCTAATTCTATTTCTTCACAGAGAACTTACTCACCCTTCAGTGCACAGTAACTCAAATCCTAACTCCAAGGGGAGAGAAACAGGATTACATGGACATTTTCCATATCTAAGGATAAGGAATCCATAAGGGGAAATGATTATCCATGGGGTTGGTTTCCACCCAACTTGCAGCCTTCATGTCTTTGGAAAAAAGGCCCATTTCCCTGCCTGTAGTGGGTTTGTACATAGGATAGCAGTAAAGGAGTTTGGCTTGATTACTGAGTTCTCATTCATGGCAGGAACAGGTTAGCTTTTTCACCCATGTGGATTAGGGATTTTTCCCTTATATTTGGTTCATAAGTCAAGTAGAAAGAATAATAAACATTCACCACTGCTTCTAAAACAAGAAAACATTGATGTTGCTGATAGAAATGATATAATACAACTCAGCAAATCAAACCAAGTCAAGCGGTTTTCATCTTTTCTCATTCAGTTTCATACTGTTTTCTGTAACAAATGAAACTTTATGAAGCATTCTTAAAGCGTACGTCTTGGGGGCCTACACATAAGTAATAAAACACAATAAAATTAAAAAATTTGTTGAAGGTGAATTTATCCAGCTACTGGTAGCCAAGTCGCTGGCTCAACATGGCCAGAAGAGGGAGATGTTACTTCCTTTAAATACTTGCTCCGTTTTTCTTTACTCTCAGCTAAATGCTGCCTTGTGGCAACTCTGGCTCATTAAAATAAAGCTCTGTAACGTGACTCAGCTCACTAGCTGAAGAGGAGCAGCAAGACCTTCTGCTTCCACCGAGATTTTGAATCAACCTGAACACTCCAGAAAGATATCATCCCTTTGTTGATCTGCATAATTTCTTTTTTCCTGTGCCTCTGTTGTTTTAATTTCCAGGCATCAGTATGTTTTCTTTTCTTGGCATCACCCAAATTAATGTATTTGTTCAAAAGTTTGCTTAGAGTAAAACTGCAGCTTCACAGTACTAACACATATGGTGACCTATACAGTCACTACTGTGGTAACCAACCTGAAAAGATTTTGAGAACGCTCAAAATGGTAAGCTGCAATTTCTGCAATAGTAGGACACTATCAGGGTCTAAACGGTCCTGTAGAATTTTGCAGATTTTAGATGCTCTGTAAAAACATTAATAAGAAAACATTATTTTCATAATAAGGGTGCCACAGAAAATTTTCAGCACATGACTGTGCACAATTGCAGTGCACAATATCAATGAATCACATAAGGATTCCAATATCAAGTTATTACATTTATCTGAACTATTTTGAAATCAGAACATAATACTTGCATGTTAATGAAATACCTTAGGAGTGCTAGAAAGTACTTTTGCAAAGTAAGCAAAATTGTAGTAGCTTCAGAAATACTGAGAACCCACAGAATGTGATAGCTTCATGGCAAAGAGTAGAATACTCAAAATGCCTGATAATCAGCATGTGGGGAAAATAAACCACTTTTCCAGTATTTGCTTTTGATTTTTCAACAGGTTTTGTTAACACCTGGCCCTGCTGACCTCTGGTTTCACATATTTGCATAAAATTAATCGTAAAGGTCTAAATACCACATTAAAGCCATGCACCAACTTCAGTATGCCATTTCTCAGCTGGTCTATGTCGGTAGGACAGGTAGCTCCACCAGCAAGACACCCTAGAGCTGTTTGGAGCAGTCATCTTGTGGGCTCACTCAGTATTCTTTAAATGCAGCAATTCCAGTCTAAGAGCATTTCTATGTAAGTAAAGTGTCAGTAAACATTTTTGTGAAGCAGAGTTTCCTCTGCTGCTGGACTATATTTGATCTGATTAATCAGACAAAAATGATCTTGGGCTGAAGGTTCCTTCAGAAACTGCACTTGTTAAACTGAAAAACTTAACACTATAACCATAGAATAAGATTTCAACAAATTGAAGCTGAAGAAATTCTGGACAGCTACATTTGGACATAGAAAGAAAAAAACCCAAAACACCAACAACTACAAAACCAAAACCAAAGCTAAACAAAAAAGCCTCCACAAACAAACCAAAACCAAAAAAACACACACCACAAAGCTTTAGTTTCAAGCCTTCCTTAATATTAACTCCATAGCCAAAAATGGTGGCTGCCCACCAATAACTGTGGAGTAAGTTCAGACATGTAAGGACTTTAAAACACAAGTATTTTCAAATATTTGTTTGTATAATAGCTCTGAAGAAACCAATTTAAGTATCAATAGAGATGACTAACCACATCAATAATCTGGTCCCACAATATAATCTGCTACCCAGTACAGCTGGTCTGAACAACACAAATTGGCAAAAATCTGAAATGAAACATTAATTAACTTAATAAAATTTTGACTGAGCTGTTCATAAAGAGAGAGCCCTTCTGTCATTGTCAGCACACTTGTCAAAACGAGTACAAAGGGAATGCTCACCTCATTTCTGCCATTACATCCTTATGCAAATCCTTTGGTACTAGTTTTATTTTGTTCCCATCATGCTCTGCAGTAGACTGAAATATCACTCGCAAAATCTCTTGCATGAGCTCCAGAGTTCTGTTTTGGGACTGAGTAAAAGATCCTCTATGATGTGTGTTGTAAAAAACTGAATCCATAAAGTCAACTATCTGAAGCTCAGTATTGTTTGCAAGGAAGGCTTCTTCTATAACTGCAAGATCAGCAATTATATGAAGGAGATTGTTTAGCAAAACTAAATTAACAGCATGAGTATTATTCAATTTTTCTCTGCTAAGATGATTGTCACCAAACAACATATCAGTGTAATCTTCCTCAGACTTATTTTGGAATAGTTCCAGAAAGTGAACAATGTCTTTGACAGCCAACAGTAGGTAATTTGATGAACTTTCATTAGTCACAAGGAGAAGTAGAGTATGCATAATTTTAGAATAATTTGGATTGTCACACTCACATAGAATGCTCTTCACAACTTCTTGTATGTCCTCAAAATTTCTTAATAAAGTATTTACAGATGATGTCTTAAACTGCTGTATTAAAACATCAGGAGCCATTGAAGAGGATTGTCCGGTGGCTAACTTTAGCAATTGAAACCCTTGGTCTATCATCACAAGTAAATGTTTAACAGTAAAATTCACCAATGCATTTTCTATGCTTGTAACTATAGGAAACCAGAAGTTCTCAAAGTTATCAGATATATTGTTGTATTCATTTAAAGCTGATATTATCATAAGCATTGAGTATGTCTGGTTTCCAACAGATGACAATGTCATTAGAGGCTGAATCACAGAAAGAAAAGAAAGGACAGCTTCTGTATGCAGGAGTCCAGAAACTTCGCTGGTCATATTCTTAACATGAGCAAAAGCATCCTTAAATGATGTTCTTGAATGTCTGTTCCAACTTAGGCCACCATAAAGATGCTCCAGAAGACCTTTGACCACCTCCATTTCTGCCACTGAAACACTGCCCAGTATTTCTATGATTTTTAAAGCCACTTGGCTCTTTGGTGTGGAGGAACAATTGGCTGTATATGAATTATTCACCTGCAGGGGTACAGCATAAAGGAATAGCTCATTCCAAAAATCGAGCAGCTCTTTGAGGACTGAGCCATTTACACGATGGAGCTCAGAAAACTTCAAAAGAATAGAGTTCCATTCTTTGACCTGATGAAAAAAGCAAGTCAGATTGTGAGTGATATCCACCTCTAAGTCTTCCATAGAGCATGAGAAACTCTCCTCCAGAGTAATGAGCTTAAGCTCCTTAATTACTTCAATGACTGCATTGTAACTAAGAGTAGAATTCGTATGCACAAAGTCACAAGTTTTAACAGTGGGATCACTCTGAGGTGCCGCTGTTGTCAGAGTCCAGCAGAATGCTGCAAAATAACAATTGAAGGCCTCTGCTGGTTTATGAGATATGTCTTTCAATGTCTCCAGTAACATCAGAAGACCTTCTACTTGATTAGAGAACTCCTCATCAGTAAACATTGACATCTTTTCTTCCTGAATCAGTATGAAAGCATATATTTCAGTTAGTGCTTCTGTAATGTTTCCTTGGGTTAATCTTTCCATAAGGCTGATGACATCAAAGAAGAGGTTGAACACATCTTCTACATCATCGAGCTCATCTTGTTCAAAAGGTTGTGTTATTTGCCATAAACCAGTCAGGTTTAAATAACATGAAATGTTCTCAAATGCATCCCACCAGTCTGTTAAATTTCCTAACTCAGAGTTCTCAATATAAAAAGATCTGATATTTTTAAAGTAATTATCTAGGATCCTCTGGACTTGTTTGAATCTACTTATCAAAAACTCAACATCCACATGTCTCATGTTTTGCACCAAGGTTACCATATGCTTTAGAAACTCCTTTTCATGTCTTAACGGAAAGCCAGTAAAAGTGGGAGACTTGAAAATTGTAAGTGCCTTCCTTACCAGTTCAATATTCAGAGCTGCTGTTTCTATCAGTTTCTGCGGAAATGTTTTGTGTTCACTCTGCAAGTTGGAGTCAAGTTTTCTAATCCCATATTGAAAGAACTCCATCAGCAAACTGATATTTTTCTCACTGAAGAAAGGTTCAATCTCAATGGCCAAATGAGAGGAGCTGTTTTCTTGGACTTCAAAAGTTCTATTTTTCAGAAGAGTTTGAATCTTGGACAGAAGTTCCATTGATAAAAGCTGAATGCGGTGAAAAGGATTAAGAAGCATTCTTGAAGAGCTGTTAAATCCATGGATTGACTGGGTCTTATTTGACATATATGAGCGCTCCACTAAATCGCTGATAACCATTTGTATTTGCTCCTCAGAATTATTTAAAAGTCTAAAAATAAATTCAAGCACACTAATTTCATCTTTTACATAAAAATCAGGGAGAATAAGCTTTAAAGTTTGTGCTATGACATTGAAGTAAGCATTTACACAATGCACATCAGAACCTGATAGGGAACATTCAGGGAGTATCAAATTAAAAATGAAATTCACAAAGTCAATCACATTCATCAGCTTAACATCTGTCTTGGTGTTTCCCAGAGACTGCAGAAGAAATAAAACATGTTTTGCACTTTCAAGGTGGAAAGGCAACTTGTATTTTTCACTGAGATTAGTTAATTCATGTATCCATCTGTTACAATCCTCTGCTTCATCCACTGTACTATAAAAGTTTAGAAAGGAATTAAGATGAGATGAAAAATTTGTTTGTAAGTAGCTTATGTTTTTCAGAGTACTGTCCAAAATTAGTTTAGTAATATTCTGGAAAATGCTAATACAAACCATGTATTTGTCTTGAGGTACACTCTTAAAAAAAGCAGATGTGTCATTTATCTCAGTGAGAATAATTTCAAGTTCCTTTTGTGAGAGCTTGAGAACAGTAGAAAGGGAGTTTCCAATGGAAAATACACCAGCACCCCTCTCTTCACCCTCAGATCCTCCTGAGATGAAAGTATCAAGCCAGGAATTCAAAAACTCCTCATTAACAACCTTCAGTATAGATTTCCGCAGTTCAGTTATCATGACTCCCATAATTTCTAAAGCATTTTCTAAATTGTTACCTTTAAGCAAGCTTGTGATATCAAATGCATTGTTAAATACACTTTGAAGACTAGCAAGGAAAACCTCAAAGTCTTTCCAGTCATTTAAATTGCCACCTTCTTGAAATACAACTTTTAATAGCTTCACTGCTTCCCTCGTGGATTCAACAATAGCCACAGCTGTATTATTGCACAGTTCGCCATGAGTTGCATTTAAAAGGCTTTCAGAGAGATTTGCCAAATCATTTCTTAGCCAGACAAAAAAGGTTGAATTCAAATTTAAGATTGTGGATGCTTCTTCAAAAATCTCTGTCCAGGTTTGAAGCCATGTAAAAGTGCATTGCAAAGCAGAAGGCACACTTCCCTTACCTCCCAAGTTTGCCACATCGGACAGGACACTGTCCAGTAGAAGCAGAAGTGAGGTAAAAACCTCTTCTGAATGTTCTGCAGAAGTAGCGTTTGCTAGATAAAAATCAGTGCACTCATCATCTACCAGGCATTCTTGTGAGATATCAAGAAACTCATACAAATAACAAAAGGCAGCCGTTTGGAGCTCTTCATCTATAAACAAATTCTTAAGGCTGCTCAGAGTGCCGTAGACAACTTGCATCTCTTTTTTTCCTGTCTGTGCAACAAACTGGGCCTGAAACTCTGTGTAATTGTAAATTAATTGTAACTTTTCACAGAGAGACTTACTGGTGAGGTTCCAGAGGAGGTCAAAAGTTTCAGACAGAAAATCAAAAACTAGATCCCTGTTTTGGAAATCATGCCATACTTGAAAAGATGAGATATCTTTTGAAATCTCATAAAGAAATGTTAACAGAGTGCTGTTGCTCTTAACATGTAAGATCAGATCATCATTCTGATACAGAGACAAAAATATTGGAACAAGTGAGGCCACACTAGTAGTGTTTAACTTTTGGATGCTTTTGAGGAAATCATGTACAATTTCTCCTAATTCTTGTACCTTAGACACAAAAGTTGCATTTGAGAGAAATAAAGAGGAGGCATTACTTACTCGAGGAATTGTGCTGAAAGACACATTGACATGATCACCAGACAATGACCTGAATTCATAGAGATTTCTTAGGAAGTTTTCACTTAAATGTTTTAAATGGCTCAAAGCAGTAATATTTAACTCTGGCCAGTCAGTCAGGATGTTTTGTAGCAACACCATACTTCTATTATAGACTTTATTTTCTGTAATAGGAGATATGATTCTAGATAAGTGCTCAATTACATCCTCCTCTGTTACTTGACTCAAATGAGAAAGCCTAGAACCAAGTTCATAGAACAAAATTTCAACTACATGCCAGAAAACTTCTGTCTTCTTTTTTGACCAGAACCTTTGAAGAAGCTGGAATTTTTTTTGTAGTTTGTTACGGAGTTCAGAAACTGCAAGTGAGAAATTGGTGGCAGATTCCTCTCCCTGAGCAAAATTTTTCATCCATACTATTGCATTATTCAAGGTATTTTCAATTAGAGACTGGTTTGAAGAATCTGAGAAATCAAACATTACAATTCCTTCCATGATTTCTACAAGACGTAAAAGATGATCCATTTCCTTTTCACCAGAAATCCTTACATTTTCTTCTTTCTTCAAAAACTCTTTGAATGATGTCAAAGTCCTGAAAAATTAATTGCAAGTTTTTCTTGTTAGTTATCTAGCAGGAAGACAAGAATTGGCTAAATATATATTTTTATAATTTTAGAATCTGTCTCTGTTTACTTAACTCAAAGAAATTTAAAATATAATTTAAATACCAGTCATAAATTAATCACCACAAAATAGCACAAATTGACAATTGCTTTGGTTTTCAAAAATGTGAAAAAACCTCACTGAAAAGTCACAACCACAGTCAAATCAAAACCTGAATGTAGGCAGCTAGGTTAAAGAATTGTGCATTTATCAGTAATTATAATCAAGCTTGTAAGCCACAACAAGTCAAACACCTTGAGTATGTCACATTTTTAGTTGCTGAAAAGAGCAAAGCTTTTATGTTCCACAGACTAATTAATTTATAGAAAGGAACATATAAATGAAATTGATCAAAAGCTTTGATTTTCTATGACTCCTAAAGAATTTTTTGGTTTTTCATAATTACTGAATGCTAAAATATTCCTACTGGCTGGCTGATAGCTAAACACTGCTATTTTAATACCTACCAAAAAAAAAAGAAAAGAAAACAGAAAAACCAAACATGAAATCACGGTAAAAATTGGAGTGCTCCAAATGATGCTTCCACTATGTCAGCATATTTATGCAAAGGGAAAGCATCCCCTAGCTCTGTAAGGCTGGTCAAGAGGAGGTGCATGGGAAAAGAGAACCCTCCAATGCAAGGGTCTCAAAGTTGAAAATACCTTCTCCTTAAATTTATTTTCTTTCTCTCCAGATTCAGGACTCTGAGATCAAAAGAAGTAGAGCACAAAAACATTGTGCACTGCAAACCAAAACATAAAACTGATTAAAAAATATGAGTTTTTTTCTTGTTGTGCAGTCACTATATCATCTACTTTGTAGTTTCTTTACAACAGCAGCAGTATAGCAGTTTCCTTTTATAAATAAGAACCAAATACCAAAATGCACTACTAAATTATTGAACAACTCGACTGCAATTCCTCTCTTATCAGTATATAATGTATTGTATCTTTCATATTTATCCTCAGATGTTATTTGTATAGCATGAATCATATGTCCTCCAGTGGCAGTGCTTTATATGAACAAGTAGAGTTATTACAAGCAGTGGCAAATTGAGGCCAACATTATAACTCCCAGAAGCAATGCAAGTCATCCAAGGTGCAGTTAGAAAGGGGGAAGTATCAGTTCCTGTGCTCTGCTGCAGACGTTTCTTGAGGCTCTGCCAACTCTGACAAACATTAACTCCCTTTATCTACAACTTAAGTCCTCTGTAGAACCTTCCAGATCAGGATGATTTTAACAGCTTGGCAAAACATATAATTCTGAATAAGGATAGAACTTACAGCTGTATCTTCATATAAACTGCTTACATTTGATTATGTGATAAAAGACACGGAGAAGTTAAAATAGTAAGAAAAGTTTTAAAAAAATTCAAAAGAAACCATAGCCTCAGAGTGCCCTAGATGAAATTGGAAACTACATGCATACAATTAATCCTATGTGTTTAGAATCCTGTTCTTCACAGTATGCTCCAGTTACAAGATCTCCGGCACAATTAACATGAACTGGACTTCTACAATAAAAATCAAAATATGTCACATGCATTGGACTTGCTGTATGTGAGAAACATTACTGTGTCACAGCAACTATTTGTGGGAATTAAACTTTGTTTGCAGAACAAGATAAAGAATTCAGGTCCCAGTTCAAAATGCCCAATTATACATAGCTGCTGATTCCTGTGAGTCCCGATCATGTAGTAGTCAGGGCCTCTGCTGAACCTGTAAGTAGCTACACTCTGAAGCACAAACTTAATTTCTTTTTCAAAATATGTAAGCATCAGCACAGTTATTTGACTCTACACAAGGTTTTGAATTACAGAATATAAAATAATACCACAAAACAGACAAAAATCTGAAGTCAATTAAATGTAATGTGAAAATGAATATTCGAGTTGATCTGAACTTCATAAGACAAGCTGCAGAAAGATAACTTACCAATTATGAGATGCAGTATATCCTTCTGAAAAGTAGGCATCTGATTTCTCATTCCATTGCTCGATCAGGGTATTTATGCCTGATAAAAGTTTTCTGGCTTCCCTTTCATCTAGAAACTGAGATACTAAATCAGCTATGATTCTTCTGAGTTCCAAAAGGAGATTCTGAGAGAGACTGCTGCTGCTGAGCCACTGCTCAAGTATCTAGTAGATGGAATGCAAAGTAGAACACCTAGTTAGAGAATTTCTATTCAGACAGTACAAAGAATTTGCATGTCTTTAAAAAATTCACACAATTAACAATGACAGCAAAATTTCTCCCTAACAACCTGTCTAGACTCTGAAATGACTGAGCTTACAAAAGTTGATTTTCAATACAGTTTTGACTGATGCAAATTGGCAATGTAACATGGTGCATCATACAGAGAACCAATATCCTGTGTGGTGCTGTCCTTGTTCAAAGACCCAAGAATGGTAAAAAGATGGCCTGAGACTGAAAACAACTAAAAGCTGACCTCCAAAGCCTCAGGCTTCCTTTAACCAGAATTTTGGCTACACTGCCAACACAATGGAAGGCAGAGGCCTTAACACCTTCGGGGTTCCACCCCACAAAGAGATGATAATGCTCCCATTGTGTAGCCCAGAAAAAGGCACACCAAGGCCCAGCCAAAGGTGCTTACTGCTCTCCTATCCTCCATCGCTACTGGCTTTTTTTTAATGCCAAGTGGATATTACAGATTTACTCTAAGAGAAGTCCTGTTTACCCAGAAAATTCACAGTGGCCCAGCTTACAGTACTACAAGTTTCCACCATAAGAATGTCAACCCTTGCTAAGGGTTTTAAAATCGTGGCTGAAATCATTAATGGATTTTCCTGCATAGGAATTAGTGCATTAGTTTTGACAATCATTAAATTATTTCTTCAAGCCATCATACAGCAGGGAAACATTTATCAAAGAATATATTTTTGAGGAAATTTCTTTAGATGATATTGCAAACACCTCCAGAGCAGTTTGATACACAGTTCATATTTTCTAAGGGAAAAAAAAATCCATATTTCAGTATAAAAACAAACACCAATGTTAAGGCATCTAGACATTTTCCTTAGGAAATATCTGAATGTTTTATCCTTTTCTCCATGTAACTGCACATATGTCATTGTAGAGACTGCATGCCAACCTGTTCTGCAAGATCAGAATGCAATACTGGAGGTTTAGTTTTCTCCCCTTCTTAGACACCAGATCAGTTATTATGGGGTCAGAACCACCTTGTGGGGGGTGTATGTGTGTGTGTGGAGGGAGCAGGGATGGGTTGAACCTCATGCAGGTGGGAGAGGTGGGGTTGTCATTGTATCCCTCATGTCAGATGCTGGAGCCCACAAGGGGAAGCACCGGAGCAGCTGCCAGTCACAAACGGCCCGGGAAAACCATAACACCCCACAGCTCCTGGAGCCCCTGACCCAGCTCGGGTCGGCAGGGACAGTGAGGACACGGCCACTCACCCTGGCCTGGGATCCCAGAGTGGCTGGTGGAGCAAAACCCATCTGAGGGTTTGGCCATAGAGACCAGAGCAGATAAAACCAAGACATATGCCACATGTCACCGCCCTGCCATCTGGATGTGTGACAGCTGGTCTTACACAAGGTTCAGTGGTAGCTATTTGATCTGCATCTCCCTCTTTCTCCTTCTGTCTTTTTGTTCTCTCTGCTTCTCTTTCTTTGCTCCTTTCTTGATGCTTTGGGTGGCTTGGAGCTGGAGGGACTGGATTTTGACCTAAACATTATAGATTAGTATGTGCTGGGTCAGTATTGTCTAACTTGTGTGGTGCCCTTTTGAACTTTTGCCAGGTTCCCTTAATTTCTCCCCTGAATTATCCATAAAAATACCTCTTGGGAACAAGTCTGTGGCTTATCCCTTGAAGCTATCTCGAGGAATTAAAGAATCCTATATACATTTTAAAGTAAAACTCCTGGCTGAGCCCATGAGCAAGCAGCCCTGGGGCCAGAGTGTTACATCCCTTCAACCTTCTTTGGCCACTATTGCCAGAGATAGTGAAGGGGTATTAAAAATAAATTAATTATATGCTATATCTGTGGAGGCCTCTACTCAGCTTTCAGTTTTGCACAACACTTAGTCTCAGGTGGGACAGTAAATGGATCTTCCCTATGACAGACATCTGCAGTGCAGCATATTTCACTATATTCCCTATAAGATTTCAAATCTGAATTTCAGTTAATGAGAAAATCTGATTAAGTGAACACATGCTGATAGATTATACTTCCACTGTAATGATTCTTTATAAGGATTACTTCATCTTGTCAGCAAGACGAAAAAGGTTCATGAAAATAATATTGAATAGATAACTCAGATCTTTTAACTAAGTTACTACTGACAGCCTACATACAAAAATTAGGAATTCGATCTATTATCTTATTAAAGTATACCTGTGTATAGAGTCTGAGCTTGCTGACAGCGTGAACAAGATACAATTTGGCCTCATGCCCTGCAGAAATGCAGCCCTGTTCATTATTCTCTTTGTTTGTTTCATCTTCTGGCACACTGGACAGAGCAGAGCACACAAACTCTTCCAGTGTCTCTCCTGTGGGAATCTGGCAGGGGGAATTAGGAAATTGGTGATTATCTCAAGAGAGCTGCTGAGTGTTATCTCTGCTATCAACTTACTTATCTAGTGAAAACAAGAATATCACATAGCCTCCTTCAGTGAGAACAAAGCCCATTTAATCCACCATCATATTCTGGGGCATGTACTTCAAAGTAGTCGACATGCAGGCCATTGTATAAAATACCAGTCACCGCACTAAGGTACTCATACAGTAGGCAGAACAACGAGACTTGGATATGTAAAGAATTTTCACCATGTAGCTACACCAGTGCTTCTACTTCTATAGTAATTTTCAGGCTGGTTCTGAACTTATTTAACTATGATACAGTACACCTACAGTAGAATAAGTATATTGGAACAACTTCACAAGTACAAAAATTACTGATGTAAAGAGTATTTAGGACGATACACCTCAAACAATGATTACATGCAGCAGACTAGTTTTAAGTTGGTGGCTTTCAACAGACTGGCCAAGAGATCAGAATTTTTCCTCCTAGACTGATTTTTAAATTCTGTGATGAAATATTTATTATTCCCAATCATATAAACATTATTAAAGCATACAAAAATAATTCCACACATTTTAATTATCATGATTGGCTTACTGAGATACTTCTAACTCCTTTGAACTTTCACCAGAGAGCTTATAAAAGTTTTGCTGATGTTTTGACACCAAACAGAATGGAGCATTAGATACAGAGTTGAAGTGCTCAAAACAGACATTGTTCAGGCTTCCACCTTTCCCTTCATACTTTTTGATGGTCTTCAGTGCTCTAACATAGGCACAAAATAATAAGATATTAGCTGAAATAGTTAGCAAGTGAGTAGCCTGGGATTTTACAGTCAGTCATAGCTACCAAGCTGCAGATGAATTTAGTTCAGTTGATCAAAGAAGTAATCAATGATATTTCATTAAAAGGCCATTCAAAGTCAAGGGTTTTTTATAATTTATCTCTTTGCTTAAATCTGTTATTTTTACAATGAGCTCTTCTGGAATATAACTTTAACCTGTATCTGGAAAAGAACAAGCAGATTACACATAAATACCAATTGTTCTATTAAAAAAAAAAACAACCCTGCAGACTTAAGTAGAAATTCAAAAGACGTTTCAACATTTCTGCAGTTCAAACCAGACCAACACAACAGACCACTTTGGTCTAGAAGACAGGTTAGAAACCCTTCTCTGAGGAAAGAGATTTTATTCCAAATTTGATAAAAAACCACTATATTTGATTAAGTCCCACTGAGACAACTCAGTCAAGTATATTCATACCAAGACTGCACAACTGAGAAGAAAGGACTCTTGATGTGCCTTAATTTACGCACAGAAGAGACAGGCATTCTTTATTCAACAAACCAGATGAAAAATGCTACCAGCCAAGCTAATCCTGGCAGATTCAAATCTAGAATTTAGTTTAAAAGCTTAGTGGGGCAATATTCAGAATTCTCTAGAGGATTGGATAATAAACCTGGGACTTTGTCATACTCAGCTGTGACTCCAGAGAAGCATAACTTCACCAATGTACACAACTAGACCTATCAGCATCTTCAGGTGCGGAAATTTCAGATGAAGTTAAATACATTGCTTTTGATGGGAATTAAGATAGGATATTTAATAGTCTTGTAGCTGCTTCACAAATCTAAGATATTACTACAGTTTCTGTAAGGCAGGAAAAATCCCTTCAGGGTACAAAGACAGCAAAATATTAAAGAGAAGGACACTGAAATTTTTGACTGATTTACCTTTGTTAATTGTGCTGTATAACTTAGCAGCTTCTCAACATGAGGACCATCAAAACCAAACCTGGATTCAAGTTCTGCTTTCACAGCAAGTGGATTCCACAAAACATCCCCAATAGAAAGATTGTATTGAAAACCTGAAAGAAAGGAAATCTATTTACATAATTCCTCTTATTTGTTAATGTTGTTTCTTGATGATTCATACTTGATGAGATCCAAAAACCATGTTCCCAGCTTTTCGCTGGCAGGGAGGCAGGAATTGTGCACCTGAACACCAATTTCACTAGGATAAAATCCATGATTGCAGTAGTGGTAAGATCAGTTAATCTGATGTTATTCCAACAGTTGATGTGATGATGGTGAAATGTCCTTGCACAGTGATTGCCAGCATATCCAGCAGGATACCATTCTAAACTGCACATAGGCATGCAAATGTGTGTGTATGGACTGGATGTGAATCATCGCCAAGAAGGAGAGCACCAGGGGAATACCAGAAGTCCCAGAGAATTCAAGTTCATCCTCTGTGCAAGAGCTTCAGCACATCACCCTTGTACCACTTCAGCTTTTGTTTAGGAAGGTGAAGTTGGATTTAGACAGCATATTACTCTTAGCCTGACCTTCCATGCCAAGCACACACCTGCACTAGCATCTAACTGTGTGCCCCGGTTTGCCAATGAAACTCGTTCCTGACCTTTTCGTGAGGAGTTGTCCGGGGGCCAGCCTACCTTCTCCAATTAAACTCATCTCCCACAGTGAAGTAGCAGATGGAGATATGTAGCCCTTCAGCTGAGAGCAGAAGTTATGAGAACAGAAGAATGAAGTTTAAAGTAAAACAGCCATAATCCTTAACATGCATATCCAAAACAAGATGCTATCCTTCTATCTAATGGAAGAAATTGTCCTTTGTATTGATTTAGCCTCTCTGCAAAGTTCACCACTGAAAGACCATTTTAAACACAACATATTGGAGTACTGTGCGCTTTTTATCAAATAGTTGCCAGAGGCTGATAAAATTTAGTTATTAGTATTTCAAAAGTAGATCAATAAAGAAACGGGCTAGGACTACAGCAATACAGTTCAGTTCTTAGACTTCAGAAATTTAGCAGAAGCTCTGACAATTACTATTTTTGCATATTGCCAGCATGCTAGTGAGGTACTTCAAGGAAAATCTGCAGCAAATTCCTTACCTTCTAAGCTCCTATCCTGTACTGATGCAACAGTTAAATTCAGAGCTGTTTTCACCACTTCATAGAAACTTTGGCCCAATGGTATCATAGGTAAATCCTTAAACAATGCTAAGGTACTGAAAGTGAAAAATAAAACAAAAATCAAGCTCTCCATAAACTCAAAAAAGCTGAAAGAACTTGCTGGAAAGATATGACCTTTAAGAAACTGAAAAATAAACCACTTTTTTTACTGTTGAAAAAAAAATGTTGTTCAATGAAATTAGACTTTTCATGAACAAAACACAAGATGAGATTTTACAGTTAGAGTTTCACTCAATTTTCATTAAGGAAATATCTCCTAGGAAACCGATATCCTCTTAAAAAAAAAAATAGAGAGAAAATGTGTGATCAGAAATGGGAGCAAAACTATCACAATCTCCCAGTTATCCCCATAACAAGGTATAGTCAACACAGAATACATATATTTTAGTTTCAGTCAAAATGCAGGGAAACAAAACATACTTTTAAAGCAACATATCACTTATTCTCACAAGAAGTTAAACAAAGCACATTACAAAATACATTGATAAAAGTGTATCTATTGAATTTCTTACAAGTTCCAGTCTCAATCAACTTAGTGGTGAAACAAATTTCTTTGTTAATTTAGCTATAGCTGTAATTTACTACTTACAGTTTATGTCAAATTTACCAGTTGTTTCCTATAGAGCAATTCTTTCTCATTATGCAAGGATCCAGTTTTGCAGACTGGATCAGCAGCAGCAGTTGCCAAAATATTCAAGGCGGGGGGGTGGGAGGGGAAACAAACCACAAGAAAAACCCCAAACAAAACAAAACAAAACACAAAAAAACCCCAACCAAACAAAATTACCAAAACCCACATGTAAATATCTGAGTTGCCCCAGATTAATCACTTGTGTAGCCAAGCAGCACAGAGCTGTTCGTTCACTCTCCTACAGGAGAGGAAGAATATAAAAAGAAGGCATACAGACTCATGGATCAACCCAGAAAGAGTTTAATAAGTGAAGCAAAAGTTGTGCATGCAAGCAACAAAAAAACAAAAATTCCTTCCCTTCTTTTTATCAACAGCCATATGTGGGAGCCAGGCTCTCAGGATGCCTAGAAGTTACATGGGAAGACAAACACCATAACTGTGAACACCCTTCACTTTTGTCCCCTTGTCAAGATTAACAGATTCATGACTTCACCCAGCAGATGAATCAGTGGTTACTGTGGTCTGTGGGTACTGCTGCTGAAGAGGAAAAAATAACCATAAACTTACAATCAATTCCTGTTTTACCTCATGAACACTCAGATGCTGAGAGATTGCAATCATTCCAGAAAATAATTCTGCTGTTGGGATACAAGCACAACTAATACAGCTTTGCATGCTCAGAGAACAAGCTGGAATAAGGTTACAAATTACTCAGGCATAAGGGGAAAATTAATAAACTAAAAAAATCACGCCCCAATATAGCTGCAATCCACATACTGTAAGAGAGAATTATTTCCCAGTTTGAAAAAAAAAAAAAGTTATGCCATCATATCCTTCATATCTTTTATTATTATTATTATTTATTATTATTATTATTATTTTAAATTAGAAAAAAGACAGTGGGATGCTAAAGGCCCATTCCTGGTCCTTGGGCCCCTGCTTATCCATGAGGTGAGGCTGGGGAGGTTCATGGCCAGTCTTGAACAGGCATCCAGGTCTGGAGGCCTCCTCTGGCTTTATCTGACTACAATGACAAGCACCTATCAACCTATTACAACCAATTGCCTACCCCAGCAAATACATTTCTGACTTTTAGCTAAAAATTTCCTTATTTTACTGAAAATTCCTGTCTATATGTGTCTTTGTCTAGACTGTTGATGCTATGTTTTCCTCTGAATCCGACTGTCCTTTACCGCATTGGATTCAGAATACAGTCTCTGGGGCTTTTTTTTCTTACTGCTTCATTTCTTGCAAGCAAACAGCTAAAGCTATTTTGATAGTAAGAGGCTTCATAAACAAAACTGAGTAATTTTTCAGATATTGATCAAGTGCTACATACATTTTAACTTCATTGGGATCCAAGCTATAATTTTCTTGTAGTCATAAGTAAATACTGTGTATTTCAAAGACCACCAGAGCATGTTACAAAGTTCAAAGCCATATAATGTGATGGGTTAATTTCAGACTTTGCTAACATGAAGTTACTTATTGAAGACTCCTAGGACATCTCTGCTGAGTTTGGCAGAGATGAAAAATACAGTTATGAAGGCATCAGTGTGGGTGCAAACTCTATCACAGCTCTATAAAAGCACTATCTGGTAAAGAGAAGAAAATTTTAGCTTCTTTACCCTGATGAGGATGCTTATTTTATTAAGTAACCAATGAGAAGAACAAGA
Source organism: Dendrocincla fuliginosa (assembly GCA_035047845.1). Lineage (NCBI taxonomy): Eukaryota > Metazoa > Chordata > Aves > Passeriformes > Dendrocolaptidae > Dendrocincla > Dendrocincla fuliginosa. The sequence continues at coordinate 80,152,465 of JAWWMO010000083.1, read as the reverse complement.
ATTGTCAACAAAATTTTAAAGCAGGGGACTTTCAAGAATGTAAAAGTACTTACTGTTGAATAACCTTTAGAAACTCTGCCATGGCAGCTAACTCGTCTTCTGTATAAAAGCTGTTCAGTTCAAAACGAGGGAGTGAATGCAAAAAGTTCCAGAAATAGGGTTGCTTGTATAGATTTTCTGCTCTAGAAATCATTTTCTCTGCTTCATTCAGATCCATCTTTATGTGATAAAAAGATTACATGCGATGTTTCATTAACAGGAGGGGAAAAAAAAAAAAGCACATGCCTGTTATTTTCCCAACTTTCTTGATTTCACTTTGTTTCAGATGTCTTTCTCTGCTTTAATGGAAAAATGGAGCTGGGAGAACAGCTAAAGAATCTCTTTCTGATCAAAAGTGTAACTCTTTCCCAAAGAGTAGAATCATCTTTTAGATCTCAAGCCCAAGGAACTTAGCCCCGCAATGAATTTCTAATTCTAGGGTATAAAGACCAGGGGACTGCCCAGAACACGCTCTCTTGCCTAACAGCTCCTTGCAGGGTTTGTAGGGGTCTCAAATAATGATTATAAAAATTAAAGATGAACTGACTGGGATAAAAAAAGCTTCCTTTACAGGACTACACAATAAGGTGCCTATGCAAAACAGTATTGATCACACTTGTTTATTATACAGTCTTTGCTGCTCTAAATTAATGTTTCACTAGGGCTTTTTTGGATTATGGCAGCTTCAGCATGGTTTACACTAAACAGGTTGTGCATACAGACTTACTAACAGTGATTGACTACTGTCAACTAAATATTTTCTTAGTGTTGAGAAATACATGCTTTACTCATTCCGTTCACAATATGAAATTTGATATTGGTATGTTTCCCTTCAGTTAAGCATTTTACAAGTAATTAAAAAATAGTACTATAAAAATGCCATCTAATTTCAAGATACAGGAAATCGAAGTTTCATGAAGTAGCAGTTACAATCGATCAAATGTGGAAAAAAATGCATTTTAAAATACTTTTTAAATGAAACCTATGATCTGTGAAAGGTACAAAATTGACAGTAATGGAGAACCATTACTGTGTCCATTCACCCTTCCTTTTGTTGTTGAGAATGCAATAGTGAAGGCCTAATGCATTAGGCATGGCACAAAGACCAAACTCATTTCATATTAATTGTCAAAAAGATTCTGGAAGGAATTATGTTACATCTGGCACATCTCTCTTCCTTCAGCCCTAGCTTGAGTCTGCTTGCCATATTTGCTGGATCACAAATCTGAATTCAGAGTAATCCAATCCAAGCAAGAGCCTCATCTTTTTAATCTCACTGCAGTCCTTTTGAAGTTTTGGTTTGGATTTCTGTTGTTGTTGTTGTTTTGGGGTTTTCCACATGCTGGTTTTGTTTGTTTCTTAAATAAGTTTATGATTTAGGATAAGAGTTCCTTGCAAGACAGTTTGCAAAATTGTTTTATACAGCTGCACATGGCAAATGCCCTTTTAAATTGCTCCTAAGGAACGATTAGCCTTCAGATAGTTGTGGATTTTAGCTAGAAACAACCTAGACTGGTTTAAATCAGTAATCTACAAATCACTCAACCGCTATCAAAATTACAATTCATTATTTTTTCCTTCAACCACAAACCAATTTTTTTTAAGGATAGTTTTCTTAAACTTGACAGGATACAAATGTCTAACCACTACAATAAAGATGCTTCAAAACCCAGAACTGTAATTTAGAAATAAACTGTAAAAATACTTACAGAAAGAAAAGTGGTGATGTTATGGAGCCCTGTAAAATCAAATATTTTCCTTTATGGAGAAGTATTATTAATGTCAGAAGAATCAATATTATAAGCAACAGCAAGCAGTGCAAATAGGGTATTTCTACAGAAATAAAGGCACATGAAGCAACTAACATCCCAGAAAGATAGTCATCCATTGGATTTTCTGAGCTTCTCAACACTTTTACTATGATCACAAAAGCAATTTAAAAGACATTGTTTATCATTTACTTTTCAGTGATGCAAAATCATCAGATCAGCGCTAGACACAGACATCCAGGCATGAAAATTACCATTTCACCTAAATATTTCTGCTTGAAAACCAGCCAGAAAGGCAGGATAATGTTATGTCCTAAACATCGACCTGGTGCAGCAATGAGGCCGCACACAATGGGTGGGAGTAGAACAGAAGCATTAGACCCTGGTATTTCCAGTCTCATTGTTTCAATGCAAGACTGAAGGTCACCTAAGGTCCACAGGTGTGAGCTACTGAGGTTTTCTATCCTTATACCCTTTAGTATAACAGAAACATAGCCTCTTAAACTACTTTTCAATGTGTGTTAGACCAAGTAACCTTGTACTCTGATTATTAACCCTTATCTTTAAACCTTTCCCTTCACAGGGTTTTCTTAAATTTCTAATAGAACAAAGGCACAGTTTTAGAAAGCTAACTTGTTTGGGTTTTTTTCTGATAATTTTGATGGCCACAGTGCTATGAATCATAAAAATTGTTTTATTTTTTTTCAGGCCAGCTAAAATTTTAGTTTGCTGAATTATTTTTAACATAACAGTATTCTTTTGTTTGATGGTTATCACTACCTTATAGGAAAAGCAATTAATTTTTAGAAAGATCATAGCTTACCTGAAAACCTTGAGTTTTCCTCCCATAGTTTTTCTAAAGCCATGGCTTTTTCTGTAGTATTAATAAATTCCTTTGCAAGTTCTTCTATCTCTTTCATGAAGTCTAAATCAGGTCCAGTGACTCCCTCTGGACCAGTTTTGGTACTCTCAGTACTTTTTGACAGAAAGAAAAGGGATAGGTGAGGTAATTAAAAACTGAAAGCAAGTAGCTGAAAAATATGTATACAATCACAGCAGTATTCTGGGTTTTTTTAGCTCTTATGCATTTATACAACTTCTATTTAGTTCAATTCATTAGCATGCAAGTTGCAGTTCTGTGTCTCAAAACCTCAGGAAGCAATGAAAAACTGCTGAGCTCATGTATACCAGTAACTCATCTCTGGCAGCAGCCAAGGACAGAAACATCCAAAGCAGTCTTTAATGTTTCTGAACACACTCAACTTTTCTCCCCCAGTTTAGCATGCATCCAGGTGACAGTTCCTGGATGAGAAAGTTCAAGTTGTCCTATTGCATCTAAGGCAATTGTTTGTTTTTTCAAATACATGTGACACCTATAGAAACAGTATCTTATTCTCACTACTAGCTTTTTCCTGATTTTAGCTCGCTACCCTCGTAAATGTTATCTCTGTCATTTCTGTCACACTACTACCTGGTGGCTACTTAACAGCACAACTTTCTAACAATACTTTCAAATGAAATCAGAAGTCAAAGTCATTTAAACCCCTCTTCACAGGACAATATTACTTGGACTCTCCTAAGACACCATAAAAAATAGAATAGTTATATTTAGGATGTTAGTAGGGAGTTGAATGCTGTATTATCTTATAGAAAATTCAAATTATCTTAAGAGTTAAATCCTATCTAGCAAATATATTGCTATTTTTCATTAGAAGCACAATTAACTGTCACAGAATCACAGAATGGGTAAGGTTGGAAGGGACCACAATGGGTCATCCCTGCTTGAGCACATGGCACATGATTGCATCCAGATGGCTCCTGAATATCTCCAGTAAGAGATACTCTGCAGCCTCTCTGGACAACCAGTTCCAGTGCTCAGTCACCCACACCATAAAGAAGTTTCTCTTCATATTCAGGTGAAACTTCCTGTGCACCAGTTTCTGCCCATTGCCTCTTGTCCTATCCCACCTACAAAAATATAATTAAGATTACATTCCTTTCTTGCAAAGCTTGCATGTGTTTTCAGCACAACTTTTACTTATTGAAAGAAAAGCCTAATGAGATCAATTCACAAACCAAACTATCGGTGATAACCTTCTGATTCTCTAATTTCTCTTTCTCTCTCTCCTTGATCCTTATTTGATCAGACACTCACAGAGCTGTCTGTAACTTTAGACTAAGGGATAAAAGAAAATTTAATCTTAAAACAATCGAGTTCTTGATTGTTTCAGTACAGCTTATTTTTATCCCAACTTGGATGACAGCCAGTAGGACTTTGGAAAATTCTTTCACTATCCTCAATTTTCAGTGGATTAAAGGCAGAATAATTCTTCACCACACTTTTTTCCCATCTAAAAGGAGTTTTAAAAAGTGGGTTCCTGTTGTTCAGAAGGTGGCTTTTATGGTGATTAAAAGCTGCACTTAAGCTATTACTTTCGAAAACTACCACATAAATTCCACTATTACTAACAATCCCACTGCCTGAAATTTCAGACAGTTAAGAACACTGGTGTTTGGCAAAGAACTGGAACACTATATACTGAAAACTTCCTAGCACTCTACTCTTTGAAGTAGGGTGAACAAGGGGACAGTCCTTGACCAGAATGACAACAATCAGATTTGGTTAAAAAAAAAAAAAAAAAAAAAAAAACAGTCAGAACATTAAAACCCCAAAACTCTAGCTCAATTTCCATAGGATTTGTCACAGGCTGAGGGGTTTTTATAGGGTTTACAGGGGAGAAGGCTGTTGGGGTTTGTTGGGGTTTTTTTAATACTTGGTGAACTTAAAATTGAAAACTAAACTGTCCTAACAAGGTCACTTAAAATTATAACTAGTATTCAGAGAAGTGAATCGTAAGGGTGGTATTTCAACCCACATTGCTTTTCCTCCAAACTGGACACAAGCCTTGTATCCCCATCTAGAGATTTCTCCTGTTTTTAGAAGCATTGCAAACAACAGTACTCTGGGAAAAAGGCCACCTTACTCACACAGGAGCACACAGCTGGACTCAATGCTGTCTGCTGTCTCGGGTGCTGGTGCTGTCCGGCCTCCCTGGCAGCAGCAGGGGGCACAGAGAGCAGGGAGGGAGCCAGCAACTCCTATCCCTGCCCCATCACTGACTCTGCTGCACCCTGGAACTGCAAATTTTGGGTTGATAGACATAAGGGAAACTTGGCATCTAATTTTATGTGCTTTAGCCACCTGTTTGATATCTAACAGAAGCACAACAGATTACACAGACTGAATTAACACTCACTTGGGCTGTCCTTCCAGTGTTCCCAGGCTTGAGGACTAGGAAGACAAGCTACTGCTCTGAGAGAGGTCCCACGGATTATGTGGGGAAGGGGAAATGGGACTGGGGAAGATACACAGACTAGGAGCATTAAAGAAAACAGGTGGCAGCACTTGGTAGCTCTGAAGACCTACAGGGTTAAGTGCATGGGAAAACGAGTTGAAACTGCAGAGGGAGCCGGGAAACAGTAGGGGGGGTGTTATCTAGGGTATGACAGGACCAAACCCCAGGCATAAGGACCAGCTATTCCAAAAGAGAAGGCAGGATGTGCAATCTGAAAATCCCATGGATACACCATACTCCCATGTGCAAGCCCCTCAGCAGGACGAGAGCAACAGTTTGGACATGCTGTTTGTGGGCTATTAGATTTTTGGGCATTTACAGTGCAGTAGAGATGTCAGCCAGCAGCCGTTCGTCTCCCTCTTTTGCCATCATTGCCAAAGCCCTTCCTCTGGTTATTGTTGGAGCTGAGCACAACCTCCTTTGGGAGGGGAACTGGCAATGGGTGTGGTAACTAGTGTGTGGTTATCAGGCTTAGGTTTATGAAACACATTAAAATATTAGAGAGGTTTTATTTGCTGAATAGCCGTGCTAAGATTTAAAAGATTTGATGTATTTTCAACATGGTAATAGAGGACTACATTTATCTCCTAATAAGAATGCTACAAGTTACTATTATTTTCTTAATTCAGCACAAGTTGCACAAAATTGCAGGAAGATGTCACCATCTTGCCAGAAAGATAAGAAACTAGACTTCAAAATCAGATGCAGGGATGGTCCAGGCAAACAATTTTCACACACTGTGCCAACAAAATTACTTTGCTGTTTTGCTGCTATTCTCCCAAATAGCCTTCAGTGCGTGCTTTCTGGAGCAGAAGGCGACATTAACTCCCTTATGTGTGTGTGTAAAGGAAGTCAAGCTGCAGTTCCAAGGAAGTCCCTAGCAGCATTTGCTGGGAACAATAAAGAGGAGAAGCAAGGGATGACAAAAAGAACAAAAGGAGGAAGCCAGTAATTTGTAGAAGAGGACATACATAATTAGAAGTGGGGTGTTAGGAGAAGGTGTGTGTGTACACATAGAATTTCATTATCATCCCTGGTAACTCTTCCCTTAATTGTGCATCTCCACAAATTTCATGAGGACAGAAATCAAACTAAAGACATACATTCATACAAATTTTGACCATGACAAAATGCTGCAAAAGACCAAAAAGACTCTTCATCTCTTTGAGTACATAAGAGCAACTGTCGTTTCCTAAAGCCAAGATTCAAAAATGCTAATTCTGTCCAAATTACTAAGTTACTCAGGATGACAATAGGAATGTTTCAGAGCTCATCTGAAATTTTAGCTATGATATGAAATGCCATTAGACTGGTGACTTTCATAAGCCTCTCAGCAAACTCGTCTCAACCTCACAGCTGTCACCACATTAAAAGTATCTTTCTAAAATTGCAAAGCCCCAGCTGTGGTGGCTTCCATTGTGCACCATCTCAGAACAGCCTGGAGACATGATATCTCCATCAATACCAATACACATGCTGGGCAACAACATACTGCATGTCTGTCACAGAAAGATCTTTCTTCTCATGTTGTGTACAGTTATATCCTTTGCGAAATGCAACAGACCAAAATACATAAAGAAACAAAAAGGTGTTCTTAACTGGCTATAAAATGGAGAAAACTCATGTTTAAGTTTCCTTTTCTCCTCAACTCTCTGACAATCTATAAGAAAGATCACGAAAATTACTTCTCCTTCTGTTTTACAGCTAAATGTCTCCTCTTGTACATGAGCTCTTCTGAAGCTAATTCATTGGAGAACCACAAAGGACTGGGTATTGATGAAACAAAAGGTTTAGACCAGTAAGAAGACAGCTAAATAAAGAGTAATAAACTAATGGTGCTTAGAAATAGCATCATTGAGTCTTGGTTTTGTAATCTTTGTAGTTCTAATTCTGAGAAAGCATAAGCTTAATTTTTGGGGGGTATTGAGAAGTCTAATAAGTACAGCTCTAGGAGATCAAGATGCAGGGACAAATCCCATCATGTTTTGCAAGACTTGCAGTGGAATTCAGAGTACTGGGAAGACATTATGTTTCTATGTATGCACACAGAAACATGTGGGTGTGAGGCCATAGGACTCTGTGCTGTGTGGTTTTTATCTTCTTTGCATTTTCTCAATTTTATTCTGTGCTCCACTAAGATGAGGCGGGGAGTGGAATATTTTGGAAATAACAGGGAACAATGTCCTTTTCCATGAGAGTTCCTAATACCTCCTTACTCCTCTGCTCTGAGATACCACTGGATGCATCAGGTTAGGGAATCACATCAGTGAGCTGACAGCCAGCAGCTTTTGCAGTGTCTTAAGAGAGGAACAAACAGCAAAGCCATGGAGCTGTTGAAAAATGGATGCTTTCTGAGGAGATGGCAGAACTTGCTACAAATCAGAGTTAATGAGGTACTTGTAGCCTTCACCTCGCTCATCTTTTTACCACATCAGAGGCTGTTGCCTGAAGGGACAGTGAGGGCATGGCCTGCACCTGCATGACTTCAGCCTTGGCTCAGCCTCAGTCATGGAGCAGCCCTGCTCAGGCTTCTCACAGACAAATAGTTATTTGGGTGGTTTATGGCTTCCATGGAGGTTCCTACTTTCTCCCACAGACAACTACATTTCAAACTGATTGCACCAATGTGGTACACACTGTGAAAACAAATGGATTAAGTGTCCATGGAAACTATGCAGAGTTTTTGATTTACCCTTAATAAACACAACACCTTTGACACAAGAAAGGTCCTTATATCAATCTTCTTGTTTGATATAAGTCCTCAAAGGGAAGATAATTGGTATTGCTGTTCCTATGCCACCCCATCTTTCCAGTCAGCAGGGACATTGTAGGATTCAGTTATGTTTGGCTGATCAAGCTGACAGTCTGTATTCCTAAGGCTGTTGGCAGCCAGCATAAGTCAGAGCATCCCTGAGGTTGATTTAATTTATACTGATGGACCTGGTGGAGCAGACTGACCTTAGAATGAACTTCATCCTACCTGTTTAGCCTTGTTCCTTACCTAGGCTATATGCTACTCAGTGTAAGCTACTGAGTGTATAAATATGGATACATGCATGGATTTCATTTTTTGGTTGAAAAATTGAAAGCCACCGAATGATTTCCCCAATTCTTAAGTAGGTCTAAGACAGCCCCCAGGGAATTCTTTCCTGATTTTCTTTTGAGCTGAAATATAATTTGGGCAGTTCAGTCAAAGCAGTGTAAATAATCATGCAGAGCAGTCAATATAGTTCACAGTTTCTAGAGGTTTAACACACTTAGATGGCAACTGGGCTAGTGATATAAATAAAAAGTATCCTTTCAAGGAACAATTTTTTAAAAGGCCAACAGTTATTGTAACTCTGTTACAATAATAATAGTAATATAATAATGCCACTGCAAGCAACAGGTTTCAGCGTTAGTACTGAGTTTGCAAGACCATGGCACAGAGGCTTGGCACCCTTGCTTTGTCTAAACTTGTCTTAATATGCCTGCAGTTTGGGGTTTTTTTACTTGGATTAGTTTTATCTCTTCTTTTCTATTTTCCTGGCCAGATGACTACAGCTATTTGCTTTGGTTTCACTTGTCACTGTATAGTGCCACCACAGTTTTATAGAGATAGAAGTAGCAAGTGACCACTCAGTGCAAAATGAGATATTTATGATTAACAAAGCCATGCAGAAGAACATTGGCCCAGCATAATAGCAAAGGCCTTGAGAAGTGGGGACATAGGATGCAGTGTACTGGAATACAAGTCTGGGATGATAAGAGAAGGGGCACAGGCTGGTTCTGAGGACCTCATGGCTATACACAACTCACCAGTGCTCATTTAAAATGCAGAACTATAAATTTATAATTTATAAGTATCAAGAAAAAATAACAGATAGTTAAAAAATTTAAAAGATATCATACACATTCAGGTATACCATGTAAATTTAGATGCATCATAGAGATGAAAACAAATGGAGAACAAGCAAGGTATAAATGCACATTAGCTAACATAAGTGACCCCAAGTACAGCCTAGAGTGAAAAAGAAGCCATCAGCACCACATTCTTTCAGGCAAAGGACTACAGATCATGACTTGCCTTAACAACCTCATCACTACACAGCTGCAGCCACTGACATTATGACCTAGAGCTGCACTGGAAATGTGAGCATAAGTCCAGGGAAAGGATGAGAAACTAAGTGGTCGTGTAACAGTTTTAACAGTTGTATCATTATTACAACAATTTTTGGTAAGGGATATTCCCATAATACTGGTATTTCTGTCCCTAAGTATTTTGTGTAATAACACATCTTGACTAATAGTGATTTGTGTCTTAAACTGTTAAGATTTCAATTCTAGTAATGTTACTGCTTTATGTAAGAGGTGTTTTGCCATAAGCAAGATTTATTTTGCCCAGTCTTACACTAAATTAACAGTTCTCTGCATGTACAAATAACTAGAACACACCATCGAGATCAACCGATAAGTATCATGGCCTATTACTGTGATATTGAAGCTTTCCAACTTGCTGCATGCTAAATTTATTGCTACCTATAAACCTCTACAATAATAAACCATAAATATATGATGCTCTGACATGCCTAACTGGCTCAGACCTCTAAGATCTTTTGGCAGATATTCTCAGTTTTCCAAGAATAACATACATATAAACCCACACATATTCTGATTAGCTCACCCTAATTTAACTTTATTGTTATATATTTTGAAAGGTTGATTGTGCAGAAAATTTGCTTAAATGTCTTTGTATCTCAGTGTTTTACAACATTTTTTAATAAATAAAATCACTAAATTTCTTAAAGAAAAATTCCATATTCAAATTAACCTTTTTTCTTTCTGCATTCTGGGATCCTGCTTCAGGGTCCTCTTACAGGTAACTTTTTTCAAGTTCTTTTTTATTACAGAGCTTCTCTTATTCCTTTTTGGTTCTTTGTGGGTATTACTTTAAAGTTATCTTTGTTTTCCTTTTCTCTGTTCACTTCTCCCATCACATATGCTCCCAAACTATTCGAAGTTTAAATCCACATATGATACACTTTTGCTACTCAGTTTCCCCCTCATGTAATAAAGGACTTTATAGTGAAGGATAAAAGTATGTTCTCATATGACAGCAGTGAAGGGCAATAATGTCACAAGGCACTACTACAATTTTACCCCAAAACAGTGTTCAATAAGGGCATCAAATATTCAATAAGGGCATCAAATGCCCAAGAAAGGCAAACAAAATTAGAAAGAGCCATGACTAAGGCCTTACATCTTTTGTATTTATAAAGACACTGACAGAAAATTTTAGCACAGAGCAGCAACGCTTCTGTTTTCCCTGTTTACAAGGCAGTGGGAACCTTTGCTATAGACAAAGATGTGCTGTGATACAGACGGCTCTGTTGAATTCATATAACTTACCGAAAGCGGCTGTTTTCCTGCGCTGTGTAACTCATATTTTTGCATCTTGAACCAACATTACAGAAAAGGGTCCGCATGAAAGGATAAAGACCCCGACTTGGTAAATCACGAGCTTCTAAGTAACCTAAAACCAAGCAGCAGCATAATCAAAATCAGTGACGTGGCAGTTGCAAACTGTACCATCACACTGTGTTTCCTTCTCCTAAAAAAAATCTTTGTTATGTGTGAGCAATGAAGTTGTATCAATGGCAGGTGTCCCATTTAAGAAAAACTCAGTCACCGCAGAAACCACAGAGTAAGCTCTGTGTCAGACTGCGACAACAGCGTATTTATGAATATCTAAACGGCAACTTTTCCATATCTCTGGAATTATCCATATCTCTCTACAGAGTAAATGTATATAGTGCAGGCTAGATTCTCCCCAGCTATTTCACTCTACAGATCTAGAATTTTTCTCCCAAATTGGTTTTTAATGAAGCTAAAGATGGTTTATCCCCATTTTACTGACATTGATGAATAACAGAATAATAAACTGAATAGATGATTATATCATAAGCAATTCTTTTCTAAATGAAATTAATGTTTTACAAGATAAAACTAAAAAGAACTTTATAAGGTGGAGTTAGTCATAACAAGTTTTGAAGTATTAAAGAAAATGGAAGAATTTATTATTCACAAAATATTAATTCTAAATCCCAGGAAGTACGTAAAGGTAAGGTTCATCATGTCTAGTTGCTAATATCTGCTGGGGAACTACCTACATCTGAACTAGTCATCTAAAATCCATTACTCAATAGAAAGAAATAAATACAACTAAACCCCAAATAATCCAACCTACATCCAAAATTGATGTCTAAAACTGGTTTGACAAGTCAGACCTTAAACTTTATATCTCTTCCCCATCCAATACACCTTGCTCAGGTCCACAGCTAGATATGGTTGAATCCCACTTTAGGATTCTTTCCATTGATTCCACTACATTAAAGTCCCCCATTCTAGGATATCATTAGTATTTGCTAAACACTTTTACAAGCAGAGGCAATCAAAATATAATACAGGTGAAACAAAACATACAGTTTTCCTTGTATTTTGGGGGCTCCTGGAAGCGGATTGCAGCTAGAATCAAGAAAAGCACACATGGCCACAGTATTTCAGCTAGAGATAGGACCTGAAAAGGGAAATCAAGACATCATCAGTCTGTAGAATACAGGATTTGGAAACAAATCATTAAAATCTATATATCTTTTAATTTTTTTTTTAACAAATTAAATATCTCCTTTAAAACTACTTAAGGGAAAATAAGACCATTAAAGTATATTAATTAACAGATGTTTCTATTTAAAGTCCTTATAACTTTGTGAAATACACTGCTCTCAGAACAGAAAAGTAGTTTTCACTTCTATTTATATTGTCTATAGATACTTTCTATAACACACTTCTGTGGTCAACACAGTGACTGACAGTGCAATGACAGTGACATCTGGCTTTCCCATACCTGAGCCTCCTAAGAAGCCAGTAGCATTCTGCACCTTGCTGCAACTCCTGAACCCTGAACCCTCAACCCTGGCTGGTGGAATACCTCCTTGTCCTTCCCTGTCTCCCTTTCTGCTTCCATTACACCTTTTCTATCCCCTGAAGTCACTGCTCTCCAAAAGCTGCCTTTGTCACCTCCAACAGTAGGAGATCAGACTAAGGGAGACCAAGCTAACAGGCCTGAGGCTGCACACCACCATACATCTCATGTATGCGTTCCCACTTCCAAGGCCACAATAAGGCACTCGAGCTGGGGCACCGCAGGACTCACAGATTTTGAGTGTGTCTCCTCTGAGCAGATTGCACATACACAGTGTGTGTTCACCGCTCTGCAGAGAGGACACAAACCCCCAAACAGATTGCACAGAAATAAAACCACAAAGACCAATTGTCTCAATTTTCAGCAGCAGAAAGGAAGAAACTGCCATTCAGCCAAGTTTCAAAAGACTTCTAGATTCACTGATAACAATACTAGGAAATTTTGAATAGTGAACTCAGTAACAGAAACACAGTAGAACTGACAGCCACACTGAATATCTCCCACCAGAGGCTGTTAATTTCTCTGAAGCATACTGAGGATTTTATTTCTAAACTATCAAGAGTTGAACCAAATCCCATATGGGAAGCCATTCCTAAACTTGGGCATGTCAGAAAAAATGCCTGATTAAGAATAAAATCCAATGGCAAAATCTTTCCTGTGGAGAAGGACTTCTCTGCCAAATATGAGGCAAGGAAACCAAAGGTTTACTGAAATTTAGGGAAGTCACCATTTATCTAAACTCGTCACACTCAGTACAATACAGAAGCCAATGAAAGGCTGGTTCTTTCAAATTTTTAGGGATCAGCAAGGGCCAGCTGCTCTCCAGGAGGTAGGGAAACATGCATGGCAACACCACCCAGCAGGGCAGAGGATCCATCACAGCAGCCCCCAAAGAGAGCAGGGCAGGGCCCACCACCTCAGCCAGCCTCCACCAGGAGTCCAGACCCTCAATGTCATGGCAGGGCCACGATCAAGCCAAAAAGACAAGGGCTGGGCTGGAGAGTGGTGTTCCCCAGCCTACACCCAGGTGGGAGCAGAGAGCACAGAAGCACAACTTTGTCTGGACTCTGGGCCCTGGCCACTAAAGCTTAGCAGAGCCCTGGGGCCCCAGGGCTCCTTGGCATGTTCATCCCCATTCCACCCATCCAGGGCTGGAGGGAGGGCCCGTGCTGTGGAGCAGAGCCATGGCTGCAGGATGTCTGTGGGCTGCCTGTGGGGAATGGAGCCAGGTGCAGCAGCTGAGAAAAGGGGCATTGCAGAAGAGACTTAAAGGGAATGTCACCAGGCCAGCCAGGAGGAGCTGGAAAGGATCCAGGGCACCCCTGGGAGAGTGCACCACCACCACCACCTCCACAATGAGAAGCTTAGGTGGTGCGTCAGGGTGGTGGGAGACCAAAGCACAATGGGGCTTATAGGGGAAGGTCCTGGACAGCCACAGGCCGGGCTCCCTGGTGCCCACCCCAGGGCTCAGGGCAATCCCAGATGGCAACCAGAGCACAGCACCAGCCAGCTGCTCCCTGAAGGGCAGGGAGCCAGACAGGGTGCCAGGACAGCATGGCCCTTGTCAGGAAGGGCTGCCCTCAGTGCCCAGGCAAGGCTCTGCCGGGAGCTGGGCCTCCAGGTGAGCCAGGTCTAAGGCTGAGGCAGGAAGCCAGCCTGCAGTGAGAGCAGTCAGGGTCAAACACCACCCTGCCATCTCTGGCAGAGCCTAGGGAAGGAGCATACAGCTAGGACAGAGACTGCTGCTCCTGCTGACAGAAATTTGGCATAAGAACCAAGAAGGCAGCTGCAGAGGCAACAACAGGTTGGAGGACTCAGTGAACCATCAGTATGCTGCACACATTAAGCATGCAAAATTGATCTTAATAAGTAAGTTATTTGTGGCAAACGTGGGAAAGTAATGCTGCTGTTTAAGGCATACTGGTGTTCAAATAAGAAAAGCATCCAGAGAAGGTCCAAAGAAAGGGTATTTGTGAGATTGCAGGATTGCAGTCCTTGAGCAGCTGCTTTGCCCAGGCATTGGGGAGAAACAGGGGCCTGAGAGCTCATGACATTCTGGGGAGCTGCACCTGGGAGGAATAATGAGTTTGGTAAGGGAACTTTAGGACCCAGCTGATAAAAGCAGATGACTTTGTAACTGTTCACTGTTCATCACTAAGCAACTTTCAGGAGATGTTTATATCTCTGAAAGTGTGGAAGAAAGAAAGGAATGTGAACTGTAAAACACAGAAGGAGGGCAAAGATCACACTTGCCGTAGGGGCAGACAAAGAGCAAGAATTACACCTGTATTGTCTCTTATGCTTAACATTAATCCAAGCCAAAAAATTATTAATAATAAAAATTTTTAAAAGGCATAGTTTGGGGGTAGGATATGTTTCTGTTTTGTCCCAATAACCATATCTGTAACTACACACTCAAGGATTTCACAGCATGATTTTAATTCCAATGGCACTCTAAGTTAGGGTATCAGAACAAGAGAATTTGGAAACCACCTTTCATCCTTTACCTAGCTACAAATGTGGATGGTAATAAATTATTTATTATTTATTATAGCTACTTAAACAATAGTTAAGAAATGAAGTGATAGAAAACTAAAGCTGTACATTTGCCCACTAGTGTGTATCTCCTGATCTTCCAAAATTTGTAGTTCTGAAGCAAAACTTCTGAAACAGAAATGAGAAGTTTTTCTTGAACAAAACTGCAATTTCAAACTCCAGCAGATGTCTAAATGTACATAACTTGTGCTGTCTTTGAACCACGTTAAGAGGAGGTGCTGATGCCAATCTGAATTTCAGTCAGAACACCTGTTCCTTACAGGACACTTACGTCTGTCACAGCCCCTTCACCTTTCACTGTGAAATATCAACTAATGCCACATGACATTACTGACAGATTGTTAGTTCAACAGACCCCACTTGTCTTCTAGCCCTAACTACTGATAAATAACAACAAGAAGACCATTGCCGTATACAGACAGGTCTACATGATATAAAACAGAGCTGAAGCACATCAAGCCATGCAGGAGGTGTTTCTCTCTTCAGATTCACAAGGGTCTGACCTGCCCTTTGCATAGGTGGATGATCCACCTGGATTTCTCCTCGTGTAACTGCAGATGGAGCACCTTCTCAGCTCAGTGTTTGCACAACAAGCACATAAAGGAGGTTTTGCAAGTTCCCGAGGGCAGCTTCTGGCTCTGAACAGGCAGAATTAAGTTTACTTTGGGTTATCCCTAGTAATTCCTGGTTTGGAGAAGTCTGCATCTCAGTGAGCCCTCTATTCAGGAAAGCTACCAATTAGGCAAATTTAAAACTTGCATGAATTAATATTTTGTCCTCCAGAAATATATGAGGGAAAACTATACAGAACAAGAAGACAAATAGAGCCATGTGGAGGAGAACAGGAGAAACTGAGAAGCCAGTGCATGCCAATTGACCATACAGAAGTGTTTAGGAATACTTAGAGAAGAATATGACCAACAGCATCCTTCCCCCCAAAAATGTCTTTTCTATTAAAAGACATCACTTGCAATAATTTGGAGAAGAAATTCTCACTAAATCACAATTTTATTTAGGGTAAATATTTCTGGAACAAAAAGTTTTGTGTTTATTTAATTGAGGTAATCAGTTCTATCCAAAGCAGCCAACATGCTTCATTGCAAATCCCCAGATCATCACAGAGAAGTGAAATCAATGTGAAGCTATTAATTGAAATTACTCCTTTTTTCCCCAAAAAGATATTTTTTCATTTGAGAAAATTCACTTCCTTCTATCTCAAATTAAAAAATCATTTCAATCACAGTAAGGCCAAATGACATCTCATATTTAGGTATCCTCTTAATTTCGATTGCTATCAAAGTAGTTGTCATTTTCTTCAGCATATTGGAATTTGAAAGGTTCAATTAAGCTTTGTAGAATGGATAATAAAGGAAATTTAGGAGTATATAAAATTTTAATACACTGTCCCTGTAGTCCCTGTAGCTAGATTTTGATCATAGTCATGCAAGCTTTCTTACATTACCAATGAGTACCTGTAATGTGAAGAAAATTGATTTTCATCCTTGCCACTGCTACCAACACTGCTCTTATCTAATGTTAATTCAAACATAAGCTGTGACTCTTCAAAACTTTTATGAGATTTCCTATCTCACTTGCAAATTGAGGAACTTTGCTGTATTCAGCCATTTTAGAATTAAAACAAACAATTGTTATTCTCTACTTGTATTTTCAGCAATTAGATGACCAAAGGCAGAACAAGAACCCCTTGCAGCCAGGCTGTCTTTAACAATCTGCAGTAAAAAGGGAAAATTGATAAATATGCCCTTCCCAATGGATATTAAAAGATTTAAGATATTCCTTTTTCAATCATTTTCAAGCACTCACCGGTTGCCTCACACGGCAGAGCCAATTTTTCCAAAACAGAGCCTTGAATTGGTGTACAGCGTGCCCCATTTCTCTTTTCTTTCCTTCATCCACTTGCAGAGTGGCTTCTTAGGGACTTGCTAACTCAGAATCATCTCACAGAGCAGTCCAAACGTATTATTCAGAAGCTGATTAATTCCAGCACTAGAGAATAGTGCAAGAGATTTGCCTGCTTCCTGAGAAAAGATGAGATTATGTTTCTGCCTCTTGTTTTGCATTCGTGGAGGAATCTCATCTTTCCGTTTGCTTCTCAGTGCAATGAACAGTAAGGGGATGGGTTTGTATAAATGCCCTCAGGGTGCTTGACTCCGCAGCATACGTTCTGCACTTGTTTCTACTATTCTGGAATAAAAATCAGTGCAAATAATAGGAGAAAAAAAATAACACGTAACACACATTTGCCTTTTTCTTAAGTTTGGTGTTTTTCTGTCACTTCGTGTGTATGTCACTTTGTTTGCATATGCTTAGATTTTTGGGGAAAAAAGAATAGTAGGAAAATAAGTAGCCCTAAAAATGTCAGTATGCTTCTAAACCACTCTTATAAGTACATATCTTGTACTCTAGTGATCTGACTGCATCATCATATGACTTGAATTTTCTCTTATGAAGCACGTATGTTTGACATTTCATTCTCTTTTTCCAGTGTACATAACCTACATAGAGACAGAATATTCTGACAAGTCATAAAACTACGTTAATTAACTGCCACATGCCACCCAGGATGAAAATCAGTCTTAAAGCAGCAGTTCCTTCAGCAAAGAGGATGGATGGCAATTCCTGCAGCTGTGAGGGGAAACTGTACAGACCTGTGGCAGCAGGGCCACTGGGAGACATAGCAGGAGTCTGGTGCTGCAGAGGATGACTACCCTGCCCATCAGGAATGCCACTGTGAGCAGAGGAGTAAACTGTGTTTGTGTTTTGCACTACCCAAACAAAGTGCCTAAGAATATGATCCCCAAAAGTTCTCTCTAGGGTCAATAGAGACACATAACACAGCCATCATAGAAGGCAATTCAAACTGCCTAGAATCTGAATCATGATTCGCACACACGCATAGGACAGACTCTTTATTTGGCATTATTGCCGAGCTAATTGCATCATTGCACTTTTTGCAAAATGTATTACTATTGAATGAAAGACACATCTTAACATTCACAGATATTTTTCCACGTTAGGAGTAAAATCCCCCAAAATGTAAAAACTTTTGGGATACAGAAGTCACCACAGAGGTATTCGACATCCACAAGATTTAAGCAATTTAAAAAGTTAGTAAGTCTGATATTTCTGCAATGAACAACTGCACATCTACAGGTCTGTTAAGTTATGCCAGTTTCCATGGGATAAGGATCAATTAGTGTCCAGTACCTTAGTTTCCGTTTTCCAGGCTCTGGATTTTGGTCACTCAACAGCAATTTTTGGCCATCCAGATCACTTTGTGAAGCTTCATCACTCCACCTCATGGTAAACTGACTGATTAGTTTGTTAAAATCTTTGTATTCGAAATGGTGCAAACTTCTGTTTTAATTTTTGCCTTTTCCATGGGTTTAAGGAATAAAGAAAAAACAGACTAAGTAGGTGTCATGAATTAATAAATATTGACATATTGGTCAAAATCACCTCCCAGCAAAACAAAAATAATGGATGCAGTCATGACACAATATAACTAGCTATTCCTCAAATATGGTGGGATTTCCTTTTATTTTCTTTGCTCCAAGACTGAAAAAATATTGAAGTAATCATTTAGCTTTAAACACAAATGTGAAAGTCCTCAGGACATACTAAAAAACTAAATAGTTTAGTGTTTACCTGAATGACATTAAGCATATCTGTACCTTTGAGGCAGGATTAATTAATACCTCACCAAAGAGCTCCACTTCACACCTGGATGGCACTTCTTTTGTCAGTCAAGTAAAGCTAAAATCCCTGCTATTTCAGAGCATGGACAGTAATTTTTCTCACTAGGATCAAATGTGAAATTCTGAAATAACTGAGATGAAAATTCTGTGCATAGTTGAATTATGCATTTTCAAACAAATATTTTTAAATAACTGAAATGGCAATGTGTGTTTTAGTTTGTGTGGGTTCGCATAGCCGTTCTGGAAAGCTGGGGAGAAGAATCTATAGCATGTGATTTGCAGGAAATTATAAACTACTCAGCATAATGAATTTCAAGAAGTTACTTATCAAAGCAACTGATACAGAAGACAGTTCCTGACTGAGCTAAAACAGCTCACATGAACTGTTTGCCAAATGGTTTTGAACAAGCCATTTTGCAAAATCTCTGCTCATCTGACTGTGTGATCTGTATAATTTATTATGCTCTATAAAATCACGTACTCATAAATGTGACATTCTGGTATTTTAATGCTAAACAGCTTTTCATGGGTACAGGATACAACTGTTTTGTATGCAATTAGTGTCCAATACTAATGAACTACTGACTCCTCCTTTTACTATATAAGACACTCAACAAATGCCTTTCACCATTCAGTTCTGTTGACTGCATTTGTCCTCCTACTTCATTGCTCTTTCCTACAGAAATTAATTCTTGCCTAGCATGATGTCTTAGCAGTAGCAGACTTGTTTTTCCTAGAAAAAAAATTTAAGGAAGCAAAAGATACCCCATGAACATTCCACCAAGAACAATCCCTGCAGTGACTGGGAAATTACTTCTAAAAGTTGTATGAGCTTGATTGTACTATTTTCAATGTCATAGAAACATGAGTATTATTAAATCAAACCATCACCCTCCCCAAACCAAACCCTTCGCACAAAAAAATGATGATAATATTAAAAATGAAGCACACAGGCAGGAACACTAAATCAGTTCTGAATACTTTTGGAAAGATGTGTCAGCTATATTGCTGCCATCCTGGAAGCTCTTTTGGATGCCCTAGGTTTCATAGGACAGCATCAAGCAGTATCTTGTGCAAGTACCAGCCTTAAATAGCTATATTAACTATATAATTATTTCACTATAATCAACAGCTAATAGCTATATTAATTGTATGCTTTTAGGGCTCCTTGACAGACTGTCTGTAGTCAACAACAGCATCTTCAGTATGGCAGGGCAAATTAGAAAGTCATGGATTTCATCATGTGCTCCGCATGGTGAAATTTTCCATTTTTGGAATGGGAAAAAAAATAATCTTCTCAGAATTGGGTCTTTGAGACAGAGTGACTTGGTCTTTTCTGCTTCTGCTTAGCTTTAGCAGGGTTTGTCTCTGTTTTAACTTAAAACTTTACTCTTATGTATGCAAGCTATTTAAAACCGCTGGGGCAGAAAATGCAGAAAACCAGCTAGCATACAGATCTGATTTCAAAACTTGACTGCTTTGTATCATACCATCAACACACCACGTCTAGCCTACAGTTTTAATACAATGTAATTAGAGAAGGCTGGAAAGCACATTCAAAGAAACATAATTTCATATGTTACATAGGTTAAAGCCCCACAGCCAAAAACACTGTTTGGTAGACAGGAATGCAGTCAAATCATGTGAGAACATGGATGGGAATCTGGCAAACTAGTCTATTTTCCTATTACCACCCACCATTTCTTTCTCAAGGTTTATTGAGTGATCACAAGGCTTTCCTTTTAACATCAATAGGAGTGCTACTTATAAATATTTGCATGGTCCAGACCAGCGTTGCAGACAAAGTGCCTGCAGGATGACATCAATTAGCATCTTTCCTGGGAGACGCTTCCTGTGTGCAAAGTCAAGGCATGATGAAAAATGTTAGTTGTGGTCAAATAATAGGGCTAATTAAAATGGAGGTAGACACTAAACCAGCAAACCAGACCCAATTTCCCAAGGAGGACAGTGGTTTGTTTGAGTTTCTGGGAAGCTATAGGAATTTTACTCTTGTAAAATGACAAATGATAGTATGTCATTCAATGAAAATTTTCTCACAGTTACAAGCTCAGCACCAACAAGAAGCATCTGGAATCAGGTTTCTGTGTCGTGTAAAACCGGCTCTGTTTGTCTTTTGCTGCTGCTTCGTTTTGTTTGTAGCCTGAGCAAAAGCCCTGTCCCTGTCAGCATTACTCTTTCTTCTATTATTGTACCATAGAGTTTCAGATTTAATGTTGCCCTGTTCACTGACCTCCTTTCTTTCAGGCAGAAGATTTTTTGAGCTGTAATTTAATTCATACTCTGGAATATAAAGTCAAATGGTAATTATTTTAGAAAGCTAAAACATGCATTTTAGTCACTGAAAGACTGATAAACTTTTAGGAAAAGCAAACCTCAACATCTTGTAGCAAACTGTAACAGTGTCATCAAATCACACACAAAAGCACTACTGTGCTTTTTGGGACTCAGTTGTTGCATGCAGATCCAGTCCCCCAAGCCCAGTTTGCTCCTTGCACTGCTGTGTGCTGCATTCAGAACATAACTGACTGCTGATGGGCAGATCTGAAAGCATTCACTTGTCACTTGTCAATGACAAAAACATCCCTGATTCAATCATATTAGCATTTTATTTAGGAACATATATTGAGATCCAGACTTGAGATGAAAACCCAGTTTTGTTACACAAGGCACTAAAATTCCTTTTCAAGGAAAAATATTATAAAAAAGATATTGTATACTACATCTATATATTTTCAAGAATTACTGAAACTACAGAATTATTTCGCTTGGGCTTTTAAAGACAGATAAAAACATTTACAGTCTAACAACTACTGTACATAGGTCATTTCAAAATGTTCCTTCTCAGGATTTCTCATACCTTCCATTAAAGAAAATCCTTCTCTGAAATATATGAAGATACCAAATGTAAAAATCCATTCCTTTTAAGTCACTAATTGAGTTACTGCACTTTTTCAGTCTCTGGCAAATCTGAAACCACTGCACTATAGCATGCCTTCGTTATGGTCTCAGGCATTTCTTTAACAAAATGGTCGGAATGGGCCAGAACACCATGAATTACAGAACAAACCACTGGTAGAAACCACTGTTTTCTCCCTTCACTCTTCCACCCTATTCATATCTTGTATTCTCCATTTTTTGCATTTATCCCTTCTGATCCCTAGATTAAATTGATTCTGTAGTGTATTGCTAGGTACACAGTGGCAGGGAGAACCATAGCAGGCCCTTGATTTGAAACAGAGGCTTCTGGGGTTCGAAGGATTTTTAAACATACCAGGTGGCACTGCACTATATAATATGGAACATATATGTAATATCACGTATGCTTTTAAAAATATCACCACTTCAAATCCTGATTCATGTTCTAGAGAATGTGAACGGCTAATATTAAATTGACTTGCATATAAAACTTGTCTCCATAAAACCAACAGGAACTTCACAGCCGGATGCACGCAGCTGACTCACTTCTTTATCTCCCTGTCCAGTTGCAGTGACAAGAGGAAATAAACACTGTTCTTATCAGGGTAGCATTCTGGCAAGTTTCCTCTGAAGCTAGGAAAGGTATTTTATTATTTATTTATTGTATGTCAGATGTGTCTGTAGAACCCCCTCTTGCATTAGGAATACCACATCAGAGGATGGTCACCAGGAGAAACAGAAGGATACTTGGTCTCTTTTGAATTTTAGTTTTAAGCTGTCATACATCCCTTCATTCCATCTGATAGGAAGCACAGAATAAAAGTATTTTAGCAGAAAGAAATGTACAGCATCTTAAGAAACAGTGGGACGGAGAAAGGAGATATTGGCAAAATGTGAATGGCTTGTCTTCCAGGGGCTTCTGCCAGGGTCCTGGGTATTGATTTAATACAATAGTTGCATCACCCCTTTCCTGACCCTTAGCTCCACTTCAGCCAAGCCACAAGACCATTTATATTTCAGCATGTAGCATGTAAGAGTTTTCATATTAGTTCTCAAAACAGAAGTGCCTATTTGATATGACTGTAAACACAAAAGCTTTGTAGTTTCAATTGACAACACATGCTGTTAAAACAATTCAAGAACCTCTTTTTAACCAGTTTACAGATTCTTGTTTTCCTTCTTTTAAAAACACAAGTCACACCATTTCAGATTCATACTCCGCAAGACAACTGCAGTAATGTGCTTCCCCAGAGTTCCACAGAGCCACATTAGGTGGTTGTTCATTTCTAGGTAAAGCATTTTTAGTTCTCTTTAGTTACTTCTTAGTATTTCTTGTGCAACAGTAAACTCTCTCCTCCAAACCTATACTGGTTAATTTGGTATAAGCTTTTCTTCACCCTAGAGTGCAGCAGGCTGCTTCTGAAGTGATCTCCTATTTATCTCATTACTGTTTCTAGAACAGGAGATTGCAGAGAAAAGATGTGCTTTGTTTCATGCTTCCCAAAGGAACTCACAGGCTTTGTCAATGACTAGGCAAGCACTAGGCATGGTTAAACAGATTTTTTTTTTTTTTTTAAATAAGGGACAAACAATTCAAACAAAATGTGGAGCTGTTCTCACCTTCCTCTTTCCTTTAAGCTTAGAGAAAAAAAGTTTTCTCTAAAAACTTATGTGCACTGGATATTCTGATCATAGGCAAGAGTGTGGGTTTAAAAGAAGACTAAATTAGTAACTTTTTAAAAGTTACCAATCTGTTCTCCAGCTGAAAATTCATCAGATTTAAGGAGACTGATTCTCGTTGGCAGTTTTCTGTTCATGAGAGTTACCCTTCAATGTTTTCATCATGCCGCTTCCAGTCTCTGTCATTTGGTGAACATGCCTACTACTAACATCGCTCCCTCATAGTTCTAAGCCTTTTGCTTGTTAATAGCATTGTAGACTACAATCCTCAAAAAGAAGATCTCATTTTGCTGGATTAGTGGTAGCTGTTCTGAGAGCTTATTCAGACCCTTTTGACCTCTGCTCCCTGCTAGGACTGAACACCCCACTGCAGTAGAAAGAAGTAAAAACAAAAATTAACACATTTTCTTTAGCTGACCACGTATTTATATTCTAATCATGGCAGCAAAGTAGCAATGAGTATGATTTCTAAAAATACCCCAAACACTTATGCCTATGGTACTGGCAAAAAATGCAACTGCAGAAGGGGTTTGATGGCATGTACAGTCAGCAGATACTCTCCAGTTCTTCAGAAGAACTGGAAACCACTGCAACAGTGGGTGTTTTGTCCTGAAAATATGGAGATGAAAACTAATTAAAAAAAATTAATAAAAATGAAAGTAAAAACAAGAAGGAAAAAAAAAGATCTACTGTAATACAGACCTGTGAACATGCTGTGTATCTTCTGAATGCCTTCAGTTCCTTTTCATAAGCAGAAGCCTTGCTTCAGCAAAAGATTGCAAGTTCTTCAATGCATAAATGTTTCCTAGATATTGATTCAATTGTATAGTTAAAATATTGTTGAATCAATATCTAAGACATACAGATATTCAACAGCTCAGTGTTAAGGCCTTAAGGATTAGAAAATTCAGTCCCACACTTTGCAATTTCATTTAATTTTAATATAGGAAAATAGTATTGTTTATTCGTCAAAGTTTGCAAAAAAATAAACTGCATTCACTTTAACTTTTCTTAACAAGTGAAGCAACAAAGACAATTATAACTTACATAATTTTTATAACAATGAGGAAGAGATTAGCATTTTGAAGTTAATTTGGTGGTTTGCAACTACTTGGCAGTAGAGTTTGATTTCTTTCTTAGTTTTTTCTTTTACAGCAGGGATAAATAAAGCTTTCTCATGCATTATAGCAGGCTTGTCCTTCACAACAGATCCACTTTCTAATTCATGGAAAAGAGAGTTTTATATCCAGCAATGTGTAACTAAGCAAAACTTAACTGAAGTCCATTCAATACATTCAGTTCCCAAAGAACACTGACATAAATTATTAACTTCCACAGACACATGGAATGCTGTAAGTTATCCTGAGGCAAAAGACCTGTAACGCACAAAGTTATGACTTCATCTGTACAAAAGCCTTCTTCTCTGAAACAAAGATGGATATTTCATGCCTTCCCAAGACACTTCTTAATGAAATATCCCACTAACTTCTGTGGCCTCTGCTGATACTCCACAAGGACATCATGTGAACTGCTGATTTGATCCCCTTCAAGCCGATTCAGAAGGGTGACACACACTACAGCAGCTAGAAATTAAAAGACAGGATTAGTTAGGGATGTACTTGTAAAGTCCAGAAACATAAGCATTTGAATGAACAGTTAGAAGATCAGAAATACAAGAGAAAAGAAACCCCAAAAAAGGTTGTGTGTACCATAAAATGCTGGGGTACTACCATGCTGTAGAGCATATAAGTCAGAAATAGTTTAAGAGATTGCTACATTAAAAAAGCCAGAGCTCTCAGGCAGCTGCAGATAATATATATTGTTATATCATGATTCTTATGTTTTTCTGCACAGGAAGTGTATTTCACACGTATCCAGGACATGACTGGTAGGAAGTGACTAGACACACTGTTCTATCAGATGTACTTACAGCCATCCACTATCTACCTTAATCCCAGCACAAGTGCCTGTGTTGAAGGTGTCATCCCTCAGGAAGCAGCAGCAAAGCCACCTCCACATTCATGGACAGGGAGTGCTGCAAGCACATGAGGACCCCATGGGCCATCTTGGGCTCATCTGCTGCCTTTCAGTAATCAGAGCCCCAAAGGCAAAACCCCTCCTTTCACTCCTGCTGAACTCTTTATCACTCAACCCTATCACTGTGCTCTGTCTGGAGTTTCTTCCAGTGGCAATTTTCAGAGCACAAGCAGTAAATACACATTACAGACTTACAAGGCAGAGACAGCAAAAACGAGCCTAATGGCTCCCACTGGTTGTGTTTTTAATCACTCCAGTCAGTAAGAGCTAAGGATGTTTGATATAACTGTTGACTTTTTTGCTTGTATTTCTTCATTTCATCCTCCTTGAGTTTAAGAAGTTTGAGAAACATCAGCATTTTAAACTGGCAAATTTCTTGTTCAGCAAAGTGAGAGAAGACATTTTACATGGTAAGAAGAAAGACACTGTATTACATTATTTGTAACTGGAAATTAGTTAACTCATGTAAAAACTTTGAAAACTCATTTTATTATTTGGAAAGGTTTATTCATGCTACTAAAAATCCTCAACTGTTTAAGAATCAGTCTTAAGTCTACACAAGATACTTATATTT
The DNA here is from genome assembly GCA_035047845.1 of Dendrocincla fuliginosa. NCBI lineage: Eukaryota > Metazoa > Chordata > Aves > Passeriformes > Dendrocolaptidae > Dendrocincla > Dendrocincla fuliginosa. Next base: position 80,126,837 of record JAWWMO010000083.1, on the reverse strand, counting down.
TCAACTTGATATGAAAGTATACAAAGTTAGTATAGTTCTACATATATGAGAATCACCTGATTGCTTAAACTAACCAATTGCTCTCTGTAAATGTTAAAAGATAAGTGAAGAAAACAAAGGAATGATATGGGTAATTAAGTACTTTAATGATTTACATGGTTGCCAGAGGCTGGAATACCAAATGACAGAAGTAAACTGTGCAAAATCTATGTGAGGAAGTTTGATAAGTTATGACACATCTGGCACAAACCAAGCAATTGTAGCAACAAAATTATTAGTAGAGTTTGTTTTTTGGTTCTTTTTTTTTAATATGCAGAGGGTATGTTAAGACTTCATTTGTAGTTTTTAACCACAAATCCCCTGCAATGCAGAAAACTTCTTACAGCTTGGATAAAGTGACCAAGTTAGTTTACCTTTGACACCGCTGAGGTTACACATTGCAGCAAATACAGAAGACTCCATCTCAATGTTTCTGACACCAGAATCATAAGCTTTCTTCAAATATTGTAGTTTTTCTTCTTCATTGTATAAGCAGATTGCACCATCCAACCTGCCCTGTCCTAGAAAGTAATTTTATGAAAAATTTCAGTGATGAAGTCACAGAGCAAATTCAGTTTTGAAAACACCCAGTTATTACAGTTTTCCCTATACAGAGTTCAGCTTTTATTACTACTCTTTATTTTTGTGCACAAGACAAATAAGAAAAAGTGATTCTTAGCTATTGCTAGAGTTTCTACATAATACCTGTATTTTTTATACTGTGTGTCATGGTAATTTAATTGGTCTTCTTCAGCTTAAATTCTCAAATTCATAAACAGGAAAATGTACACAGTAAATTCCCACATGTGCAGCAAGCATCAAAATTCAGCAACAAACTTTATGTTCTGTGGAAGTGCTGCATTTTTAATATGTTTAATCATTGTCTAGAAAACCTGCCAGCTTGAAAATGTTTTCATGTTTCTACCTTGAAAGGATGAACATTTTATTACTTACAGACTCTCTAAGGTAAGAGATGAAAAGACTCTTAAGCTAACTAGCTAATATTATTATATTTTTTGAGAAAAATTTTATTTGAATTAATCAAGAATAGCACCTACAGATAAAACAGCAGCAGGTTGTGTATAGTAAAGTTAAATAAATTACATTGTATTTTAATATCTTCTTTGTTTTGGGAAATGTATTACTGCATTAATGCTCTTGAGCTGAGAACTAAAAGTTCTCAGCTTTTGCTGTATGAGTTGACAACATCCCTGGCAGTTTTTTTAGAGTTTCTTGCACCTGTAGCTGGTGTGTGAGGAAATACACAAGAGGACAGTGTGTGCTTCTGCCCAAGCTGGAGCACTGTGATGAGCACTGTGTGTTTCCCCCCGCACTGCACCCTTCATCACCTACTCAGCAACAGCCAGAGCAAGTGGGATCAGGTGCCATTTACACTCTCGTCTTGTGAGGTTTGAAGGATGTTTCTGAATAAACATCTAAATTTGGGAGATCAGAAAAGCACCTGAATGTCTGTATGTTTACCCACAGTAAGCCTTGGAGGTTTGTGCCTCCTGCGTAGGAGCACTGACACAACTCAGTAAAATATCGTCTTCAGTTGTCTGATCACTGCTTTTCTCAAACAAAAAAAGTTCTAACAACTCTGCTGGAAAATATTTACTTTAGGTACTTAACCAATGCAAAGAAAACCAACGCCAAACCAGTCACAAATAATTCTCATTCCTCTAATCCTCTAGAATGCCTCAGTAAATCACAGAAATTTTGGGACAAATATACCTGATGTACATGAGAAGTGTATAGTAGACTATATGTACTTCAGAGGATCTACTAAAGCTGGAGCGGAGTCTCCACAAAATTAAAAGTTTAATACAGCAAACTGCTTGTTTTTATGTAGATGAAAAATAGGTTAGTTACAATTGGTGAGACAACCCAGAGTAGGGAATGCATTCTTTTCAGTGAACTGGAAGCTTAATGTTAATATATTATTCAATATTTATCTATTGCTGCTTACCAAAACTCTTCTGTTAGTCTGTCACCAGCCTTACCTTCATAGAAATCCAAAGTGCACATGGTGTTTCCAATGACTGTGTTGAACTGACCAATCTCTTTACTGCACTGCATCAGTTCCCTAGCCAGCTGTTCATCCAGGTTGGTACTGCGAATTACTGTCTTTCCCAGAACAACCTGTTCCAACTGAGGTTTGAAGGTGGCATCTACAGACTGCCTAGTTATAACCACTGAGCCTGGCTCCAGACCTGCAGTAAAAAGAAATAGACACAACTTCACAACACAGTCAACACTCTGTTTCCACACAGAAAATATCTTGACCCAACCCTGCTTCTTTTAAAGGTGGTAATTCTGCCACCGAATTCACCAGGAGAACTTTTTGCCCATGTCCAGCTGCTTCAATTTATTATTACAAATTATTTCTGAAAGAACAAAATTTTTCCTTTTTCACTACATGTTTTTTCTTATATTTCACACAGAGGTCACAAAGGTCTTTCTTCTCACATTATCAGATCTCTCAAGTGCATTTTCTCTATTCTAAGGCAGATTTTGCCTTAACTTTCAAAATTACAGCAGAAAAATGATTCATCTCCTGTGGAAAACTATTCTAACCATCAATCACTTACATGCAGAGATGCCCCACTTTCCTACAAAGATACTTTTGTTTGCAGAACTAAAACAGAAATCAAGAGGAGAAATACCTATTCCACCAGAGGTACCAATGCGAATGATGGTTATGTTGGAACACTTGGCATGATACAACAGTTTGATCAGCTCGTGCAACATGATTGATATAGAAGGAATGCCCATACCGTGCTGAAAAGAAAGCAGAAATTCATACTCCACATTCACACAGACAATGCAAAATATATATGGAGAAAGGAGCTGGACATTTTCTCCTTCCTGGTATTTTTTCCCAAACTTCACCTAACTCACTCCCACAAAACCCCCTATCTCTCGGCCTACTGAAATGCTGCTACAGGCAGACAGATAGAGTCCCACTGGCTTTGGTAGATTTTGGATGAAATACAGTATTTCTAAAAATCGTGAATTATAAAACATTTATATTACCCAAAGTATAAAGAGTGTCCTTTCCCCATAGCTGACTAATGTGCTTCATCATGGAACATTTCCTAAATACAAGAAAAAACCCCACTCTGATTTTTCCTCAACCTGAAATGCTAGTGAATAGTTAAACCAATTTTTTTTCAAAACACAGACATTATGGTTTAGTCTCAATATTCAGCAAATATAAGTCCACTTAACTTGCACAACACTATGATAATTACAGCTTAAAAGAAAGGGTGCAGAATAATACTACAGTTTTCCAATTGCAATTGAAGTGTGTAATTGTATTTACAAATTAAAGGTATGAAGTTTTAAAATGCCTACAAGAGTTGGCAGCACCAGTCCCATGGAATGCTACTCTTAAGCTATAGTAGCACATTTGACAGAGCCATTGCAGATACATAGCTCTGGATGTGATACAGACATTTTTTCCAATACCCCGCATACATCAAGTGACATTTTTCCACCATTATTTAGGGTATAGAACAGGTATGAGACAACAGTAAATCTCCTCAAAACCTTGATAACACCATTCCTGCAACACCTCAGTGGTACACTGAGGGGAAAGGATGCAAGAAGGAATGAAGATCAGGCTAAAGAGAAGTTCTCAATTAGCTGGCTCACTGTTTTGAGCATTGCTGAGACAAACTTAAGAGCCTGACTCAGTCTCATAAGCATTTAAAAGAAACGTGTATTCATATTTTCTACTTTGAACCACATCACTGAACTGTGTATCAGGTGACTCGAGGTACTTACACTGACAGACAGAACAGGTCCCACTTTGTACATGGCGTAGCGGTCGGTGCCCGCACAGATGTTGGGGTAGTCACAGCCAGGGCTCCCCAGCCCCAGCTCCTCCGCTATATAGGCAATAAAAGCTTTCATCCGTGAAGGGCTTCCTCCAACACACACAAACTGGGGCAGACAGTATTCAACAAAACAAATCCAGTTGCACAATCCAGTATGTCGAAGAATATGTGAGGAACAACATGAGTATATGCAAACACCTTCAGTAAACACTAAAGTTATTCCCTGATATAGTTCTCGCAATCATTCTAAACCACCATGAAGATACATTATGGGGAAAAAAACTCCAACTGTCTATATAGCACTAAAATGTTTTAATCCTGTTTAAACTAGTAAAAGACAAATAGTGCCATGAAGACACAACAAACAGGATTTCTAATTGAATAGAGCCTACGGCATTTGTCTTTTTACTGAATGTAAAGAGACAGAAACAATTATCCCAAACTTTGCTGGATATTGAAAGTGACAAGACGAAACAAAATCTTTTCCCCTTTGCATTCCCTCCTCTGTCAGTGGTATGCTGACACATTTAGTTTTATTTTGAAGACAGCTACACTTTCACCTTCTGCAGAAAAACTCAGGCTTGCAGAATAAAGCAAAGCATCTTACTTTTACATCTCCAAACAGTGCTGGAAAATCATGGGTACCGGTCCCAAGTGCAAAATGGTACAGGATGTCTTCTTTCATTTTCTCCAGGTGAGGGTTGCAGAGATGGATAAAATTCCCTCTGCCAAGACAGGAGCATTGTGAAATATATAGAGTATATTCAAGCCCCCACATTGAACAGATGCCAATCCTTCAAAGTCAAGCAGTCACAGTTGGGAAATGCCACACATAGGTGTGCCTGCATTACCTTATTTTGTTTCCTCATGCACTGTGTTAAGCAAATCCTAAATTTCATAACTGCCTTACAACTTGCAGTAAATCATATATGACATTCAACATCTTGTTCATTGCACAGGATGAAATTGCTGAAGAAAAGCCCAGATGTTAGGATGCATTTACAAATGTACAACCTTTACCTTACACAATATTAAAGCTGTGAATCAGGGTGGGTCTTTATGGTGAACAGAACAGTGGGAGCAGAACCAGGGAATATTCAATGGACCACCTTACTACAAAGGCAATCTATAGCAAAGCTGAAAAGCAAATGACCTTGTTTGACTGAAACTGACCACAACCATCACCAGCTACCTGAGAAGGATGCGGTGATTTGGGCTTTATAGATAGGCACAAAGTGAGTTTCTGTCAATTTGTCCCACTGTGTCATACACCCAGGAGGAAAAATTCCTACAGCATGACACTGATAACAAGGGTACAAAGAATTTGAAACAGGAAAGAGGGAAATAGGAATCTGAAACAAAGAGAAAACCATAGAAGAGAAAAAAAATTCAACAAAAAAGGAAAAGAGAGGAAGAGGTAAAAAGAATTCATTTCTTCTTAAGTTGCTTCTTGTAAGGAAGTGATTCAGCTTAAAAGAAAAATAAAAATTAATCTGTCTGAAGAGACAGGAAATGACAGGGTAAGGAGGGAAATGTGAACTACTCGGCATGTGGGATCACCTTCATGGAAAATTCGATAGTGGACTAACTAAATGAGCTGAATGATTCATAAACTGTCTGAGTTCTGTGCTTGATGTTTTAAGTTCAATTGAAACAGGTAGGAAAGTCTAGTCAATAATCACAAGCTTAAGCAGAACCCTGGCCCGTACATCAAAGTAATTTCTGAGAGATGGAATCAAGCAGTAAATAGCTTCCAGACACAAGAAGATGACTGAATAGCTTCATGGAGCATCACTGCAGGCACAGCATGGCTCAGCAAACTCAAACTGCTTTGTCAGAGGAGACAAACAGAAGAGTTCACCTGGAGTTTGTGCAAAGAATCATTAAGACTTTGCAGGAACAACTCTGAGGCCTAAACAGAGGCGTTTAGTGCTATTTTAGTTGGTTTAGGTTCTCTTGTCTGCCTTCTAATGCCTCTCCAGAAAGGCAGTGCTTTCCTGTGGGTCCCACGTCTTATCTGCCAGTCCTGCACAGGATGTGTGAATTACCTGAGGAAGCCAACAGTGGCCAAGATGCCCATGCTGAGGTCGCTGAACCATTCATCGGAAAGCAAATAGTTATAACCCAAACATTCTGAGTATAGCATTGTATATATTGAGTATTGCTTCTGTTCTTGGCATTCTCTCTCCAATGTCACTAACTATCTAGTAACAAGTGCTCAACCAAAGAAAGAGGTTGTGCATCAAAGAGGTTGTGTCATCCCAACCCACCCTTATCTGTCCCTGCCCACTAGAGATGACCACCTTCAGCAACTGAAGATGCTGCCCACTCAGGTAGCTGGTCCATTGACCCCTTCAAAATTCCCTTCCATCTCTCATGGACTCCATTTGCCTCTCGTCATATAAATCCTACCCGAGGTGGAACCTCAGCTTTGGCTGCCTTTGTCCTTCCTTCCCAGAGACCTCTTTGAGCCTGGAAGAACTAAAGAGCAGGTTTCATGCTTGACAGAAAGGCACAGACAGCATAGGAATTTGCCAGCTTATGTGAGCAGAATTCTCAGGCTGCCTCCCCTGAGGTTCCTATTCAGTTTTGTGGGACTCCCTATCCTTTTTTACTGGGTCACTCACTGATGCAGATCCAATATTTGGCTCTGCTGTTGGAATGGCTTTTACATACAAATAGGATACGATTTGAAATGACTTTACAACTCATTCTCAGGTGACCAAAAAAAAAATTTCCTTCTTTATGAGAACACCAGCAATTAAAGTTTCTCTCCAGGAAACAAACTGGGGAAAGGCGAGGCCTCTATTAAAAGTACAGGGAAATTCACGTGGTATGTGCCAACACCACCCATCCTCCTGCCTGGCAAAAACACAGCCTCCTTCCTCAGCAGGGGCTATGAAAAGGGACCCTTTTCATCTCACTCCCCACCAAAAACTCTCTCCGACCCACTGTGTCACCATAGCACTGGGCCATTACCAACTTGCAGAGCTTATCTGCACATCTAATTGTAGACTTGGACCCTGGGGTAAAACGGGCAAGAAAAAGCATATTGTTATGTGTACATAGGACCAATGCCATGGATTTACAGCAGAGGCAAAGTTTGCTTGATGAAAATCTTTGGCATTAAAATCTCAGAAGAAGAAAATTGATTTCCCTCGAGCTGTTGTAAAGCACCTACAACTTCTAAGGGTTTGAGTATCTGAAGACTAAACATGCATTTATGGTTTTAGAAAAATAAGCTTAAAGTAAGGATTACAGAAACACATTGAAATATTTGTTTGAACACTTGAAGTAGGTAAGTCTGGCCATATGCAGCAACCAAAGCTGGCATTTCAGTAGCTCACCAGATTAAAAATATATTAATAAATAAAAACATCACCTAGGCCTGGAAGAGTTCACTGTTGAAATAAAGGAAAATGGCTAGTCAGCAAAGTCCTTTGTAAAAGTGTGGTAAAGTAATAAAGCATCCATTTGTCAGAGCAGCTCCTACTGGATATTTGATGTTACAATCAATATTTGTATCGTATCTTAAATTGTACAAGTGTGCAATGAGTTTGGGGAGGAAGGTTAAGTGCAAACTTAGACAAAGTAATTAATTTCTGAATCTTACTTTGAAGCCTGTTCATCATCAGTTTTCTTCTCATTTGAAGCGCCAGGAGCCATGTGTGTTTATACCTAAAATTATATTAAAAAAATATATATAAGTGCATCAGAATACTCCCATCTGCAAAGCTAGAAGCATTAGTAGTGAGAGAAAACTTTTGTATCAATAATTATCATGAAGCATTAATAGTGAGAGAAAACTTTTGTAAAAATAATTATCATGAATATTAAATCCCCCAAATAATCCAGTCACACTACAGCTTTTATAACCGTACCAAAATGAGCACCTACAATTTTTATGGCTGAGTATCACCATAATTCACCATAATTTATCAGTACCTTCAAACCCCTCAAGCCTAAACTAATCCCTTGCTAACATAACCCCCATCCCACCACCACCTCTGTTCTCTGCTATGAGCAGCAGCAGGCTCACAGGACAGAGAGAGCCAAGTCTCATTGCTAATTAATCCTCTTTTTTCCATACCTCCCACAGCAACAGTGACTTCTGAACCAGCTTCAGCCCCCTTCCACCTCTGGCTCCAGAAAGTCTCCAAAGCTCAGCTCTAACTGTCAGATGCCTGAAACTCAAGTACAGGAAGCATCTTACTCATAATATCCTCCTCATTAAACTCCTCCTACTGACCTTAAGAGCCCTTCTGTCTGCCACAGCATAAAGGCAAGGAACACGAAAGTAAAACAGGACTACAAAAAGGCACAGCACTTCAGTTTATCATCCATCCTGAATACCTTTTTTCCTGATCCACTGTCCTAACCTATACCCAAAATCTTTGTCTTTCTGAATTCTTCTTTAAATAGGCAAAGGTATCACTGAGGCTTTGGTGCTGATACAAAGACAGAATTATAATTATAGAATGATTCATTTGTTATTATTTTCAGAAGTGACTAAGGCTACGTGCTGAAGTTGGTACTTTCTGGGAATGCCCTTACAGGAGGTGTTGAATCACAAAGTTTTGCTCTACCCTCCCCTAAGAAGGGCCTGACAGCACAGAGATTATAACAGGGACAAGATTTGTAATCCTTAAAAAACCCAGGATTACACTACAAGGAAAAAGGAAGAAATAAGTCTTGCAATAGAATTACATCATATGTGAATTTTGAAAGAAGTGAAGAACCAAACAAAATAAACCAGAGGCCTGCCTGCTAAAAGCCACCAAATAATGTATTAAAATTTATAAGGACAATTAGTTTTCTTCATTTAAAATATTAACCTTTACTAAATAGACCTAAACTTCACATGTACTAGATATACTAAAAGTATACAACCACCTATGCTTGAGGCAGTAAAGTACAAAAGTCACATTTAGAATCAATTACACATCCTTATGGTGGTATGATTAGTCAGCTACTACAGGGTATCACCACTGTTCACATTACAAGAAAAATGCATCATTTCTTCCAAGAAATCTACAGTGCCATGAGTCTTAATAAAGGAGAGTTGGAAGTTAAGAAGCAGAAACAGCAAAGTGATTTTTATGTACTGAGATGACAAATGGCTGCAACTAAATTGAGGAGATTCATTCAGCAGTTGTTCACATTATTAAGCATCTATGTGATTTGTAACAGTGTTCTTGGTTCTGTGATCCCCTAAGTAATGATACACTTCAAAAAACTGAGAGCAAAGTTCTGACAGTCCAAAGGTCCAGCATACCCTCTCCAAGGGCACCCGGCTGGAGGTGCCTTGGCAGGAATGGAAGGAACATAAAGCAGCTTTCCCATGGCAGACCTTGCCAGCAACCAGGTAGTAGCTGACAAGCAGCCAGTTAATCTAAAGCCACAAAACTCTCACACTGCCTAAACAAACAGAAATTTTTAAAGCCACATCAAAAGTTCCTGTTGTCTTCCTCAGCCTAAGTTAAAAACAACATTCAACAGCAAAATGCTCCAACTCAACTCAAGAAAGGGCACTCTCTGCTTTAACATGTGTGCACATTGAATGGTTTGAGTTGGAAGGGGCTTTGAAGAACATCTAGTTCCAAGCCCTCTGCCATGGGCAAGGACACCTTTTGCTAAACCAGAGTGCTCAGAGCTCCATCCAGCTTGGCCTTGAACACTTCCAGGAACAGGGCATCCACAGCTTCTCTGCACAACCTGTTCCAGTGTCTCACCACCCTCACAGTGAAAATTCCTAGTATACTCAAGAGTGAAGAATTATTAGTATCTCATCTAAACTCCTAAATCCTCAGACTAGTGCTTTAAAATAATGCAGAATCCGTAACAATTGCCATCTCTCATATCCTCCCTACACCGGTCCTTTTTGAAGGAAGCTCACAGTCAACGGTTTCTGTAGGGGAAAAGCTCTGGTTCAGTGTTGCTCCATCATCAGGAAGAGCTGACGCCGCCACAAACCCGGTTTTACCCCGCGGGTCCCCTCCGGAGGCCGCCCCGCCGCTCCACGATGCTGCCGGAGCGCTCCCTCTGCGCCTCCGACGGAGCGACCGACCCCTGTGCCCGCCGCCCCGCTCCTCCCGACCCGCTGGATGGGGGCACCCCTCCTGCCGCTCTCACCGGGAGCCGCTGGGAAACGAGGAGAGGCGCTCGGTGCTCCCGGGCGGGCTGCGGAGAGCCCGGCAGAGCCGCCGCCCCGCCCAGGGCTAACCCGGTTAACCCACTAAGCACTGGGACCCTGCCGAGGGCAGTGCGCGGAGCGGCTGTGGAGCCGGGGAGTGGAGAGAGCGGGGGGAGCTGTGGCCGGGGCGTCTGGGGGGATCCTAGCCTAGAGGTAGCAGATACGCACGCAGGTGAGTCGGCACGCCGCGGATGGTGCAGTCAGGTCGGGGTGTGCGGGCGTCCGTGCCTGTGTCTGCCCTTGTGTGTGTCGGTAGGTGCCGGCTGTAACCGCGCTGCCCCATCTCATGGATGTGCGGGTACGGCAAAAACGATGCGGGGGGAAAGAGCAGATGTCGCTCAGGCTACTGGAACTGACTATTTAGTTGGAAGGGACCTACAGCTGATATCTGAGTTTTGAGATGTAACAAGAACTAATGTTTTCTGCAGCAAAACGTACCATAGAAACTACGTATAGCTGAGCCAAATGATTTAAAGGCACTAACCATACAAAGTAAGCAGCGAAGAAGAAAACTGAGGCAGCCAGCCAAGCAACACCAAGTTACTCTATAACCAAGTGCGTTGTCTTAAAGAAGTTCATGGCAGTCACTTAGAACTTGGGATGCTCCAGACATAGATGCCCACCCAGAGACCCCCAATGAAGCCCCTCAGAGGCATTATGAGGACATGTATATATGCTAATAAGTGCTGGGAAATGTCATGAACATGTTAACAGGAATATGGGAAATGAAAAATGAATAATCACATAATGGTGACATATAAGCTATAGTGAAGATACCTCTGTGTGCACTTTGGCGAGCTGATTCCCAGAACACCAGATATGCTGTGACCGTGCAGCGCATCATAATAAAGAATGCCTGTCTGCTAAAACTCACAAATTGAGTCTCAGAGGTTTCTTTAAGAGCCAATTTTATGCAATACAAAGACCATTTAGTCCAGTTGCCTAACCATTTCAGGGCTAACCAAAGGTTAACAAAGCACAAAAACTAATAAATAAAAAAAAAAAAATCATAAAGCACATTGTAAGTGTAAATTTAATATTGTTCACAGAATAACTGAAGACACCAAACTCACAATCCTGCAGTACAATTTTAAAAATAACTTTTCCTACCAGAACCACTCTGTAGTTTGTCATAGTAGGGAATTCTTGGGAGACAGAGCAAGTAAAACCTTGGTAGTGAACCTTCTGTGCCTCAAGATGGTAAACACATTGGGCATAAGGCATTGCTGAGATGTATTTATTACAAAATCACATACTGAACATTTAGAGTCAAATCTTCTAGTATCTCACACCAAAGGACTTCTACAGATGCGTTTCTAGGCATGAATATGCAAGAGGAATTGCTCCACAAAGTCAGAAAAACATCACCTGTTCAACTTGTCTAAATTTCCAATGGGTAAAACAGAAGCACAGCCTTCTAATCCATCTTCCATTTTCCTGTTCCTTGAATATTTGTCAAGACATCCAAGCTATGGCAATGGACAAGCACCTTAGAAGAGTGTTTTAATTCTGTGGAAAAAAACCTTCCCTTTAAACAGGAATATTACCTACACTTGGTTCTCAGGGTCCACTGAGAAATCTGCTTTAGCTTTCAGGACGTTTTCCATTCAGCTATATACTAAGAGAAAAGCCAATGTAAATGGCTTCTTTTGTAAATAATCAGGTTACTATAGTTATCTTGTCTGAAACATTGAATAAATAATGCCTTTCTATAACTCTAATAATTGGTAGTAACCTTTGCTCTCAGTCATCACTAGAAAACTTTGTCCCTGTAGTCTCCTGGTTTTTGTAGTGTTTGGATTTTCATTCTATTTTGTATTTTAGTGGGAAAGATAGTTCTTAAGTAAAAATAGAATATGCTGATGTTGTTTTAGAAGGGTGAAAAATACAAAGCTACATGCTGGGCTTATAACAACAATATGCAATTGTCCTCACTTTTCAGATTTTTATACTGCATGATGAAAATCTGCACCTTTGGAAAGTAAGGCTGTCCTTTCATTATCAAACAGGTTCTCCTTTCTGCCTACCATATACCATTTTTATAGTTAATTGGTCAAATAATTCAGTGCAGCTGTTTTAGCCACTGCATTTTGATTCTTCAGTAATTCTGAATGTTTTGTACCATTAAAACTATTAATAGAAGAAAAAAATGTGCTCAGACTGAACTTTTACGTTTCTATTTCTAGCTTTTTTTTCCCCCAGAGTACAGCATAATATATAACTACATTCTGAAAATTTATCTGCAAAGAACAGCAAAAGCAGAATATTAAGCTATTTGTTTACAGAAAGAAAATGGGCTTCAGCCTTCATCTTTTACAACTAAGTCTGCATATGCAGCACAGATACAAGTATTTAAGAAATAGATATGCTGAAGTCAATGGAATTTTAGATGCTTGAGAAACATGAGTCAATTGAATTTTTGATTGTATTGCTACACAAAGTTAATGGTACATCCCCATGATCTCTGAAAACACGTGTATGTTTTAGTCTAGTTTAAAAAGACAATAGCAGTAAGATTTATATACCATGTATATATCAGGACACATTAAAATGAAAACAGCCATTAGACTTCCCTCCAGTGAAATGGTTGTATGTAAAAGGAAAATTATTCTTCAGTCACTAAATTGCCAAGTTATTTTTAAATCTTGATCTGGAATTCTCTTTTAAAAACATTCACATACTCATTATACTTGGATGCAATTTATAAAATGTAACTGCATTTTTGTTTTTATCTTTAGACTTGCAAAGCAATCAGTATTAAAAAAAAATATTTAATTTACTACTTAAAGGCATTCAGGGCAGAGATGGAGCACAACACAACGAAACAAACATTTCAGCATTTAAAACAATAAGGCTAGATTTTGTAATAAGCACCCAGTTTTTGACTTTGGCATTTCTCTGCAAAACAACCATGGAAAACCAGAACCTTCCACTGCTTCTACATGGAACTGCTGACGACTTTGAAAACTGCCAGCTGCATGACTGCATTGACTCAGAAGTAAATAGAACAGTGTGATTACTGCGATAAGGTGAACTCACTTGCATCCTTGTGTTCAGCTGGAGCTTTTTAATTTGTTATACTGCTTTGACGTTGTGTCCCTTGGAGAACAGGCAAGTTACACTTCTCCTGCAGCAATCCATTGTTCTAAATGCACAAACATATATTTCAGGATTTCTCCCCTGCTCTTATGAAGAGAAATCTCAGGCTGTTAATATTCTAACTCGTGCTATTAAAGCTGTGATCCATCCAGACTCAGTTGACCAACAGTGCAGATTGAAATCACCTGGGCTTGACTAAGGAAAGCTGAATACGCATGAAGGACACTTTAGCCAACTTCTAAGAATCACAAAGGCAAGATCCTGGGAGGGTTCACAACCAGGTCTGCTGACCCAAATTGTTTCAATGTATCTGGACTTAATCCACAACACAAATTGTACGTGAAAACAGATACAAGGTAAGTAATCCCACACACTCCCACAGTTACAGCTTAATATAAGTTTTTCCATCTTTAAAATAATTTGCTGACTAGCCAGTAACCATACATTTAGGTATTTGCATATGTTTTAGCCTTTTATTTTTGTAAATGCAACTTAGACAGGAGAATTGATTGACAGAATAAACAGCAAATATCAACTGGAGTGCTGGATCTAACAACATCAACACAAAACTTTCACTAATGTTTGCTAAAAAATTTTGAGGGTTCAGATTAGTAATAGGTTTACCTATTTCCAACCAATTTTCACATCAAAGTTCTAAAGAAAAGCAATATTAAACCAAATCTTCCAAACATTCTGTTAAAAGAAATATATATTTAGTAATACATTTTAGAATCTTCAGCTCTTGGATTCAAAAGTATAAAATATACTGAATGTACTCTGAAGAGGAAATTCTAAAAATTACCATTTTACTTATTAACAACTTCACTTTTCATAGCATTAGCAAAAAAATGTTAATGAAATTGCATCCTTTCTAATGGACTATTATTATAAATATTTTAATTATTAATAAGATTTCAGGAATATATCCTAATCCAAGTAGATAAAAGAGCAAGTGTTAAAATATCAGTGTGTCTTAACTTTTTCAAAATATTAAATTACAACTTCTACATGATGCTATTTCAAAGTACAAACTTTTGCTGGTGTGAATTAGCATGGAGATCAAGCATATATTCTTGTTACAGTCAAGACTTCAGGATAAATAATTTTTTTATTCAACAGCTGAAAGTGCACACATCACATGTAGCTGAATCCATGCCACTGTTAACCAATGATTCAGCTTCTGTATAACAAGACTATAACAGCAAATGCCACTTTAATTATATATTTGAACACTATGACTGATTAACTAGTTCTTCTGCAGCAGGCACAGCAATTCAATTGTCCTAGAAAGCTGAATATCTGGACTAAATAAGTGTACTTTTGGGACTAAGAAGGAGTCTTTCCAGTGAAAGTTTGATTTTTTTACTGCAAGTATCCTTACCAGTTCAATTCTTTCTATTGACATTTAATCCCATACTACACAGTTCCCTTTTACCTTTTGTTGTGGTGTAAGTCATGAGTATACTAAAGAAACTTGCTGATTTGGACACATTCATAGCAGACTTGTCTAGCCAAGTCAGCAGCAATACAGTAACATTACTGGACCGCAGCAAAGCAGCACGAGTCTTGTGTAGGAAAAAATTCAGTTTTGCTTTGTTTATTATATTATGAAAAAGCCTAGGAATAAGCACTGACAGCTGTTGCTTCTCCTTTAAAATTTGCTGTAATCAAGCACAGTGAAGTTCCTCCATCTCATAAATCAAATAAATTTCTCCATCAGGCATGAGTTCAACTACAAAAGTAACCTAACAAACATGTAAATAGTGTACTGCATAAGCCATACAAGGGTTTACTTTCCCCAACACTCTTTCAAGTTACTTATTACATACCTGGAATGGTGGCTTTAACTCATTCCTTGCAGGTGGTGCTTCAGACTGTGATGGCTCCAAATCTGCATTAGAAAAAAAGTTTAATGTTCACAGAATAACTTCAACCATAAGAATAAAAAAGTCAGCTAAAATTTTTGTTTTCTCCCTCACATGAAAATGCATGGAAATTCCAGTATTTTAATTTTGAATTATCAAGACAGACAAACTACCAAGTATGATGCAAATCTATAACTCAACACAAAGGGGTTATAGATTTACACTTGGAATGGGTTGTATCTCCTGCCTGATGTGTCTAGGACTTATTCAGTGTATGGGAGAACAGAGAAAGCTCTGATTCAAAAGGGAGCTGCAAGGTATTCTTGCTGCCAATTACTTTGGATGAGCAGACAAAAGCACATAAGTGGTAAAAAAATACAAGTATTGCATTCAGCAACCACATAAAAAAATGAAAAGGACAAGGTCAAAACTGAATCAAGGTACATATCTGGATGAAACCATATTGCCAAGAGCATAAAAAAAAAAAATCTCCTTTTACACTTACATACAAAAATAATCTCAATTGAAATAGCTGTGATTTAAAAGGAGAGCAGTACAAGCAAAGCAGGTGTAATACTATCTAAAAATTTAAAAAAGAAAGGCAATTAAAAAATAAGATGTATCTAACATCAATCTGTGCAGCACAATCACTGTACAGTGCACTCATAATTTTCTTCCTCTACACATAAGTGGTATAACCAAACCAATGTCATGATTACTCTGAAAGGTTTTCAGCTTTCTTTATATCTCAAATGTCTCATTAGAGGCACACACATTAAAGAAATCAACCAAATGAATGCATTTGAGATTTTGAGATCACAAATTCTTTCATTTTACTCAAAATAATGGGAAAGAAAAATGTCAGTGCACAAGAAAGTTAAATAGAATCTGAAAACAAAGAATAATATTCATGGTTTTCTTTCAAGCTGAGGAAGAGCACTTTTAGACTCCACAGCTGAATTGCTGGGTCACTGTGCCTCCCAAAGCAGCATCCTCTGCATGATCAGAGTTCGGATACTTAAGCTGACTTTAAAGAGTGCCTTCTCGGGTTATGCATCCTCCTTCAGGTCCAGACCAAGATCTGGCTTCATCCCTTGGTTTTATAGCAGTTTTTCTTCTGAACAAAACCACACAACTTCTAGTTCTCCGTTTGCCTGTTTCCTTCCAATACTCACCTGGAGAACGAGGTTTGGCACACAAAAACAAAAAGCCAACAAACAAACAAAAAAATACTTTAGGTACATTAATAAAAGACACAAAGATGAATTCAGAAATAGATAAAGTGTCAGAGAAATTAAAATACTTGGCTCACAAGATTTCACACATTAATATATCAAGGTCAAGGGAATCATGACAGTTCCCAGTGTATATAAAAAGATTCCCTGATATCAATTAAAAAAATCTGGTGCATGCAAGATGTATGTTCAATAGCATTTCAAAAGATGGCTATAGAAAACTGATATAGCTACCATGGTACCAAGTCAGTGTAAAAGGCATAAGCAAAGGGTCTTTGATAGAAGTAAGGGACATTTTCCTGCCCTTTAACCTTTGTATGTAAGTGTCTTTAAGTGATGTCTGTCATAGCTATTAGCACTGTGCATGACAAGGTAAGGTTTGAAATCATAGGTAAGTATTGGCTAACTTGTTTCTCTTAAACTGTTGTAATTGCACTGTCTTCAACAATGTGTATATATTTATTTTGACAGACTTTCATGAACAGTGGTCTATTTTTCAAACACAAGTATTAATGACACTTGTGACAGAAGTTTTCAGAAAAATATTAGGAGCAAAGGAATACTCATAAAAAACAAGCAACAAATATTTTACAGTCTGCTTAAATTTAGGCAGAATGGCTGTGCCCCTGCAGCATTTTACAGAAACACATCACATAGAATCCCCTGTATCAGAACACAGAAGCCCCTGGATTGGAACAGAGCATACTGCAATTGTAGAGATGAAAAAGGTCCATGAAAGCACCTGTCTTCGCTGACTGCAAACAGGAGCACTCTTTTCTTTAGCTGGTCATAGGGTATTGTAAACTAAGCACAGTAATTCAGTATGTCTCACCACATTCACAGAGCCACACATTATCCAGGCTGCCCTCTGCTGTTACCTTGAGAGCCCAACTCATTTTAAAAGAAACAGCTTTCAATAATGCTACCTTTGGAGTGCTCACTATTTTCTGATGTTTCTTTAATCTTTTTTTCCCATCCAGTACACTGCTGAATCCAGTCAGTCCCGTAACCATTGCTAATTAATTTGTTAAAGTTTACTGCTTCACTTTCTCTCTGAGCAGGCCTGTAAATACAAATATATTTAAAGAAAACAAAAGCATAAGTAAACAAAAGTGGTGATTAGATGGAAAAATTTTATTTTTCAGAGAAAAGGCCTTAAAACAAAATTTATTTCTATTTAAAAATATAACCATTTACAGTCTTATAATTTATTTCTAGATAACAAAACATATATTCTACATGAAATCATCTAAGAAAAAACTAAAACCAGCCAACCAAACAAAAGAAAAGCATACAAGTATGCCCAATTTAGGGCTGTGCAAATTTACATGAGAAGAGCCATCCATTTTCTTGGAATTTTACATGTATAATACTGGTCTTAGAGACAAAATAGTGCAAAAGGGAAATCCCACTAAGAATGTGTAGGTAAAAAAGGCTAACAGTACTCATTCTGCGCTGCACGAAGCTAGAATTTTGTCACAGACTTGCTCTTAAATTCATCTGACAGTGTAATCCCTTCCTTTGCATCATTAACATAGTTCTAAAACACACTGGGATTACTGATGACTGAGCAATAAATTTCTAAGACAAAGGATGCAGAAACAATTCAGCTGTGCACACAGCTGATGATTTAATTACATCACGTCACACATGACAGAATAATTTGCTTAAAATTCTCTTCCAGATGTTCATTACACTGTTTATGCTGTGTCTGACCTTACACAGACTACAGTTTGTGTCTTTTCTTAATACATCAGACCTACATGTGTCTGTAACCTACACTTACAGAACTAAAAATGTGTAATTGTTTTCATCTATTCACTGGTACTGAGGAAAAAAAACTCAGACAATTCAGAATACCATAAAAGTGTGCTACATGAAGACATGCAACTGTGTGCTTACTTTTCCTAAAGCAAAGTTATATTGAATAATTTTCCTATATGTGTTAAAGTACTCTGATTTTAGTTGCTTTTAAAACTATTTTAGCATCACATATGATAGCAAGTTTAGTAGCAGTAGGGATCCATACACATATCCACTAACCTCTGCTATTTCACAAGGAGTGATATTACTTGCATACATGAGTAGTTGTAGGCTTAGGAGTTTAACAACTTTCATAAGTGTACTACTTACACAGGTGGGAAGGAAAGCTTATTTGCCCCACTAAACTCCTGGTTTGTAGAAACATTTGGCATTCTGCTTGGATGTTTAAGGTTTATAGCTGGGAGCTTCACCTGTGTTAGAGAAATCTTACCTTAACAAAAGGAGTTATGAAGAAAATAACCAGGAAGATTATTTGCTAGTATAGCCTTTGAAAGTGAGGGTGATATTAAAGGCCTTAAATATCTTCAAATTTCAATGTCTTCTCTATGTTATTTCCATAATAGTAATGGACTACAGAGGAATAGCAAAAGATAAAGCAGTCCCTTTGTTATTCCACATGTGATTAGCTGTTTGTTCTCTCCATAATGTGCTCTACACAAGCCTTTCCCTCACAGCACACTTGGACAGCACACAAATAAGCTTCAAATTCAAACTTACCCATTGCAACCTCTCATCTTGGTCCATTTCTCAGTATGCAGTGTATGAAATCAGCCCAGTCTTACTAAAGTCAGGGGATCAGAAATTAATTTCCGGTATAATTACTACTCTTTTATATTTTTTAACATAGTATCATAATAAGAAAACTGTTGTCTTACATTAATTAGAGGTTTGAAATTCAAACAAATGCACATATATTGGGGAAAGCCTACAACAGAAAAGGATATTTTACTTTTATCATCTTTCATTTGCCAGTGACAGGCAAAGAAACTCAGTGTTGACTGAAAGACAGAAACATGACAACAAGAAATACAGTGAAACGTCACACACTCTAGAACTGAAAGTAGGAAAACTGAAAAGAAGTGGACAAACATTAGCAACACACAACAAAGCTGTTTAACTTAAATCAAAATCAACAGCTTCTAAAGGCTCAACTTACTTCCCTCTCAAATAAAAGCATGAAACTAAATATCCTCAACAGCTCCTAGATGTCCTTCACTAACAGCTGCTAAAAAATTCTGAGCATAAAATAAAAAATTTAAAAAAAAATAAAAAAGTTCACTTACAGCTTCCTTCATTGCACGAAGAAAAGGAGGGTAGGAAGAAGTCCTGAAGTTAGCACAAAGTTTTCAAAGCTTATTAACAATGTTTTTGTGTTATACTAATATATCCTTTTAATTAGAACCTACATACTATTTGACCATTTTCTCTTTTAAACATGCAACACAGGAGAGCACCCCACAGGTGAAGATACCAAAACGTAAACACACCATGAACTTCTCAAGGAGCCTGTGCACATTGAGTATGGAAACAGCAAAGAAAAATACAATGGCATTTGAATACATCTAATCAATTAACTAATTAAGAAGCCTCTAAAAAAAAAAGCAGATCTGAATGTTCAGAGAGCGTAAGTTGCCTTAGTATCTGGAAGAAAGTGAAGCCTAGGACAGACAGTTCTACTGATTCTGAACAGGGATGTCAGTGCAAACACATGTACAGTCATTTTATTAGTCTCATGTTCAAGAAACACAAAATAAGACACATATTGTGCCTGGCTGGTATACGAAGAACAGTGGATACCTGGCAGCCAGCATGGAAAACTAAAAGCTCCCAGATGAAATCCCAGCTCCCCTGTGATCAAGGACAAAATTCTAGATTACATTTCAAATCTCATCCTGAGGTAAAATGCTGATCTTAGATAAGCAATTCTTTTACTACAGCACACAAATATGTATTCTTATATACACAGACATTTCAGACAAGTGCCTAAAAGAGAGGTCTTCAGAGATGAAGGAGTAATCTTACAGGTGCTGCAGAGAGATTGCCTAATGCTGATGCAAACTCTGATACCACCTCCAACTGATCTCCCACCCATACACAGGCCTCCCTCCTTCTTAAGGTCCCAGCATTTTCAACCCAACCTGGTAGGGCCACATGACTGTAGGATCACATCTAATTCCAAACCCTCCCTGCCATAGGCAGGGATACTTTTCACTAGACCACGATGCTCAGAGCTCCATCCAACCTGGCCTTGAACACTTCCAAGGATGGGGCACATACAACTTCTCTGGGCAACCTGTCCCAGTGCCTGACCACCCCCATAGCAAAGAATTTCTTTCTAAAATCTAATCTAAACTTATTTTCTTTCTGTTTGAAGCTGTTCCCCTTTGTCCTGTCACTGCATGCTCTTGTAAAAGTCCCACTCCATCTTTCTTGTGGGCCCCCTTCAGGTACTGGAAGGCTGCAGTTAGGTCACCCTGACTCCTCTCCAAGTGGCACAAACCAAATTCTCTCAGGCTTTTCTCACAGGAAAGGTGCCCCATCCTTCTAATTATCTTGGTGGCCCTCCTCTGGACTCACTCCAACAGGTTGATGTCCTGCCTGTTCTTCCAGAGCTGGATGCAGGTGGGGTCTCACTAGAGCAGAGTAGAAGGGCAGAATCACCTCCCTCGCCCTGCTGTCCATGCTGCTTTTGATGCAGCCCAGAACACAACTGGCCTTCTGGGCTGCAAACACACACTTCTGGGTCATGTCCAGCCTCTCATCTACCAGCATCCCTAAGTCCTTCTTGGCAGGGCTGCTCTCAATCTGTTCATCCCCCAGCCCGTACTGATACCAGGGTTACCCCAACTCAGGTGCAGGACCTCACACTTGGATCTTACTAAACCGTGAGAGATGACCATGGGCTGCTTCTCCCTGGGCCAGAAGTCCACCACTTTGCCATAAGTGCAAAGGCTAAATCCTTCATGCACTAACACATCTTTGCTGCTTTGCAAAATTCCCAGAAGAATGAAAATTACTGCTGTGATTAAGGTATTAGGGAGGAACTACAGGATACGTCCCAAGGCACGGAGAAACCACGTAATGGTCCCGCCGATCTCCAGTCAACACAATCAACAACTATGAGGAACACTGGAGATTTTAATATTTCAGAACAAAGCAGCACAAAGGCTTAAACCTCCAGAGCAGAGGCCCACTTGGGGACAATGTTTTCTTCCTTGAGCTGAAGAGATACCTTTAGAGGTTAAAATGGTTTTGCACTTATTCCTAAGGGCATCCTTTGGGATTTAACTCCATGATTGCATCATGCATCTCTCTTTTGAACAAATGCTTAGTCAGACTGGACTGAAAAATACTTTCAATACATTCAGTTTCAATACTTGAGTGAGCTTGCTGCTGCCATATCATCATGTAGTCAAATAAATAAATAGAATATTCCTTAGAAACTTGCCTGCGGTGCTTTGGAATACATCTCTTACATGATGTATGGTGAAAAAACTAAAATGAAGGCTATTTGCTAGGGCTTGTTCCATTGTTTCACTTGGAGGACTCTTTATGAGGGTACTCTTAGAGGACAGGATAGAAACCTCCTAAAAGAGAATATACAATAAATAGCTGTGAAAGAAGCACCATGTGATGTCTTGAGATACACGATACACTCTTCAGGATACAACAAAGATACAGGGAAGGACAACCATATCAGAGATGGTGGTGTGAAGGTTGAGCCAAACCTAGCGACACAGAATCTGCATTCTTAGGCACCTAATCATAAACAAAAAGATTTGGTAGATTTAGAACTGCAGACATAACTCAATTTCAGCTTCCAGAAGAACAGTGTAAATTATATATCAGGGCCTCAGCAGACTCAGAATCTGAGCTGAATATATAACATATTCACTTTGTATTTAGTTATAAATAAAACACATGGGAACTTTCAATCACATGACTGAATGAAACTGGATCTCAACCAAGCAAATGCCTGCAACTGATGAAACAAATGTAGTTTAATTGATGGACACTTTGTAGTAGACTAAATCAAAGAGTAACAGTTTGAACTGGCTATCACCAAATGCTATACAATATGGATATGTTCCTAGGAATGGTGGGAAGCTCACTGACTTATTTCCTGCTTTTATATTGTGTGCCTTTAATGGTAACCTAGTCTTTGCTGTTTGTTATAGCCAATAGTTCTTCACCAACAAGCATCAGGCAAATTATGGTTTAAATGTGCATTACTTGTTTGCCTGTTGCCACAGATCAAGTAAACGTTCCCGAGCCTACTCAGTAATGAGATGTTCCCATTTACACAAGCCATCGTTCTGAATCTGCACTAGTTACTCATCTCAGCAAAGGCTAAGGACCTTTTGTTCCTAAAATATCTAACATCTGCCCTTCTGTTCAAGAAGGGAGGTACTAGTGTTCAAGTACATCAAATGTCTTTCCATACATAACCCAAAGACCTATGGTCCATGTGGCAACAAAGATTATGGAGGATATTTAAAAATCATAAGGCTTCAGCATCTAAAATGGACAGGGGCAGTGAGGATGAAAGAGGGAGGATAGCAGAGAAGTTTCTGGGACAAAACACCAATATCAGCACAGAAAGGTTTGTTCTGGGCATAAATTGTGCTATGCTTACTTTGTCTTGGGTACATCTTTCAAAGACAGGTACTGCAGTATCTTTGGGCACTCTCTTGCATTTTAAACTAAACCAAACTCCTTTTCCAGAACAGTCTTCTGTTCTTACCTCCTTCTTCTTTCTCACTCAAGATTACTTAACAAGAAGTCTCTTCACCAAGAATGAATTGCAGGGGAAGTAAAGGATAAGAAGATAGAAACTACTGGCTGTCATTCACACACATTTCATTATATGCACCATATAATGTGATTAGATGCTGCATTTCTGGTTCTTATGCTACACCTGAAGCACTTAAGAGAGACATGGCTTTCTTCTCAAACTGTAATAAAAAATTTGTTTCTGGAATACAGAAACTTGTGTGGATTACAGCTTCTGTTCACAAGCTCTACAAAGAAAGCATCATCACAGAGTGCCTCTCCATCCTACCTTCTTTTTCTCTGCATTTTCTTTGTCCTCAGCACCCTGCTGCCAAATGCTTTTTGTATCAAAGTCAAAAGGCCCTCTTCTTGCTTCATAACTCTTAAGTTCATCAGCCTTAAACTCTCTGTGAATCATATACTCTGGTAGAGAGGAAACATGACTCCTGCAAGCAAAGATTTAACACCTGTTTGCACAAAGGATACATATCTTGCTCTTTAGTATAGAAGTATTCTGAAATGTCAATAGGTGAAGAGAGAACCCAAGATGGTATGTGGGGCTTCAGCAGGCTTACCGTGGCTCATGCATTGCTGGGGGATTGGTGTGGTGTAAGTACCAGTCAGGTGCAGCATATGCTGCTGGAGGGGACTTCATTACCACAGAAGTGTAGTGCTTCAGTAGGTCTAGAGAGAAAAAGACAAAATCACTACTTTTCTGACTTTTTCTCTGGTTGCAAAAGCATTACCTTTGTTTTGTCAGGAAGAAATGCTTGCTTTTTTCAGGAAGGAGCACTTGCCTCCCTTGACAATACAGTCAGAACCTTGCAGAATTGTGTTCCTCTTGAACCTTGTTTGTCCTGCTCTAAATGTTTTAACATGTTTCTACTGCTGAGTTAATTCATATTTCTGGATTTGTTGCTCTGCTCTCTGTGCATCTGCTCAAGTTCCTCAAGGTTTCTTCTTTAATACAGAAGATAACAAACCCACACCTTGGTACAAGAACAGAATAGGTACAGCACAGTAACAAACTGAAGGCCATCACAAAATAAACACTTTATAAACTTCTACCAAGTTTTCTGACTATGATTTTTTGTGAAATTATTTTTACCAGATCACTATTTTAATAGCCCAAGCATAAATTGTACAGACCTCACTCAAATGTAGCTAGGCCATCATCACCTATTTAGACCAAACATGGGGCAAGACTGCATGTTTTGCTAAAGGGTACCAACACACAGTAGACTGCAAGAATGGCATGACAAGGTGACCTCTACTATCACATTTTCATTCGTTCATTTTTTCCACAGGTTAATTTCAAAAGTCCAGAGAATCCTACTGTAGCATCTACAAGCACTTTATACCACACTCGAGAAAAGCCAAAGAAAATGAAGGAAGACCAAAGAAGCAAGACAGACGCTCACCACGTTGGCCTCCTTGCTTTGCCAGCCTCGTGTAAGCTGAATCAGTCTCTTTGATCCATTTCCTGTGGCACTTTGACAGTGGCACTTCATGGGGAGCTTTTGAAAGGTCACTGAGACCCTGGAATATTGGGGGAAGTGGGCTCTTTTCTGGTTGTTTCAGCGGCATGGCCTATTACCATCCTACAATAAAGGAAAATATTTATGGTAAAAGTTAAGTGCTAGAATCCCTTTTTCAGATGACTAAGAAATTGAGCCCACCTGGAACATGAATGAGGTGCTGTATTTCAGTTTGGAGGCAAAAGACCAGGCTTGCTTGTTCCAGGGGATATAGCACACACAATTTCTAGAGGATCAGATGCAACAAGGGAACACTTTCGTTTCAGTTTTGAAAGAACATTGTAAAGTGTTCTAATCCTGTTCATTCAGAAAACTATTCCCAAGGACATCAAAAGCAGCAACAGGCACAGGAGACAGCAAGTAACACTTAAGCCCTTTGGTTTCCTCTTCTTCTGACACATTAACAAGAGCAAAGGCAGTACCTGTTCTTTTGCAAGTCTTTATTTGTAAGACAACCAAACCTGATCCCCAAATAAAATAAAAAAAACCCCAACACCCTACCTCTCTGTACATTACTTTCTCAACTTTTAGCGACCAAAAGAAAATATAAATAAATCCTTCGTAGTGGTAAAATCGACAGCAAGCAAAGAAGAAAAAGCCAGTCGAAGGCACTGTGCAATGGAAGATAAACACACACTTACCGGAGCGACTCCAGGTGCAGCTGATGCCATTCCACTCCCAGGCTGCAGCCCGATGAGCAGCTCCTGGGCACACCCACGCTTTGGCTGTGCCCAGACTCAGCCCCAAGCGACAACAACCTAAAGCGCTGCCTCTCCCCGCCGTGTCAGGGGACACCAGCCGCACCCCGGCAGGTCTGTCCAAGGCTGTCCCACTGCTCCCTGTCCCCCTGGCAGGTCTGTCCAACGCTGTCCCTCCGGGGCTCTCCCTCTGGCACTGCCCGCGGTGACCCCGCTGCCACCGCGGCTGCGGCTCCAAGACCGAACCGTGATAACCCGGCCGGGGACCGCCAGCCCCCAGGGAACAGACGGGAGGGGCGCCGAGGCCGAGCCGCGGGCGGAGCCGGAGCCGGAGCCGGCCGCGGGGTACTCGCTCTCCTGCTCCCTCCTCTCCCTCTCTCCCTCCCTCCGCCGGGGCCCGAGGGCGGTGCGATGCTCGCTACCAGCGGCAGCAGCAGTGCGAAGACGGAGGGAGGGAGGGAAGGAGGGACGCCCACCGTGACCGCCCACCCGCGCCGCGCCGCTGCTGGGAGGGAAACGAGCTCCGTTCCAGCCGAAAGGAGTACAAAATCCACCCCTTATTCCATGCCATTTACCATTCTATACTGCTAAATCTTTGGTTTCTGGGCCGTCTGTCATCGCTTCCAGGATTACTGGAGGATTGGGGTTTCCTATTCGAGCTCTCCGTGTGATCATGTGCAACCCACCTACTATATGTAGCAAGGGTTGCAGCCCTTTGGAGACCCTCCCTTTGAACATCCAACTCAACACAGGTAAGCGGGATGCCAGGAGCTGTGCTTCAGTACGGATCACTTCCAAAGCAGCTCGAACCTCGTCATAAGCTGCCAATATCTCTTTTTCAATTGGAGTGGACTTCAGATCCTCTGTATGCCTGACTCCAGATGCCTACTGGGTGACCCCAAGTCTCCCCTGGTACTTTCTGCCAGAGGCTCCAGGTGGGACCATTCTCCCCAGCTGCAAAAGGGAGCGTATTTTTTACATCTTGGCCTGCCTGGACTGGCCCAAGGGTGACTACATGAACTGTCTCCTATTTGATTTGTTCAAAGGCTTGTTCTTGCTCAGAGATTGTTGCCTCATGCTGTGAAGCATGCCAGTTTGCACACTGGTTGGTGATCTTGTGTGTGTGTTCCATGCATCTTGTGTGCCATGGGGCAACCCCACCCTTCCCACACAAACTGCTGCTGCTCAATGCTTTTTATTGGCTGACCAAGCTTGGGGGGCTGGAAGCAGGGATGGGGCTCTTGGGAGTCTACAAGGGACCGCGGGGAGTTCAGTTGGGATGGTTGAGGGTCGAGAGCTTCACTCCTCGTTGAGTCCTTTCTGATGGAGAAGGAGACAAAGGGAGTGTGAGCAGGGGGCAGTTGTCGGGTGGCCATGGGGCAGCTGCGGGGCAGGGAGAGCTCCAACCTTGGTTCCAATGTCACGGCTCTTGGCCCGCAACTTGTTGACCTGGGACTCAGCGATGTCGGCACGTTCCTCTGCCTCATCCAGCTCGTGTTGTGCCTTGCGGAACTTGGCCAGGTTAGTGTTGGCCTGTTCCTCCTAGGGGGCAGAGGCATAAGCAGGGCTGCCCCACAGCTCCATCTGTCCTCCTACCACCCCACATGCTCTCTGTCCATTCAAACTTCTAAGCGCTCCATGTGGCCCAGCATGCACAAATCTTTCCCTCCAGCAATCCCATAATCCAGCCACCCAAACATCTGCTCAACCATCCACTCAAGTATCCATCCATCCATCCATCCATCCACCCATCCAATCTTTCACCCACTTAAACTTCCAGACACCTGTCCAGTCATCCATCTGTCCCACCTTCTTTCCAACATCCCTCCATTCATCCAACCATCCATTATTCGAACCTTCACACATTTCAATATCATCTCTCCATCACACCACAGTCCACCCTCCTCAACCCCTGACAACCCACCCCCTGACCAACACATTCAAAGTCACATGCTACTCCCCACATCCTGTACCACATCCTAACCCCACACCATTTCCTCCTGGGGGGTAGTCCCACAGCTGCCCCAAAATGCTCACCGCCTCCTCTGCCTGTCTCTTGTAGGCCTTGACCTTCAGCTGGAGCTTGTCCACCAGGTCCTGGAGCCGGACCATGTTCTTGCGGTCCTCCTCTGTCTGTGGGATAAGACACATGTGGGTTGCCACCAGAGCAATGAGGGTCAGGAGACAGTTAAAGATGTTCTTTTGAAGTGGAGCCCCTCTAGATCTGTGGGTGGCCTCAGCTGTGGGGCAGAAAGTGAGATGTCTCCCTGGGGGAAGGTGTATTTTTGGCCCTGATGAGGTCTCACCTGAGATTCTGGATCATACAAAGACTCTA
>JAWWMO010000083.1:80053154-80081794 GCA_035047845.1 Dendrocincla fuliginosa | reverse complement strand
TGGCAAACTTCAACTGGAAGGGCCCTTCCCCAGCAGTCCCTTCAGCCCCCATAAGGCTCTGGGGGAGGTGGTACCTTCTCAATGAGGTCAATGCAGGCCTGGAGGTCCATGCCAAAGTCGATGAACTCCCACTCAATCCCCTCCTTCTTGTACTCCTCCTGCTCCAGCACGAACATGTGGTGGTTGAAGAACTGCTGCAGCTTTTCATTGGTGAAGTTGATGCAGAGCTGCTCAAAGCTGTTGAACTGGGGAAGGAGAGAGGAGATGGCCAATGGGGTCAATAGAACACCTAATAAGATCAGTGGGGTCAACCTGAGACCCAATGAACTTAACAAAACAACCAGTGAAAATAGGGTCACCCTAGGAGGGTTAACTCGACACCCAATGGGGTCAATACAATAGTGTCACCCAGGACTCACGTCAAAGATCTCAAAGCCAGCAATGTCCAGCACACCAATGAAGTACTGCCGTGGCTGCTTGGTCTCCAGAGAGTTGTTGATCCTGGTCACCATCCAGTTGAACATCTTCTCATATACAGCCTTGGCCAAGGCCCCAACAGCATAAATCACCTGGAAGAGGGATTTCCTACCAGTGAGAGGGGCTCTCTGTGTCCTCCTTGCTGGAGGTGGCACCATGCCGCCCCTAAAGGAGGAGATTTTGGGGTTGTCCTACTTACCTGCTGGACATTCTGCCCCTTGGTGACATACTCATTGCCCACCTTGACCCGAGGGTGGCACAACCCCTTGAGAAGATCAGCCGAGTTCAGCCCCATTAGGTAAGCTGACTTGTCTGCCTCTGAGGATGCAGAGGGGAAAAGATGAACCTGGAAGGTCCGTGGGGTTCACCCTAGTTCCCACCTTGCCCTTGGTTGGACCCAACCTTCAGTGCCATCTGGTTCTGCCTGCTCTTCCCGTTGTTTCTGTTTGAACTTCATGTTGCCAAAGTGCATTATGGCACCCGTCAGTTTGTAGATGGAGTTCTTCTCCTCTTGGGTGAAGCCCAGGACATCAAAAGCACTCTGTGGAGCAAAAATATGGGTCAAGGTCTTCTCCAGCCCACACAGAAACAGGCACACCGCCTGGTGGCCTTTCGTCTCACATCTGTGGCCAGGAGCTCTTCTCCATCATCAATGGATGGCACTGTGGTCTCTCCTTGGGAGATGAAGGCATAGTCGTAGGGGTTGTTGGTCACCAGCATCATGTCTGCAAGGAGAAGATGGTGTTGGGACAGGCAGGAATCCTCCAGAAAGGGTGTGAGGTCAGGTATTTGCAAGTGGGGTGGAAGCATGGCTCACCCAGCAGCTCTGGCTTTTTATTGGATAGGATCTGGTAGTAGATGTGATAGTTTCTTTCAGCCTTCAGCTGGAAGATGACACGGGACTTCTCCAGGAGGTCTAGGGTGGGGAGGGAGAGAAGACGGGTGGAGGTTGGGATGAGATAGAGGGTCAGATGGATGAAAGGATGGAGACTTGAGGAGATGGAAGGGTAGATGGGTGGTAGGATGAGGAGAAGAATGGATATGTGGATGGAGGGATGAATGGAGGGATGGGTGATGGACAACCAGATGTCCTCTCCTGGAGCCCTCAACCTACTCACAGGTCTCAATGTCAGCTGATGCCAATTTCCCAGTGGCCCCAAAATGGATCCGGATGAACTTTCCCTAGGAAAGCAGTGGCAGGAGGTAGAGGTGACCACCTTATCCCAGAAGATTCCAACCCACAGACGCTCCCCCATAGACTCCAACCCCAAAACTCACGAATCGGGATGAGTTGTCATTGCGAACAGTCTTGGCATTGCCAAAGGCCTCCAAGGCAGGGTTGGCCTGGATGATCTGGTCTTCCAGGGTGCCCTGGTGGGGTGGGACAATGTGGGAGGACTGTCAGTGAGTAGCAGGAGACGGAGGGTGTGAGATTGAGATGAAGGAATGGGAGGACACAGAGGTCCATGAAGGTTTGCATGGGTCGTTAGGTTGGTAGACAGGGCAGCTGGGTTGATGCCATGGGTGGATGGAGGGATGGTTAGTTGGAGAGATGGAGCTGGGACTGATGAATGGAAGGTTGGATAGATGGTTGCTTGGTTGGATGGTTGGTTGGATTGTTTGTGTGGTTGGTTGGATGGTAGGTGGTTGGTTGGGTGATTGTTTGGGTGGTTTGTTGATGATTATGTGGTTGATTGAATAGCCAGACAGCAGAATGTTGGCCAGATCCCAGAATGTCATCCTCCATCCATTGCTCTCACCTTTCCCGGGGCCCCCGCCTCCTTCTTCCCACGGTCACCAATGGCAGCGATGACGGCAAAGTACTGGATGACCCTCTTGGTGTTCACTGTCTTCCCCGCCCCGGATTCTCCGCTGAGGGCAGCCAAGGAGAGCAAGGGCTGGGTGCTGGGCACAGGGCTATGGTGCTAGGGGTGGGGGCTCACTGGGGAAGGAGTGGGACTTGCAGTAGATGGAAAATGGATGCCCACAGACAACTCCAGATGGTGAGAAAGACTTGGCTGTGCCAGAGAGCTTGGCTACAGAGGGAAAAGGGGGGAGCTGTGTGCCAGGTGGGAGAGTCCTGGCTGTGGGTGGGGCTAAGACAAAGTTTAGATATGAGGTCACTCACGTGATGAGGATGGACTGGTTCTCCCGATCTGGTGGGACAAAGAGAAGAAGGATGAGGTTCTGAAGGGCACCTTGGCTCTGCCCCACATCTGCCCACATCTCCTGCTCCCCAAAAAGGATCAGGGGATATGGTCATGGGGTCCCTGCAGGAAGTCCCTACCTGTCAGCATGTTCTGGTAGGCATTGTCAGAGATGGAGAAGATGTGGGGTGGAGCTTCACTCCGCTTCTTTCCCCGATAGGCAGCCACCACCTCAGCATTGTAGACAGGCAACCACTTGTATGGGTTGACCGTCACACAGAAGAGCCCTGAATAGGTCTGCAGAAAGAGATAGGTGGGTCAGAGACAGGAGATGCCACCCCACAAGGTGGTCCATGGGGTCTGCAGAAGTGATGACTTGTGTCTAGGTGGTCCAAGGGGCCAGGAGAAGGGATGTCTTGGCTTTGAGTAGCCCATGTGGTCTGGAGATAGGACAGCTTGGGTCTGGGTGACCCAAGAAGTCTGGAGAGAGGACATCCCAGTTCTGGATGGCCCATAGAATCTGGAGAAGGGACATCCTGGTTTTTAGTGTCCCAAAGGGTCTGGGTCATCTTGGTCTGGGTGGCTCAAGAGGTGTGAAGAAGGGACATCCCATTCACAGGTGGCCCATGAGATCTGGAGAAGGGGTATCTTGGGTCTATTTGTCATGAGGGGTCTAGAGAAGGGTTGTCCAAGTTCTGGCTGGGGTTTGGAGAACCTCATGAGCTGCCAACTCACATAGATCATCCAAGAGGCGTAGCGCTCCTTGAGGTTGTAGAGGACGGCGGGCTCATGGAGGAAGGTCAGCATGGCCATGTCCTCGATCTTGTCGAACTTGGGGGGGTTCTGCTGCATGATCTGGTCCTCCTTGACCGTCACTGTCTGCTCAAGGTAAAGGGGACACCATAGGGTGGAAGGGCAGGGCAAGGAGTTGCCCCAGTTTTTCCCTCCCATAGGGCTGGGACCTGTGTGTATGGGTATTCCCTTGGGAGCTGGAGAAGGTCTAGGTGTCCCTAAAGTGATAGACAAGATTATTTGGGGTCTGGGTGTCCACTGGTTGATGGAGAGGGTGGGATGAAGTCTAAGTGTCCAGTGGGTTTTGGGGAAGGTGGGTCAGGGTCTAGATGTTTCCTGGGTTCTAGAGATGATGCTGTGGGGTCTGAGAATCCAGTGGGTGTTGGAGAAGATATGTTGGGGCCTAGGTGTTTCTTGAGTTCTAGGGAAGGTGGGTTGGGCTCTTTGTGTCCCATATGGGATGGAGTTATTATTTTGAGGCCCTGGTGTCCCAGGTGTAGCTAGGGTCCCCCCACCTTGCCATGCTCAGTCTCAGCAGTGATCTTGGAGCCCTCACGGCTGACAATGGTGGCCTTGACATATTCCTCCTTCTCATCAGGAACAAAGATATCCTTCTTCAGGTCAAAGGGACGGGTCTGGGCAGCCACTCTCTCCTTCTCCGACTTGCGGAGATAGGGGGCGGCCTCCCCAAATTCGGCCATCTCCACGTCAGGCATGGTGGTGCTGGACAAGGCTGTGTGGGGCAGAAGGGATCAGACACTCCTAGTGATAACTTTTCCTCCCAGCTGACCCCATTCCAACTCTTTTCTTGGTCCATCATCCCCTGTTCTTCTCCAGATCTCCCAGTTCCTCCTGGTTGATTCCTCCCCAGTGCTGCTAGTTTCTCTCCAGAGCTCACAGTCCTCACAGTCAGCCCCATCCAAAGTCCATCTTTGGTCTCATTCTCCCCCATTCTTCTCCAGGGCTCCCAGTTCCTTTCTAGTGCTCCCAGTTCCTCCTAGTTGTCCCTATCTCCATCCCAAATTCCTCCTTGGTGGTCTCAATGCCCTCCCCAGGTCTCCCAGTTCCTTTCAGTTAAGCTCAGTTTCTGGAGTACCTCACACTGCCTGCCCTTTATCCCAATATAGCACCTTCCAGTGCCCTCCAGTACTACTCCATGCCTCCCAGTTCCCCAGAGACCCTTCCAGTATCATCCCAGTCACTCCCAGTTCCCCCAGACACCCTTCAGTTCCTTCCAGTTCTCCCAGTGCGCAGCCCCACCTCTCTCAGTAGTCTCCGAGTCGGGGAATGACAGTGCAGACTGAGAGGGGCTCTGATCCTGGTCCAGGACAAAACAACCCCCCTCAGTATATCCCAGTATGTCCCAGTATATCCCAGCCTCTCCCCCAGACCCACCAGTAATTTGCCAGCATACCACCACACACCACCCCCCTCACCCCCCACCCTGGTACTGCTCAGTAAATCCCAATATGCTCCTAGGATCTATCCAGTATCCTCCCCTAGTATCATTCCAGTCCCTCCCAGTTATCCCATAGACCCTCCCAGCATCACCCCAGTCCCTCCCAGTTCCCCCACATGGCATCCCAATATCATCCCAGTCCCTCCCAGTGCCCCTATAGGCCCTCCCAGTTTCCCCACAGAGCCTCCCAGTCCCTCTCAGTTCCCCTATAGACCCTCCCAGTATAATCCCAGTCCCTCCCAGTTCCCCCATAGACCCTCCCAGTTCTCCTATAGACCCTCCCAGTCCCTCCCAGTTCCCCCATAGGCCCTCCCAGTTCCCTCCCAGTCCCTCCCAGTTCCCCCATAGGCCCTCCCTGTTCTTTCCCAGTCTTTTCAATTGCCCCCAGTCCCCCCACAGCCCCCTTCCAGGCCCTTACAGAGCTCCCAGTGCCCTCTGACCCACCTGCCCCTGGGTCTGCAGGCACTGGCTGGGGGATCCCCCTTATATCCCCCCTCCCCCCCTAAGCTGCGTCACCGGGAAGGGGGGGGTGGGGCGGGCAGGCATGGACAGACAGGTGACCTCAAGGCCACCCTACTATCCCACGGTGACCCCTATGGATCTACAGGGCACTCCCCACCTCTATAGAGGCCCCCTCCGCTTCACAGTCCTATAGGACCCTCACTGCCCCATATGGTCCAGTAACCCCTGTGGACCTATGGAGGTCCCCCAGCCCCATAAAACCCCCACAGGGGCCCTATTGTTCCTCCTTACCTCACAGGACACACTTCCCACTCCATAGGACTCCCCCAGCCACATAGGACACCTCTCCAGCACGGTAGGAAATCCATAGGACCCTCCTCAGATCCATAAGGATTTGACCCCTGTAATTCCCCACAGCCCCAAAGGACTTACTCCCACTCCCATGGGACACTCCCTTCCAGTTGCATGGTCCTATAGGACCCATTCCTGGCTCCTCAGGGCCTCTATATGTTCCCCTATAGGATCCTTGTAGCTCCCCCCATTACCAGAGGTCACTCCCAGCTCTATAAGACCCATTTCTAGCCCCATAGAATTCCCATAGGGTTTCCCCAGACCCATAACACAGCCCCCTCTCAGCCCTAGAGGGGCCCCCTGTAGCACCCACACCCCCCACCCCCACCTCCCCCCGGTTTATTATGGGATGGATGAGGCAAGCCAAAAGGCTCGCCCAGATGCCTGGGTCCCCCCCGGGGTGGAGGAGGGGACAGACAGACAAAGGACAGGTGTGACCCCCCCCTTCACCCTCGAGGGAACTCAAGCATTCGGGCCCCTCCTCCCATCCCTTTGTTCCCTCCCCCTCCCCCCACAATGGGATATTTTTGGGACATCCCCCCCCACAGCCCCTGACATCTGATCAGTTTATGACGCCAGTGGGGCTGTGGGGCACCTTCACCTCATAACCATATATGGGGCTGGCCCTATAGGTCCCCCTTCTCCCCCCCTCGACCCCAATAACTCACCTAAGAATAGCCAGGGGGACCCAATCAGCTAGGCTCCATAGATGCCATTATACTCCCTATAGGGGACTCAGGTGTCTGCATTTCCCAAAATTTCCTTGCTTTTCCTTTGATTCTCCTAAATGTTTCCCAATCTACCACAAATTTCCTTGGTGTCCCCTGATTTTCTCCCAGATTTCTTTATTCCAATTTGCCCCAAATTTCCCTGTCTTCCCTTTGATTTTCACAAATTTCTGTTTTCCCCCTGATTTCCTCAAATCTTCACCAACTTTTGTTTCCTCCAACTTTCCTCAATTTCCTCCATTTTGCTAATTTCCCCTACTTTCCCTTAGTTCTCCCCAAATTTCCCTCAATTTTCCTTATTCTGTCCTTTATTCCCCTTATTGTCGCTCAGTTTGCCCCAGTTCCCCCAATTTTTCCATAATTTCCCCCCTACATCCCTAAATTTCTATACATTTTCCCTGATTCCCCTAAAATACCTTATTTTCCCCAATTTCCCCAAATTTGCCCCAATTCCTTCTAATTTTCCAATTCCCCGATTTCTTCTAATTTTCCATGAATATATCCCTTATTCCCCCAACTGAAATTCATTTCCCCAGTTTACCCAATTTTTCATCTTTTCCCCCTCATTTTTACTACTTTACCCAAATTTCCCCTTATTCCACCAATAATTTACCCCAATAACCCTTATTTTTCCCTTATTTCCCAAATTTTTCCCTTTATTTCCTCACAATCTCCACAATTTCCTCTATTTCACCCTAATTCCCCCTGATTTTTCCCAGTATTTCTGCAACTTTTCTTACTTTGTCCAGATTTTTCATAATTTGCCCCAATTCTTTATTGGATATGGGGGGAAACATAGAGGAAAAGGCTGAGTTACTTAATGCCTCCTTGCTCTGTCTTGTCTGTAAGACCAGATGTTCTCAGTATACCCAGGACCATGAACTGAAAGACAGGGATGGTGAGCAGAACAAAGTCCCCATAATCCAAGGACTGTGCCTCCCAGGCACTTCCCTCCCAGACATTCTCTTCCCTGGAATGTGCTCCTCAGCCTCCCAGGATAGGTGGGGTCAGCCACTGCTTCTCCCTTGGCTGAAGAGCGCTTGAGTTGAATTTGTTTTTGACTGATGGAGCTACAACTTTCCTTGAACTTTAGTTCTGGCAATCTGGGCCTTTTGTGTCCCTCCAGACAAAACCTCTCCAGGCTTTCAAGCCCCTCCTGCCCCCACCCACTCTCTAATGACCAGGATTCCTTTCCTGGCACTTCTCCTCAGTGCCAAGAGTGCTCTCATCTCTTCCCTATGATTATTTGTGTTCCCTGACCATCACACTGAACTGTTTCTGTGCTGCCCCATCTGCCATCCTGCCCTCCATATGTGCTTCCCTCCAAGTGCTGCCAGATGCCAGCAGAGCCACCTCCCACCCGCGCCCAGCCGTGCTCCTCTGCCTGTTTGCATCACAGGCACAACAGGCTCACACTCAATCTAGGGAAAATAAATGGGATTTATTGCCCATTTATTGATAAAACCAACTTGACCCCTTCCTTCTTTCTTTGGTATGATCCCTGTGGGACCTGACTTGGTACAGGCAGAAACTATGGCTCAGGTTCTATAGTGGCTCAGCACTTGCAGTCTGAGGTAGTTCAGGAACCCAGAGGGCTCCTTCTGAAACAGGAAGAGGAAATTATGGCCTTTCCTCTCCGGCGTGTGGCTGCTGACTGATCAGTGCTGCAGATCTGTAGTAGCAGGTGTAGATACACACTGCTGAGACAGTTTTTTCTCTACAATGCTCCCTTGAGGAGGACCCAAGACCTGAATGGAGAGGAAGGTATGACTAAGGCAACTCTACTTCCTGCCACAGCACTCTCTTCCCCTACCAGGAAGTGTGAGACAACAGGCAAAGGAAGTATGGCCATGCACAGGGCCTGTTCTAGCAGCACCAGCCTTTTGGCTGGCTATGGCAGGGAACTAGAGGAGGATACCAGCTAGAGGGAGGAGAGAAACCTCTGCATCAGTCCTTCTGCAGTGTGCCCTTCCACACACCTCTGGTACAGCCTGGGATCCCAACCTGCTTCAAGGCTTCCTGGAGAGCATGTTTGGCAACAGCCTTTGTGCTGCCATCATGGATGGAGTCCTGTACTTCACTTTCAAGAGAAGGGACAAAGGATTTTATGGACACAAGAGTGATTGAACAAAGTTCAATGGCAAGTGTGACAGTCGTTTAAAAAAACTCAACAGCCAGGGGCACTTGAGTGTTTACTGCAGAGAGGATGCGGTGAGACAAAACTCTCTTGACCTTGAGGAGTCCCCTTGAGAGCTGTCCCTGCTCAAGGGAATATCCTGGCATGCAGCCCACCGCTGTGCAGGAGAGCTCAACAGGCCTAGGGCTGCCCACTATTTATGGATCAGGATGACTCATGGTCATATCTGAACACCAACTACAGATGTTCATTTCTTTCAGCCTTGGCTGCAGTCAGGCCTGGAATAGCACTGTGGGTAGAGGGGTGTGCTGTTCAGATTGGCTGCTGGCCATGGTGTTGTTCTCTGTCTCCCTTGAATCCACCTTGGGTGTATACAGTCATCACCACCAGACATGTCCATGACAACCGACTGCCACTTGTGCCACTCAGTTTACTCTCCCTTCTCAATGGGAAATAAAGGTCAGGTTGGGGCAGGGGAAGCACACCTCAAAGCTCCATCACAGGTGACAAGGCTCTTCCAGGAGCTGACGCAGGGTCAGAGCTTCACTCAGCACTTCTCTTAACTAGTTTTCTGCAGGACAAGAAAAAAGTGAGCAATGGAGAGACAGCTCTTGCTGTGACTGGATGCCCAGAGACATGGGAATGGGCACGAGGCAAGCAGCAGGAGGCAGTTCCTATAGAACACAGCAATGGAAACCAGAAGTGCATAGCTTTTTCTTTTAAAAGCAGTCTCGGGGTGGGCTGCTGTGAGTTCAGAGGCAGCCAACAGGTGCACAACATGCTGATACTGTGTACATCTACGCAGTCTAATCTCACAGTTCCTGCTGCACATGTAGCTTAGGAATAAGCAGGGAAGGCTGCATACCACACAGAGCAAGGGAAAGGACTGCTGCTGCCAAGTGTTTCCTCTCAACAACAGTGCATTTCTCTGCTTTGCTTCTTGTTTCCTGCCCTGAACACTGGTCCTACTGAATACCCTGCCACACTTTCTCCCTCAGCACCAGTCCTGAACTACTCTGTCCTTCAGAGCACTCTCCAAAACCTCCTTGTCCACTTGGACCTGAAGCAGTTCTGCCCACAGACTAATTTCTGAAATGGCAGCATGCTGAAGGCTGGGCAGCAGGACTCCACTGCTGATCAAATGCAAAGGACTCGAGTCTTCATGCCAAGCCAGTACTTTGCCAAAACCTTTGGCCCAGTTCTGCCTCCTCACTGCTCTCTGCCAGCTGTGTGCAACATCTCGGGCTTTGGAGACACCAGTGTTGGGTCCAGCCGATTTTCACCTGAATGGCCAGGGTGGCCACTGGACCCAGCCCTGGCCACAGGCTGTCAATGAGTGGCACTGTGTGCTCTGAAGTTGCGCTGGCAGAATGGGCCTTGACCTGAAGAAAGCCCAGCATCCCCTGCTGTGGGAGGGGCTGACATGTGCCAAAGCTCTCCATATGCTTGGAACTCAGTCTGAAATGGGGTCATGCCTCTGGGTGCCCGCTCCCATTTCTGTGGTCACAGTGGTGCTACAGGTACTGCAACAGATAGACATCCCTCCCCCTGGAAAATGGTCTTGCTCCTAAACCCTTTGGGCCAGGCGAAGTTGACCACTACCTCTCCCTCAGCTTCAGAGAGCTGGCTTAGCCCACCTGAGGAAGGTAAGTCCTTGCTTCATGGCCCCACACCCACTTACTCTGAGGAAGGAAATACTGGAATACCCCTGTCAGCAGCTTTCTGCTCTTGGCTGGGCTCCTCTGGTCCAAGGGGCCAAGGCAGAATGGAGCCCTGGGGATCTCCTAAAGCACCACTCCCAAGTGTGAACTGTAGAGAGAACCATCAAAAGAGACCAGGCTGACAATCAGCGTCAGGGTCACCATCTTCAGAGACTTTGTTTTCCTGCAGCACAGCAAGGAGGAAGAGGACATTGAAGCTGACAGAACCTGTGCAGTTCAGCAGCAGATTCAAGCGCAGCAGCAGGGGATGCAGGTCTTGAACCTGGCATTCCTTGCTATAGGATCCGCTTGGTCCTGCACAAGCTTGTAGAGTCATCAGCAAGTGCACCAGGGGTCACCTGGAAGGGCATCATTTGGTACCATCTTGTTAGGGGCAAAGGACTCTGGCTCCAGAGGAGGATAAGGAGCTGCAACAAAAGGTGTGGCCAGACCTTGCATCTGTGGGGGTGGAGAGGGATTCTTTGGAAGTGGAAGGGACATAATGAAAACTCATTCCTCCTATCCACTGTCCCATAGATACTTGTGCTAATGCTGTTCTTTACGCCCTGAAGAGATAAGGTTCAGCCTGTGCCCTTACACTTCAACAGCCAACAAGGTCACAGGGGTTGTGTATCTCCCTTTACCCCATTAAAGTTTGTCAATGACACCAAACTGAGCGGGGCAGTGAACAATTCAGAAAGGAGAGACGCCCTGCAGGAACACCTGGATAGGCTGGAAAAATGATCTACCAAGAACCTTATGAAGCTTAACAAAGACAAGTGTAAGGTCTTGCACATGTGAAAACATAATCCAGGAGTGTGGCATGGGTTAGGATCTACTCGAGAGGGGAGTAGCTCTGTGAAAAGAGATCCAGGGTTCATCACAGACAAGCAGCTCAATCTGAGTGAACAGTGTGCTGCTGCAGCAGGAAAAGCCAACAGGATGCTGGATTACATCAAGGACATCACTAGCAGAGACAGAATCATTATCTCATTCTATCCAGCACTCATCAAAGCACACTTGGAATACTGTGTTCAGTTTTGGTCCCCAGTATGCAAAATTGATGTGGATGGGCTGGAGAGGGCCGCAGAGATGATCCAAGGACTGGGAAGCCAGACATATGAGGAAAGGCTGAGAGAAGTGGATTTATTCAGCCTTGAGAAAAAAAGGCTTAGGTGAGACTTTATCATGGTGTTCTAGTATTAAAAGCTTGGCCACAAAGAAGATGGAGATTCTGGTTTTACAAGGAATCACATGGAAAAGATGAGGGGTAGTAGGTACGAGTTACTCCTGGGGAGCTTCTGGTTCACCACAAGAGGAAAATTTTTCCCAGTGAGAGCAATCAGCCATTGAAATAATCTCCCCAGGGAAGTGATAGTTTCCACATTAGACACTTAAGATCCATCTGGACAGGGTGTCTGAGCCATCCTGTCAAGACCATGCTATTGCCAAGAAAGGTTGGACCAGATGATCCTTGAGGTCCCTTCCAACCTGGTATTCTCTGATTGTATGATTCTATGATATATAACAGAATCAGATGGGGAGCTATTTATTTCCACCTGACAGGTACTCCACTATATACATTTACTCCTGTAGTGCACATTTTAATGAGTCTGACCATTGCTGTACAGTTAAACTGGAAACGTTCCCTTTGCCACATGAGGTCACTGTTGGGCAGTATACGTGTGCTTGTGGCAGTGATAAGTACTATCATTCCACTTATGAAAAGAAGCTGTTACCAGCTTAGCTTACATAGGACGGGCAGGGACTGAACCCTTGACCCAGGAAAGGAACATAAAAGTGCATTGCCAATACCTATTCTTAAACCAATGCTTACTGGTAAACCAGTACCTTCATGTGTAGTATGCAAGACCCTTGTACAAAGGTGAGGGCTTCATGTCTATCATTGTGAAACTATAGCTGGCTTAGCTAATGAGAGTAAAGTTACTGAAATTGTGGTGCATATAGGAATGCCCATGGAATACATGGAGCCTCAGTGCACTTCTATCCAGGATGTAGCTAAATTCAACACCGGTCACCAAGATGGTGTCTGGTTTACCGATAGGAACACTCACAACAATAGTGTGAATGGCAAGGAATGGCTGCTGCTCTATTTAGAGCCGAAGAACCTGTAGTAACAGGGCAAATAAAAGGGTTTTTTTTTTACTTAGCAGAGCTCTACCATAGTATTAACTCTTAGAAATGGTGCACAGGCCATATGCACTGATTGCTATGCTGTATGAGCTAGTGCTACACAATAGCTAGGAAACTGGGCAATCTACCCTTATATCTCAATATAAAGGGAAACAAATATTGGGAGCAAATATAAGATACTGCCAACTGTGATCCTATTACTGTAGGTCACTTAGCAGCACACCAGAAAATGATTGTGTTTACGTAACCTTTTGGCACTCAAGGCGTTTCATCTGCCTCAAATGCTGAATGACTGCATGAATCTTTACATAGGGCAGAGGGCATAGGACTTGCACCAGCATGCCAGAAGGTGGGGGTGGCTGATTACTAAGAAGCACGCAGTTCATATAGTGACAGTTAGTGAATTTGATATTGAAAATAGGGTTTCTCTAGTCCAAAGTCAACAAGAAGCAAACCTTTGAGAAGGAAAAGTCCTTTGGGCTATTGGGCAAGTAGACCGTGTCATACTCATGACATGTACCTCCAAAGGGTGGAGAGTTATTATGATCACAGCTGAAGTAGTGAGCAGTTTGGATAATGTTGACCTTGTGTGTGCTGCATCCAGACTACAGTGGTTTGCTACACAGCAAATGTCACAGCAGATGCAGTCAGGTAACAGGTCACATTTTAAAATAAGTTATTACAGGAATTGTGTCTGGTCCATGCAGTTAAGTGGACTTTGCAGTAACTGTTAACTCAGAGTTATGGTATAGCAGAAAGATGAAGCAGATTCCTTAAAAAATGAAATGGCACAATGGCAACACTAATTGTGGAAAAAACTTACGGGAGGCCATGAGATTCTTAAAATCCTGACAGACAGCAGCTGGTAGCCCACTGTTTAGAAGTTTTCAACAGTCTCCTCTGCTGAACCAACATCAGCAGGATGCTTTGAACACCTCAGTGTGGCATCCAGCATTCATGTGAGAATTCAGCACCCATCAGCTGGCAAACTCTGAGTTACTTTGCAGTGCTTTTGAGAGAATGGAACATAAAGTAGTATGGGAGTGAAATTTATCATTATGGAAGCTTGGACATAGCCCAAGGAATAAGTTTTCTTACTCACTCCCTAGGAACTCCTGACATCCTGGACAAATGAGTGAAAGATGCCATTTGACCTGCATGCTGTGGAAAGTGTCTATCTAACAGGTACACCAAATATTCCCATGACCTTCGTTAAGATTCCCTGTGGTAAGGTGTTATCACCAGAGAAAATGTTGAGATGTATAAGGTCAGGATCCTTTGTATATTTAACAACCCTGACCCTTGCATCAGGAAGCTCTGGGATACTGTCTGATAAATGTTGATGCACTATGCTAAAATCAAGAACACCTCTGGATGATGGTAACCTCTTCCATGACAGAGGGCGTGAGGCCAAACATATTCAAAACCCACTAGTGGGGTAGCAAGTATCAGGGCTTGCTGACTGCCCATACTAGCCTTAAATTTGCTTAAAGATCTCTAACTAGGAACCTGGACTTGGATGGAGAAACTGATACTTTAATAAAGGAGACAGAATCCCCCAAAATTATCATACCACCGCTGAATGTCCTGCTCTTCTGTGTACGTTTTTCCTCTTATACAGTTGTACACATGCAAAAATACCAGACAGCATAACAAGGGATGGTCAAACCTGCTGGGAAACGGAACCATTATAATTCATTGTAGAAGTCTATGAGCCAACTAACCATGAAGACCATGGCTCATGTGCCACAGTGGACAGTGTGCAATTTGAAACTTCCCTGATTCCCATTGCCACTACTATACCATTAATAGTTACTCAAGAATTTCCCAAAAGATTTGCAGTTTTTACCTCTGAACTATTTGAATATCCCATTTGGATTTGATGAGGCAACATTAGCTCAGGTATAATCAAAATGCTCACAGTGGATAGTACCTATAAATGAACAATATTTTTATAGTGAAGGATCTTCCTGGGGGATCCAGAACAGTTGGACTGGGCATAGGAGCATTGGACTCTATCAAATCAGAAATCACTAGTAATTAAGTGTCCAGTCTAGGACCACTAAGGAGACAAGTTATAATTGGTCAGACCATGGATATAATAAATGGAAATGATGCAACTACTGCCACCTTGTTAATTAGCCTAAACCCTTGGACAAAACTCCAGAATATTTTCAAGGAATTGTAGGCTGGTGTTCACAAATTTGTTTTAAATACCAACATTGTCATTGTTTGTGCTGCCATGCAAATGTTTATTATAAATAAATATGAACTGCAAGCCCAACTGCAAGTTGGATCCATAGTGGGAATCCTGCAATGTTAAGGACACTTATTTGTTATTTGGATTGGTGCACGTATCATAAATTCCATCTATCAAAAGTTAAGGATAGCAAGCAAAAGCAGTCTCTTGGGTGGATCTGCACCGTAAACAGGGAAAGGGAAAAGGAACCCATTTACCTATACACCCCTCTCCCCATTACTGCAGCTAATACAGCTGCTAGTTCAAGGGACCAAATGCGTGGATAAGAAAGGTAATCTAATCAATATGCATGGATGTAGAACAGGGAAACCACAAAGAGTACTGCCCTGAAGATTTAGTAGTTCAAGGCCTTTGCTTCAGTAATATGACCTCAGACACCAGCTATTTAGGCCAAGTGTGTGATAACTACATGTTTGTACTTAAGTGAAAATTGGGTTGTATATGTATTTGGTTTGCTCTGTGATGTTCTCTGTAATGACATAATAGCTTTATAGAAGCTAAAAATTGAATTCATGTTTTTGCTGCAGGAATATTGGCTTATAACTTGGGCAGGACCCTTAGGACCACTACAGGACACAGTACATTCTCAAACTGAAGAAGCAGAAATTTTAACCAACAAGTATAGGAAAGCAATTGCTTATCCAAAGCATATGACTATTGCTATCAGGCATGATACTGACCAGACTGTCAAGATTGTAACAGGAATCGAACAAACTGCTAGACTTTTTTATGGATTATGCACCATCTGCAACTGGCATATTGCATCTTAGGTTGCAACTCAGGATCATTGTATTGTTTTTCTATATTTTATTTGTTTTCTATTAATATGTTTATGCATCCAGATCTAGTTGTTAACATCACCATGCTGAAAACATTTTTACCTAATAATAAACTGTGATGCTAGACTTTCCCATGGAAGTGCTCAAAGCTTTCCCTTACTCTCACTCACAGTGAGGCAGGAGGAGTAAGAGCACCTCCCTGCACTGTGGTGTGGGACTTACTAGCCCTGTAGGCTATACGTAAGTGGTGAAGTGTGGGTGATCACTTGACTCCTGTGCAGGCTTTGGCCTAATGCACAGCTTGTGCTAAAGCTTGATGTATGGTGGTAGCAGTACAATTAACCTAAATTGAGAGCAACATGTACACTGGCTGAGAGAGGAATTTGTGAGTTACTGCCTTTGTCAGCTAATGAATTTGTGAATTAATGAAGGTATGAATTAGAGCGCTATCAACTAGACTAGTCTGCTGAGAGACAATTGATCCAGTGTTTGACTTTTTACCTAATGAGGTAATGAAATGCAGACCGGTACACAGAGTGCATTGTCCTTTAAATTTGAGAGATCCAAATGAACTGTGGCATGCGTGTCATCCAGAATCTGCTACATGACATTGCTGGCACTCCACTGTTTGTTCCTTTAGCAAGGGATAGGTTTTCATTCAGTTGCTTTCTGTCCCCTAAGTATTGCATAGCTATAATAGGACAGAAGTATTTACAGGGAGCTGGTACCTGAAATAGTATTGTGAAAATTGTCATTGTAGGTTGACAGCAAAAGAAAACTTATTTCTAGTTTTGTCAAGCTCCAATGACAAGCTATGGCTCATTTTCTCCTCTCTATATTCCTATAAAATTAAAGATAATAATTGGTGCAAGAAGAAAAGATGAGAGGAATGGAAGAGCTTTGCATTTCTTAACTTCATTTCCTATTTTTGTGCTGGGTGGCTCACTGAGGTATCAGCTTTCACTGAACAAAAAAATTCCTTCCTCTGAGAGACTGGAGTAATGCCATCACACTGCTGCTTGCTTGACAAGTGTATATTAACTTAAATGGTTTGTTTCATCTTCTCCTTATGGTGCCTTTGTATTAACACCAAGTGATGATTAAGAAAGGTCTCTTTTCTATTTTATCCCCGCTTTAAAAGTCATGATCACAGACATGCTGTATGGTAATAAGGTATATAATTTCCACACCTTTTTTTTTCCTACCAAAAGAATGAGAGAGTTAGTCATATGCTAACCTGCATACTTCATCTCAATAGAAACACTACAGAAAAGCAAAGTCAAACTCTGCATTTCCCATAAATGTATCTCTTTTTTTTTCTGTGATAGCCTAAGCCATTCATAATTAATATTTCTCTTTTTTTTAATGTCATTTTTTATGGTCAGGTGAATGAAAGCATGTCAGTTCTCTGTGAAGCATAATTTTCCTGAGAGAAATTATATAACTTATCACGTTATTTGAAACAAGCATTTTTTTTTTCTTAGAGTTAATTCTATAGCATCATTGGGGTTTGTGCCGGGAGTGGATTGCTCCTGAGCCAGCTTTTCTACATATTGTTCATTGCCAAAGTAAACAGCACAGCCATACTGGGCAAGACTGGGAGAGAGCCCCTGTTTGGTACCTCTGTAACAGGTTTTACAGCTAGTCTGATGTGAATAATCTAAACCCTACGA
Organism: Dendrocincla fuliginosa; assembly: GCA_035047845.1. NCBI lineage: Eukaryota > Metazoa > Chordata > Aves > Passeriformes > Dendrocolaptidae > Dendrocincla > Dendrocincla fuliginosa. The sequence goes on along the minus strand of JAWWMO010000083.1, from coordinate 80,064,675 downwards.
AGAATGACCTTGGAACCTATTAGCTGTCATTACTGGAAGTGTTCAAGACCAGGTTGGATGGGGATTTGAGCAATCTGGTCTAGTGGAAGGCAGCCTGCCCCTGGCAGTGGGGTTCGTACTAGATTATCTTTAAGGTCTCTTCAACCCAAGCCATTCTATGGTTCTGTGATTCTATGATTCGACTTTGGTCCACATTCTGGACTAATTGTAACTGACATTAGCTCTTTACTAATATTACAGTATTTCCCCTCCTACCACTTGGAAATTATCACTGGCAATTTATATTTCCCCACAAAAGGAAGGGCACAGCATTTCAGCATGCTGCCTCTGATGCAGCCCTTCAAAATGACACCAAGAGGCCTGCCATGCTCTCATACCACCCCTGAGGGTCACAGCAATGTCACTTCCTGCATTATGATTAAAAAATTACACACTTGGGGCCAGTGAAACAGCAATGTAATTCTTTCTAGTGTCTTCTCATGCAAGAAATGGTGACAGCTCAAAAGGAGCCACCATTTGAGGAAATGGCTGCTTTCATGGCCACTGATGGGGAGGTGCCTAAGGCTGTGTGATTGTGTATGAGTTCTGTTCTGCTCTTAAAGGGAGCCTCATAGTCACAGAATAAGTGTCAGTCTATCAAGCATGCAGGAAATTGGTGAAGTTTCACTTGGCAAAGTGCACCAGTCATAAATGAATTGTCTGGGGGAACAACCTCCACCATGGCTTTGCCTATCATAGATTTTGTGACCGGGACACATTGTGGGGCAGAAGACTCCAAAGTAAGACACAGAAGCACAGCACTCCACACCAGCTCTCCTTTCTTGCTCAGGTACAGCCATCTCCATCTCAGATACAGCCCACCCTGTGTGAACCTTGTGTAAATGGATCCAGTTGTGCCAAATGTGGTCTCACCATAAGGTGTTGCTGTTCCAGGTACCCTGAGGTCAGTAGGAACAGGAATGTACACAGGACCTTCAGGGCCTGATAAGGAGTGAAAGCATGACTGATGTTTGACCATTTTGATCACAGAGGATGGCTCTTTACTCTATAAAAGGGTGTTAGCTATATCAACCATACTACTAGGAGTGCTGGTCACAAAAGTCTATGCCACTTTTGAAAAGATGTTTGAAAATAATTAAACTGCACCTCAGAAACATCTCTCGCATTGCAAAAATTGTGGTCAGACACTTTTTTCAGATCATCGTGGACAAGTCAGAAATACTGTCAGGGCAGGAGGATTGTGTCTAGTCTTTATTCAAAGAAAAGTCTTTAATAGACTGTAAGCAAATTGCCTTCACAGGCGCAAGGCCCCCCCAGCCCCTTGAAAGAGAAATGAAGGATGACACAGGCAAGCAGACTGCTCAGGACAAGATGAACAACAACAAGCTGTGCAAAAGAAATGGAACACACAGGAAAAAGTGACCTGTTCTATTCATCACCCGGGTAGTATTTTCCATATATTGTAAATTTAAATTATGGTCAAAGAATAGAAAAAGTGGGGAAGAAGGAGTGATTCTCACACTGGTGGCAACCATTTTCCATGAGAACCCACCATAAGAAGGGTATTAAGATTTACTGAGACAAGCCATGGCCACATAAGCATGAGAGCCAATGCATGAGAGTGCCAGTATGAGGAATGCAAGTGCTAGCTGGGCAGCTGAGCAAAGGGTTGCACAGCTCTGAATGTCAAAAAGCCACAGACCTGCAGATGGAAGTCATAGCAATACAACTCGTTCAGGTGTTGCCAGTCTGTGATAAATCAGCTAAAGGTTGTTTCAGAGAGCTGGGCTGATTTACAACCCCAGATCTGATTTAAAACTCCAGAGATGCAGCTCTTTCTTCTACCACTCAGCCATCAGGTTGTTTCCCAGCTACAGCTGCGTCTTGCTGTCCACGCATTTCTTTGCAGACTTTTTCTCCAAAGACACACCTGGGCAGCAGGAAGCTCACATTGAACAGCATTGGTGATCAGGGATTAAGCAATGCTCAGCTCTGTTGGCCCAGAGTTGGGAGGACTGAACAGTTGGGACCCCTTCACAGTGGCTGGTTTTTTTCAAGACAACTTTGTTGAGAAGTGTGGATGTTAAAAATGAAGCTGACACAGAGCAGAGGCAGCTTTTGCTGGGTGAGCCCACTGGCAGCAGCTGCTTGTAAGCACCTTGTTACCTGAACAGGAATTGCAGGTGGTACCTGGAACACTATGATGCTTGTCAGTGTTCAGGTTGTACCTCAATTACACTTTCTGTGACTCAAGATTAATCATTTTCTGCTTTCTTTTTTTTTTATTTTAGATGAAGGTGCTCAATCACTCCTATGTTTTAGCTCCTGCAGATTTTAGCTGGTACAATATGAGATCATCTGGAAGAGGTCTACTGTTCTTTGTTTAAAAGATTCAAGCAGAAAAGCTTTAGTAGTCATAGCAAAGTGATCAGATATAAAGATATATTTATTTTTTGTTTGCCCAAGGGCAAGGACTCAACATTCTGTTCAGCTTTAAAATCTGTGCCGCCTTCTCAATACACAAAGTTTCTGTATATTAACATTTTCCTATGTCTTTTGTCTATGCAAGTTAGTCAATAAACTACCATGTCATAGTTCTCAAGAACTTTTCAGGGTTTTAACCAACACCCGATTAACAAATGCCCCAGGAATTCTGTTTGGGTTGCATTTACAAAATGCATGCAATTTTTACTTGCCAGTTCTAAAAGTTTGGGAAAAATGGACATAAATCCAAAATTTCTCAAAATTGTCTCAAAGAAAGGTAGAAATTTGAAAGACTATAAGTTTTGCTTGAAGCTGCTGTTGCCCAGTTTTTTGGGGGGTCAAACTGGGCCTGCCCACACTAGAAGAACTGGATCATGGGATTCTCTCCAGGAAACACATTTATAAAAGCTTTAATGATAACTGCTGTCAGTGTTCTGAAATATTTGTAATGAATCATTCAGTGCTACATATTGGCCTCCTCTTCTCTCACTGAGTCATAATTTTCAGTAGGAGTAAGCATGGGCAAAATGAAATTTTATGAGCTGCTTTTGCCTTTCTCTGACGACTGGTCTACTGAACATCAGAACTAATTAAAGAACTGCTAACAGGAATTGAATTTGGTGATAAAAAAAGGGCAGCTATCATCAGCTTCAGTGGTAATTGCAATAATGAGAACATATAGAAAAGGCCCTCCGTGCCAGATACAATATATAGATAAATCTCAGGTGTCAAGGTTCAAAATTACAGATGACAAAACATCTGCTCAGTTACTAACTGAACTTGAAAACATTTGAAATTCACTAGTCATCTCCCAGAGAAGCTTGTAGATTCTATGTACGTTGCAATGGCAGTTCTGCATCTGCTAAAATCCTTGCTAAGCTGGGATGCTGAAACTGGACAGAACAGCCATGAAGTCCCAAGTTTTGCCCAGTTCTCCTGTGGACAGTGATGTCAGCGTCCATCCTGTGACTTGTGCACTCATTAAATCTGTTGAGGGTTCACTTTGTCCATAAAAGTAGCTAAGTCTTACAGCTGCAGGGAGAAGGTGTATGCCATGGTTACATACGGATTGCTCTATGTAATCGTTAAAGCAGCCAGGAGGGCCAACTGTGTCCGGGGGGGCATCAGGCAAAGCATCGCCAACCTGTCAAAGGTGATTGTCCTGCACTGTTCTGCACTGGTACAGCCTCACCTTGAATCCTGTGTGCAGTTTTGGGCACTGCAATACAAGAAAGATATTAAGCTGTTAGAAAGTGTCCAAAGGAGATCAGTGAAGATGGTGAAGGGTCTAGAGGGGAAGCTGTATGAGGAGTGGGTGAGAGGACTTGATCTGTTCAGCCTGGAGAAGAGGAGACTGATCAGAGACCTTGTTTCAGTCTACAACTTTCTCTCAAGGGGAAGCTGAGTGGCAGGTAGAGATCTCTTCACTCTCAGGACCAGTGGCAGGACTTGAGGGAATGGCATGAACCTGAGTCAGGAGAGGTTTAGGTTAAATAACAGGAAGAGGTTTCTCACTCAGAGGATGGTTGAGCACTGGAAAAGGCTCCCCAGGGAAGTGGTCACAGCAACCAAGCCTGACAGAGTTCAAGATGTGTTTGGGCAACACTCTCCAGTGCATGGTGTGATTGATGGTGTCTCCTGTGCAGGGACAGGAGCTGGACCCAGTGACCCTGATGGGTCCCTTCCAATTCAGCATATTCTATGAGTCTATGATTCTACCAGATAATAATGCCAAATTCATGGAGACGAGGACAACAAGTAAGAATAGCCCTGAGTCTGTGGATCTCTAAGATAATTTTAGTTCTGCTTTAGCAGAGATCAGAATTCATAAGTCCCATTACTGGGCAAATGACTTAGGGTGGGAAGTTGCAGGTCTTCAGCCTTGTGTGTTTCAGCACCACTGCATCAATGCCCCAACTGCAGCTGGAAGAGGCATTCAGGAGCAGTGCACTTGCAGTAAACCCTCTGGATAAAAAAATGGAGGGAAAAAAATGTATTGCTCTTCTGCAATCACTCCGGTGCCTTGTGCTGTTCGTGGAGAAAGGCACATTGTTCATTCTATCATTAAATTTAGTTTTCTGGTCAATATGCTTGATTTGGGGCTATTTGGTGAAATGTCTAATTGTCTTCATGCAATGTGCAAGAATCATAAATATGTAAGCTTGCTATTTTGTATTCCTAGGGAGGTTTGTTGCATCTAAATCCAAACTCCCAGAGCCATAGCCTCATTTTGGTTCTTTTTTGTAATATTCAGAGTATGGAATGCATTGTTTAGCAACATTAAAGATCTGAGTGCACAGCATCCTGGTATTATCTTCAAAATGTTTGTGTACTCTCAGGCAAACAAGAAGGGAAAAAAAAAAACCACTGTAAAATGTCCAACTGCTTCTAAAATAACATCCTGTAAGAGATGGTAAAAAAAATGGAGAACAAAACAGTAAATTCTCTGTGGTGACTCACAACTGGGAAGGTTTTTAGAAATTCCTCAGATCCTGTTTTTCTTTCATCATGTTCAATCTTTCAATAAAATGGTTGCACTGACTCCAAAAAATGAAAATCTCTACTTTACCTTCTCCATGCAGCCTTGAAGCCTTGATTAAGAGTAATCTCTGATGTATCAGCATAGTTTAGATTCATGGACAGGAGCTAAGGAAATGACTGTGCTGAGATGTTGAGTAAATATGTACACTCTGTTGCTCTTGGCTTGAAGGAATAAGCATGATATATATGACAGTCTGAAAGATTGAACCTCAGACTTATGAAATTGTCATTCATCTGTAGAACTGTACGAGTGTTTGACAGCAAACTAGAATTGTATCAAAGGGCCTACTCCTGTGCAAAGTACCGACTGGGTTACATCAGCTGCATCTGTCAAAAACAGATACACAATTGAAACAGGTTGCTCAAAGGGGATGTGGATTTTCAATTTTTAAAAATATTCAAAACATAACTGGAGAATATCCTGAGCAACTTGATCTAAGCTGACCCAACTTGGAGAGACTGGAAGTGGAGGAATAGATGACATCCAGACATCCCTTCCAAAAATTATTGGTTTATGAACTTCTCAACCAGTGTAGCAATCTGGTAGAAAATAAGAGCAATAGGAGAGAGGCTTTGTACCAGTGAGAGCAAAGTGGTGGTCCCGAGCTCTTCCTAGATCATTTTAAGCTATCTTAACATTTAATACTCCTGGATGGGAACTAGTTTCTATCAAAGTAGCTGTGTGGGTAGGAGCAAGATCTGAGGTCTGTCTGCTCCTGCTAGTGTTGAGGTATTATATGTGCAAAGCTTTGAGCATCACATCAGAATGATTCCACTCATATAAGTGGTGAAGCCAGACATTTGGAGAGCATGTCTGAAATTCATCTTGCCTCAAGCCCTGCTGTGAGCAGAAGAATTTCAAAGCTGAGTTTCATGTAAGTTCAATATGTTTTATATGAAGGAAACCCTCAAGGTAAAAACCAGAAAATCAGAAGTGGTATTCATCTCTTATCTTTCAATGTTGCCATGAAATTTAGAATGACTTCACATATTTTGCTGCTTACCCTAGCACACTGAAATTGTCAGAGAACCAAGCCTGACAGAGTTCAAGAAGTGTTTGGATGATACTGCCAGGCACATGGTGTGACTCTTGGGGATGGTCCTGTGCTGGGCTAAGGGTTGGACTAGATGATCCGTGTGTGTCTCTTTCAACTGCACATATTCTGTGATTCCATGAAAAAATACAAATCAATATTAACAGACTAGAAATCACTTGTTGTGACTAATGAGAGAATAGATCATATCTAAGTTATTATACACGTTTTATAAGTATCATTTTTAGTTTGATTAATGGAATATGCCTGTATCAGGAAAGATCAATTCCAATGGAAATATGGGCCAACAAAGAAGCTGAAATATTTCCATGAATCTAAGTATTAGAGACATTAATATTCACTATCAAAAACAGCAGATAAAAGTCAGACTAAAAATGAAATCCTGAAATAATGAAGAAACTGCTGGGATAATGAGCTATAAACCTAAGATTAATATAATATTTGAATAATTTTTTATCTGAATTAATTTAAAAAATATTGTTTCTTCTTTTGGAACACAATCCATGTTTGGGGAAAGCCAGACTTTATTTCTGGGCTAGTTAAAGCCTCTGTGCGTTCCAGCGTTTCTGTTTAACAGCTGCTGAATAATTTATAGAATGACATCTTCTTTGTTTACATCTAAAAATAGGACTAGTAATTTAATAGCAAATATAACTACTTTCATTCAAAATACCAATTATGCCCTTTCTGCAAAGGAACCTTATCTATCTCTGTACTTGAACAGTAGAAAAAGTATCTAGCTGATCTCTTTGGGTGTAGAAGCCAGGGAAAGGGTCTTTCAGATGGACTGTGGGGAGCCAAGAGCCTACTAAGTACGCACAGTCCCCTGTTAGGTTTCCTTCCATTAGCAAAAGAAACTGACCACAGAATCACTTCTTTCATACACTTCTCTTTTTCAGTAAAGACAGTTCAAAAGCTAAACTTTTCATGAATGTAGTGGGAACTAACTACTAAGAGTTTCCTTATCTTCTCGAGCAGTGCTGGTGGAAGAGCTCTTTCGCCACAGTTCTAGCAGTTTGTTGGCTGTTGCCTCAGCTTTGTCCTTGCTGATGACAAGTGCTAATGGCTGTTTGGCACTGCGGGAGGCAGTGGGACACGTCTGAGGCAGCTGGTTGAGAGCACGCTCCCTGCTGACCATGATGATGGAAAGGATGGTTAGATTGCTCTGCACATTGCTGGGTCAGTGCAGGACACATGAAGCCATAACTAAGCAGGTTTCTGGGTACCTGGAGAATGGAAATTATAAGTACCTTAAGTACTGCTATACTTCAAGGAAACTCCTTTACTTCTGTCATTAATTTTTTGCATCTTTTTCTAGACTCTTGTTTTTATTTTTATGTTCTTGATGAATACCCTTTTCCCTCATAACAGGTAAAGTTAGTGAATTTAATATAGCAAAATTCTATGAATATTTTTTAAGCAAGTTTTCATTGGTCTAGAATGATATTGGTACAGTACAAGTTTCTCTTCCGTGATTCAGAAGCTCATATGAGTCATCTATTATTTCAAAGGCAGTCCCAAGGGCTCAGTCAAGGAAATATTTGGGCACCATTTAGTGCTGTTCCATCCTTTGAGTCCTAGATGAGACAAAACCAGTAAAAAGGAACACAGCAAATTAGTGCCCTTGAAATGAATAAAATGGCATGCATTTATGTATTTTCTTTATTATCTTGAATTTTAATGATACTACTGAGAATGAGATTCCCTTTACATTTGTAATTATAAAGGAGAGCAGATGGTGAAAGCTTAGCTTAAAGTGTTAATTAAAATAGCTTACAGAGCCAAGCCTCTGCTTGAATGAAGTACATCAGGAAGATATAAGACATGAGTGAGTGCACTATTCTAGTGGATTATTCTTAAATAAAACTGTCTTGGAGCAAATACATCAGAGATACTTAACATGATGTCAGTGAAATCTCTTCCTCTCAAGTTTGTGAAACAAGTGCTAGACAACATGTTCTAAGTGTATGTTTTTGGAAGTGAAAGGAAGTCTAGGTTCCCTATGAGGATTTGTATATATGACAGCCTTAGTAGGTATTCAAATAAAAAAGTAGATCTTCCTCACTCTCTACACATTTGTTGGCAGGCACGTGCAGGATCACTTCTGTGTGGGCTGTGTGAAATGAAAGGAGTGTCGATACACCTTTGGGGTTCATCTCGTTAATTCCTACAGGTGACTCAGCACAAGACAATTGGTTCAGAGATAGTGCCTAAGCCTCCCACCTTCACAAAAACCAGCCTGAGTGGGGTAGCTGTCAGTCTGCAGCACTACTGTTGGAAGAACTCAGCTTGGTTGCAGAAGACCCAGTTTTAGATGCTTTTTTCTTGATTTGGGACAGAGCTCCATAAGTCTGCAGCAGCAGCATATCATACCCACCTAGTTATTTTGTAATGAAATATGTTGTTCACTGGAGCAAGGACTAGAAGCCAGTTGCCCATATATCGTTTGAACTGATCAACTGACTGACCTAGTCATACATACAAACTTCTTTCTCATTTTATTCTGCCTTTTTTTTTGAGCTGTAAAAAAATTAAAAGCAAAGAGAGGAATCCTTCCTCCACTGGCGTTCTGAACTGCTAAACTGGTGACATCGGAAGCAATGAAGATTGTGACTGGACTGCCCTCTTCAGTCCATTTTTATACTGTAAACAGTTTTTAGCTGTGGGTTAAGAGTATGGAAAAATATATAGTAACAATGAAGTGTGTCATTTTCAGTGTGAGATCTTAAGGGGAAAATTTTTACCCAGCCACATACTATAAACCTATATATAGAGTTTAGTTTTTCAAATAATAAAAGGTAGGCAAGAACAGTATCTGTGTCAGTTCTTTACATCACTATATCTGGTAGGTCTTGGCAGTAAGACAGAAAATGTTAAAGATCATCAAGACGTCAAAAGCTTTGACTGCCTTTCCTTAAGGGCTCAATCTCTCAGACCCTTTTCTTTTCTGAAAGGTTACAGAAATAGCTTGTGGTTTGTCCTTCCAGTAGCAAAATTGTTCTTATACCTTGGTTTGCTTAAAAATGCAGTTGGGTACAGTCTGGAAACTTAATCAGTTAAAAAGCTTCATGAATGTAGTTGTTTACTGATCAATATGTAAAATAAATACTCATTTCTTTGAATGTTTATTCCCTAGCTTTTTCTCACTGTTTGCATAAAAGACTGCTGCTATTATTATTGAATCTCCTATAGAGATTCATATGTCAAAAAGATGACTTATTCCCAGGCAGGATTCTCCTATCATCCACCCTTTTTACTTGATGTCACAGAATGCTCATTTGTCCTGAAGTGCTGAAAAATCCTGGATGGTTGAAAATTGGGTTATGCTAAATGCTTCCATTTGGTTCCTGAGCACAAAACGACCAAGGAGTCAACAAATTCCAGGCAGGAATCTTCAGTGGCTTACGGCATTATGGTATATCCCAAATTATCTTGGCCTCATGGAAGCTGGAAAATGATGTGGCAGAGGTGTCAGTGGCTCACAGTGGAGGCCAAGGGGAAGAAGCACAAGAGTTGAAGCATTTTTTCTGACTGAGCATTTCAAAGTAAATTTAATGTTTGAAAGCAGCCTACCTGAATTTTCTTGTGAAAAAATACTAGTCAGACTGCATGCAAGATGGAGAGCTGCATTTTTCCTTCAGGCCCTTTTGCCTCATATGCTTTGTTCAAGTGCTCTGATGTTGCTGTTCTTACAGTGTTCGCCCTCCTGTAACAAGTTATAGTCAGGAGTTTGTCTGAGCTCTGAGAATGCCTTTTAGATGCTGTGGCTATTGCCAGAAAGTAGTCCAGATTTCAGATTTTGATAGGGTTTTATAATAAATGAGTAGAAACTGGAAGCCCCTTCTATTTTAAAAAAATCTCTCTGCCAGACTCAAGGTTTAAACCATATATTTCTGCAATAAAGTCAACTATCCACCAGGAACAGAACAAATGCCCTCAGCATTTTAGAAACTGCAAGGAGCATATTTGTCCCCTGTCAGTTCCTACTGCATCTTCTCATTCCCAAAAGACACTTCCTACTGTCTCTTTCAGACTGTAAGCAGAATTTAACTACTGGGATTCTAGTAGCTTCTAAGTTCTAAACAAATTGCTCCTGCTTGGTATTCTGAACATTCGAGTCTGCTCAGAGAAAATTCAGTATTACAGGGAAAAAATGTGAGATAACTTGATATGAATACTTTTTGCACACTGTGTGATTTTTTTCCTCCCTGCTCTACAGAAATAAATAAGCTAACAAAAAGTCACTTCAGACCGGTACTGCATAGAAAAATTGATGGGTGAACAAGCTGTTAAGCAGATTCTTCCTAAATTTCACCTGATATTTCTGTTTTACTTTATAATGGGAAGTATAGAATATTAAAAATTGCTTTATAAATTGCAGTTCATTTCAGAGTTATTCAGTTGTTACTTCATGCCATTAGTTAGCACCCAGTAATAGCACAGTTTGTGCAGGCTTAATACGGAAAGGGTGTTCCTCCTCCTTTGTTTAGTGAGAATCTAACCTGCATAATACTCTGACTTCTCCATCTGAGCTCTGCAATGTCATGTGCAGATTTAGGATGACATAAAGGAAAAAAACTCCCCTCCATAGCCCATGTCTCCTCACTCGGTCTAAAGCAGACATTAGATGCTATGTTATGATGATACAACTACGAATGAAAGTAAAAAATCTAATTGTAAAGTTTAGCTTCAATCATACACAGTCTGTCTTTATGTATATTCCACTAAGAGGCCTTCCACCAGCTCAGCCAGAGAGAGGAAAAGCATGAGGCTGCTGGTGCCATTTGTGTTTACATGTGTGCTGAGTGTGTCTGTGCTGCTCTGTGTGTGTGTCTGTGTATGTGTGCATGTGCTTGCTGGGAATACGTGCTGGATTCAGCCAATCCAAATGCTCCAAATGCTCAATTCCCAGTGGAATTGGGAAGATTGTTCAAATGTTATGATAAAATACCAAAGGGGTATTACCACACATCGTGTCCCATAAAACAACAGATAGAAAGCTGATCAGAGGATCAGGGGTTAGTTTGTTTAGATAAATGGGTACAGAGGCTCTTCCAAAACACATCAGAAGAGCAGGCTGTTAAATAGAAGGAAAAAGGAAGGAAAAAAAAGAGAAAAGTATAATGATACCAAAAGAATAAATAAATCCGAGCAGGTCACAAGTAATTTTGGACCAAACATTCAACCTAAGCCCCAGCTAAATTTACTTTTTGTGTAGCTTAAAGAGACCATCTGGTGGGCATATTCTTTAAGGTTGGATGTTGGGCCATACCTGTGTTAACCAGAAAGAGAGGATATCATATGCATCATGAGAGAACCCTGCTTTTAGTCATAGAGGAAATAAGAAATATGAACCTACAAAATGGTGTGTTTCTAGAATGAGATTGCTAGTGCTGACATTATAAAGCAAGAGGTACCTTGCATGATGATGACTCGGTGCT
>JAWWMO010000083.1:80022330-80053054 GCA_035047845.1 Dendrocincla fuliginosa | reverse complement strand
GGTGTGTTTCTAGAATGAGATTGCTAGTGCTGACATTATAAAGCAAGAGGTACCTTGCATGATGATGACTCGGTGCTTTTTTTTTCTATTGGAAGACATGCCTTAGGCAAGTATTATATTCTTCTCTCATTTGTATTAAAACCATCCTGCCTTTTAATGATCTCTCTGTTATTATTAGCATGGATTGTCATCACTTCACGGTCTTTGGCTGGCCAGTAGGGGAACTGATGCCTACATCAATGCCTTGCAATAAAATTAGGCAGTGCTGTGCAGAATTTCATTACATTTTCTGATTAACATTTATTAGAGCAATTTTGCCAGACCAACATAAGGTGTTTCACAGTTTGATAGGTCTCCTTGCCTTTCAATGATAATTGTATGAGAGAACATTTTGAGGACTTATATGATCACACTTCTCAAGGGATTCTAAAGATTGATTGCTTTGCTTCCTGTGATCTCAGAAAATCCTCACCAGAAGTAGCAATTCGGCATATAACTAGCACTTCTTTCTTCTCATCTACAGTACTAATTTCATACCATTCCAGAAAATTTATGCTTTTGAAATTCATATCTTCAGTCATTAGAAAACTTTTGTATTCCATATGTTAATTACTTTCAGTTAGCCTAAGTGCTTGCTTACTGAGATACTTTAACACCTGCCAATAGCTTGAACATGAAGACAAGTAATTTTTATGGGTGAGCATTTGGGGTTCTAAATTTTCCCACTGTGTTCTTGTCACTATATTTCAGTGCAACACTTAAACAGAGTATATTGACTGTAGCATGTACATTCAAGCATACTGACTTCTGCAGAGACAATTCCTCGTCTCTCTAGGTGGTTGTAATATGTCTGATATCTATATTCTCCAGGGCATCATTAGAACCTCTTAATTTGTAATATTTGCATGCGAAATTCCTTCACTAAAACAGGTCTACAGAGCTTGAAGACAGCAAATTGAACTCAGATTCAGATATCCCTCTAGTTTCTAGTTTATATTCAAGGTATTATGGATATTGATAATTCTTTCCCTGATTTATATTCTCTCTTTGGGTTTTTTTTTCTTTTATCTGGCAGTAACAGGCCTATGGAGAAGAAGGGAGAATGGCTCTCCTTGCTGGGAGTTTTCTCTCAAGTACCAGGAATTTGTCTGAAATTTCTCTGGTTCAAAGCTTTTTTTTGTTTCAACCTGTGATTATTTCTATTGAATAACTGTTTGCAGAAGCAAGTCATCTAGGCATTAACTGTGGATTTTGAGTCTGTGTCTGCATGATTTTAATATCTGCATTACGCTTTCCATTGCCACTCATTAGTATTTATGCCCTAGACTGAGTCTGAATAATAATGTTTGGAGACAGAGCTAAAAAAAGGGAAATATGGGTTTCTGTTTGATTAGTAAACCTAAGGTCAAAAAAGGCGCTGCCCAGTAAGTATGTGACATGAATGTGATTAATTCAAGGTATCCTGGATCTTAAGAAGGAAGAATATCCATTAGGATATGTCAGATTCTCCAAGAGTCCTTCCTAGGCCTTTGGCAGGTTGCAGTGGGAGGTGTGTGCAAGGATATATGGAAAAGTTTGCAGGAATGTGATGTGATTGATACTTTGCACTTCAGATTGATGAATTGGGGTTATCTGTTTGCCCATGACTACATTTTAATTCAGTAACCTGTGCTGTTCCTCCTGAAGAATGTGTACAAATGCCAGAGCCCTGGCCTGAGCTGAAAGCAGCTGAACTGGACATGGTAAATTGCTGAAAGTGACCTGAGAAATTCATGGGCTTAGTAAGTATCAGAGTGAGAAGTGGACAAAAGATGCAGATACCACTGTGAGGGACGTGGTAGGTGAGGGAAGTTATGTGAAAGTTTTGGTGGCTGTGGAGGCTGTCTGTGTCTATTTTGAAAACTTGCACCCAACACTGCTGTGAGCTCCACATATAAAGAATGAACCACCCCAGTCTGGCACCACCACCTGGGGCTGTAGGAACACCCAGGGTCCCTGCCTCCCTGCTCTCACAAGCCAGGAAGGAGGACTGTGCAGCATCCTGTATCTCAGAATGCTTTGGGTTGGAGGGGATCTTAAAGATCATCTGGTTCCAACCCCCTTGCCTTGGGCAGGGACATCTATCACAAGACCAGGTTGCTCAAAGCCCATCCAACTAGGCCTTGAACACTTCCAGGGATGGAGCATCCACAGCCTCTCTGAGCAACCTGTTCCAGTGCCTCGCTATACTCACAGTGAAGATTTTCTTCCTAATAGCTAAAATAAACCAATCCTTTCCATTTAATGTTGTTACCCCTTGTCCTATTACTACATACCCTTGTAAAAAGTCTCTCTCCAGCTTTTTTGTCCAGAACCCATTTTTTTTCTCTCTCGTTCCTATAGCAAACACACACAGATAAAGCAGGCATGTGGTTAAGGTGCACAGGTTGTGGTGTGCAGAGTTATAATTTTAGGTGAGGACAATGTAGGCAATAACCTGTTCTGCAGTTGACTCATGGCCACTGGGAACTGCACAGATGCAAAAGTATTAGCAGGGTCAAAACCCGAGGTATGAGATGGTCTGACTTGAAAAACTTTTGCTGGTTATTACTCAGGGCCTTCCAGGCAGTGAGAAAAAGTCCAGGGTATGTTCAAGACGGATAACACTCCAATGTATTCTGCTGTATTTTGCTGTGCTACAGGTTGGCGTTGCCATGGTGTTCTGAATGTGAATAACTTGCCAGAGAGGAAAATTTCTGGCAAATCATCAGATGGTCATAGCCCTCTTGCTGGTCTCTGTGTGTTTATTTGAGTGCAATATGTGCAGATGACTTCGGGTGAGTGGTCTTTAAATTGGCCTAATTGTAGTATATTTGTTCAGAAAAGCACTAAAACACACAGGCAGCTGTGCATCAGTAAGAACTATGCCGAGTGCCAATTTAAAACACGGTGTGTGTGCTAGTGCCACTCTGATAAGGGCAGGAAGCACAAAGGCAAAATAAAGCAGTGCAATGAGTATTATTTTCTACTCTTTGGCATGAAGATGTTTTGTGTGTCAGTCTCCAAATTATAGATCTGGAAGATTCAAGAAAATAACTTTTACAAAAATTCTGGATGCATGTTTGAGACAGGAAGGCATGTAACCAAATGCAGTTCTGGGATGAGCCAGGAGCTGGAGAAATCTTAAGAATTCAAGAATAAAGAAAAGCCTGTAATCAGACCAATGGCACAAAATGTGAGAATGTAGGAAACATTTTCACAGGTTGAAAAGGCTATTTTATAGCAAGTAGCTGTCGATCTCAGGATCTGATCTGTGTAAAACTGAAGCTTCTGGATTAAGTTTCTTTGCATTTTTGTTTACCATAATATTCAGCAAACTCCATCAGGCTATGGGGTTTAAATGCTCTAATGAGTTATTCCTTTTTGGATTTTTTAATAATGTGCTTTAAAATATGCATTTTGTTGACCTTTCCAGAAGACCTTGATGGAAGGAAGTCCAAGGACAAGCTGGAGGTTTAAACAAGAACTGCCAGAACACGAGTAAGATTTTTACCCTTAAGAAGAAATGTTTGCTCTTATTGTTGGCGAGATGCTAAAGTTTTGAGGTCAACCTGAACTCTGTATGGGGAAAAGATAGCAGAGCATCCCACTCTCACAAAGAGGGAACAGAACCGAGAGAGAAAAATGGTGTACAGATCTTTCCCAGTCAGTAACCCTACCAGCTGCGTGGCTGTTTAGAGGTTTGTGTTAAGGCACAAGGCACAGGGTTTCCCCCTTACAGCAGCTGTTACAGTCAAGAAGATATTCAGTCCCGTTGATACAGTGGTGGGCAGATACCTTGCAACAGAAACCTTGAGATTTGTCATAGAGCATGGGGTAAAAAAAAGGCACCAAGTGTATCACAATGTAGAAGAAAAAAACAGGGGAAAATGCAAAGAATAATTCTTAAATACCCAACCAGAAAGGTTGGTTGCCACAGAAAATGATTTCTCCCCAGCTGATTTAGAAAACAGATACACATTAGAAACACTTGTTCTCTTTTTTACTCTAAAAGGGTAGTAAGAGTGAACTCAGAAAAAAATAATAAAAGAACATGGTGTGGATGTTGTCTGCTGTGCTGCCATGCTCCAAAATACTGTGCAGTGTTGTAGTTGCTTGCAAAGGATTCCTTAGCAGCTTCTTGTTAATTTTTTTTTCCTGTGGAAGGATATCCTTTGGCTAACTTCCATATACTAGAAAATATGGTTATTTTTAGATAATTTGATAAGCTCTGCTAGCAAATGGGAAGAACATGGAAAGGCATAAGTGTGGAAAGAATGGAATCTGAGAATAACAGGAATCTTGATGTCATGCAGACAGCCCAAGTTTTCTTTCATCAGGGAAAAGCACCACCAGCCTGAACACCAAGTGTGCATTAACCAATGCTCTTCACCTCCACCATGCAGAAGCTTTCACAAAGCCGGCACGAGCAGGACAGCTGAAATTTTTTCCAGTACTTTTTGGAGCCCATGCCAAAATGTCTTTCACACCTTGCAGGAATCAATACTTATTTGACTCCTGGGCATTATCTTTCACCTCCCAATAAAGCCTGTTCCATCCCCTGTAAATTTTAGGCTGCTTATTTTCTTTTATTTCTTCATTTTGGGTGTCTTGTAGCTGGAGTCTATCTTGGTGCTGGAATATGAGGATGATGAAAGGCACAACCTCTGTGCTGCAACAGTGCAGTCATTCTTCTGGTGTCAGAGTGCAAGTCTTCTGCTCTGCTGTAGTCTTGCTGCATCTTTCCTCTGAAAACTGGATCTTTGTACTCAAATTGTTTAGCATTCTGTCAGATAGCCTCACATAAATACTTATTTTTGCAGATATATTTCCTGAGACCTTTGTTGAAGCATTGTCATTTCAGCATGAGGTTCATTTCAGCATCATCCTGAATTCTGATAATCTTCTTGTCTCAGTTTCTGCCTGTGTGGACAAAGGAGGCCAGAACAACTTTATTGGGTGGGTTATATACAATTTAGTTTAGTCTGTTAATTCATAACATCTGTATCTGGTCTTTATGGCCAACTGTGTGAGGTTACAACAGGGCTGGAGAGGGTACCAAGCCTAGCGGGTTTCCCTCAATGAGGATTCTGGGACAGAAATTGCAACCTCGTCTCTTCTTCTTCTTCAGGAGCCAATCTTAGATCATGACTCATGAAGCGTGACTCTGGCTCATGACTCATTGTCCAGGCCAGTACAGTTTTGGGTTTGTTTGTCCTACAGGGCAGCACTCTCAACTTTCTGTCTTGTGGCCTCATAAGACTTTAAAGCAATGTTGGATCACATTTTTGCTTTTCACTTTTTCTATAAACTTTCTCACATAAAAATTGTTGTGGGGAGTTAATTCCCAATATTCTCCTGTGATCCCCATTTCAGTTCTCCGGTCCATCAGTTAGTAAGTTTGTAGAGCACTACTGTGCTCAGGCATCACTGACCTAAGCTGTATTTAACTTCAACCTTTACTGAGGCCCCTTTAGATTTTCAAAGCTTTCTCTTGCTCATATCTTCAGTTTTCTCAATTTTTTTCTTCTGTCATAATAATGAAATGCTTGGTACTGGACACCTGAGTCTTCTTCACTCTGTTATTAAGTGCATTACTGTCCAAATGAAAGGAGATAGATGTTTTTAACTTTTGAAAAGAGATTTGTTCTCCTTTCAGCCTTGTGTTTATGTCCTCCCATTTTAAATATGTGCTTTTTAATGCTTTGTCATCACTGATATATGCTACCCACACTTATCAATGCAGTATCCCATGAGTCATTACCTATTTTACCCTTTACCTAATTCTTTAGTTTCCAGATCCTGAAATATCAGGGGTTTCTGCAGTTCCTCATGAGACATTTCTTTTGCTGCTTCTCTCCTGTTGTATTAGGCTTCTGACATACAATGGAATGAGGAGAGCTCTCTGATGTTTGTATATCTTCAAATGGGGCCACTGCTGTGTTAGTGACAGTAATGCTTCATCAAGGATGTGAGTACAATCTTTGTTCTCATACTGGTTCAAAGTAGGTATAAGAATTATGAAGTCACCTGGAAGGGCAAAGCCAGTGAGAGCCCCTGGCTTACCTGATTGCTCCATGTCAGCAACTTGAACAACAGAACTCTGAAGCAAAACACTAAGGAGAAAAAGAAATGAGAAATAGAGTGGATAGAGATATTGGTAAATTTAAAATGACACAACAGTTTTAAAGAAGATGATAGATGGACATAAAACACAGATGCAAAAAGTTACATTATTAGCTTTAATATCAATCAATATTATTTGTCCTACCTCTTTGTCTGTGTTTTTCTTGAGAACATGAGGAAGATGATACTTAACGATTTGTGCCTTTCATCTGAAAAAATCTTACACCACAACACAAAGAGGTAAATGTTTTATGATTATGGGATCAATAAAGTCCATTTTCATTCATGGGGAAGAAACACTATGGCTTAAATGACTTCTGAGATCAGGAACAAATGATGGTTTTGTACCAATCCTTAAGGCATGTCACAATATTCCAAGTGAATGGTCACATAAAATTTAATAGCTGAAGATTAAAAAGAGCAAAACCTTTCATTTGTATTACCTGATATAATGGTTTTAAGTTATAATTCAACTGTGGATTCAAAATTCTGCACTCAGTCACAGTCAGCAAGGACTCAGTGCCTAAATGCAGAAATGATTACATAGCATCACAGCAGCTGCAGGTGCTGTCCAAATTCTGTAATTTCAAATCAAATGGTGAACACCCAGCCCAATGTTTTACAAACTCAGACATGTTGCTAATGAATGCACTATTTTACTGTTGTCTTTTCCTTCATCAGCTTGGCACTTTTTTTGAGCTTCTGCAGGAAATATAATTTCAATAAACCCATATTGATTTGATGCAATATTGATACAAGGCTGTGGATACCCTGATGATCCCATTCCCACAAACCATGGAATCATTTTAGCTCATGACTACGAGGTGCCTGTGCTCAAACTGCACTTGAGCAAGCACTTCCTGACTTTTGTTTGTTTCTGTTTTCTGCACTAAACACATTCTCTTCTCACTGCAAGGCCTTTTTTTTCTTTCCTACCTTCTGTATAAGCAGTGCCAAAAAGTAAACTACAATACTGTAGTCCTGCTTTGTACTCTCTTCTGCAGGGCATGGATAATTTTTCCACCATACGATTCACATGGAAAAATCTGTGCAAGGCTGAGAGGCATAAGACACTAACAGCAGACCTCAAAGATATACAGAAAAGAAATCTCAGGGACTAGAGAATAAAAAGCAGTCAAGAATGTACTACAGGCCCCTGTGGTTATCAACCATCAGACTTTTTTATAAAGACTAGCACTCGTGAATCTTGTTTGGTTCAGTTTCTGATTTAACATTAAAATCCTTGCAGAAAGTCAAAGGCTCACTTAAGTAGATATCAAGAAACACAGTTAACATCTTTTGACTGTGTCTGCATTAAAGAATAATACACATAGGTAGAGTGAAACACCTACTGCTGAGGAAGCAATGTCCAGGCTAGATATGTTTCTGGGAGTTATATTTTGATCAAGCCATGGTTTGATCTCATTAAAATTGGCTTGAACTCTCTGATTACAAAGATTTGAAAAAGGTCTTAGGATTTGAAAATGGCAGAGAGAATTCAGCATTACTAATCATAGAACTGTAGGAAAGGCAGCAGGAAACAGCCTTGACTGCCCATGTATAGCAACTGGTACTTCAGAAAGGTATTTGGAGCTGTTGATAATAATTCTTGGTGAACACTAGTCCTCAAGGAAAATAAAAAATGTAAATTAGGAATTAGAGAACAAAAACATTATTTTACTGTGCACATCCACAGTCCATCCCAGAGTACTGTCTGCGGTTTTGGCTGCAGAGTCTTAGAAAGATGAGTCATAACTTAGAGGTACAGAGGAATAAACAACAGTGATCAGAAAACAAGAAAATCAGAAAACAGAAAATTCTGTGGTCTCAAAAAGTGAAAAATTCAGAGTTCAGTGTAATATTCCTTTCCTGTGCTGTCTTTTGACTAATTTCCACTGGAACTCTTGCTGCTGTTTCTTCTATAATCTTTATTCTCTGTGTGAGGTCATTCTGACCATGGATGACTCTGCCTTTGTGCAGACTGCATGGTTTGTGCCTGCTCTCTGCCTGTGTACTTGCTGTCCAGGCACAATCTGTCCTGACTAAATTCTGAGGGTGTAAATAAGCCTCAGTGGCCCTGACTCAGTGCTGCCTGGAACCTCCACTTAACACCCTGCCCCAAGCACCAAACACTCTGTTTAAGCTCGGCTCTGGATGTTCAGTCGCTTCCCTAGCCAAGCCACTGGACTATTGGTCTCCAGTTCAGCATTAGTCCCCATCAACCCCGTGTCTGCTCTGCAGATTAGCCCTCTGGCTTGACCTGGAACCTGCCTCATCAACATGAACAAGCCTGGGGGTCTGGACCCTTGGCTGAACCCACCCACTATCCCTGTTCTTCCCTATTCCCCTCGCATAGGAGCTGTGGGGCCGGGCTCTGACTGGTGAGATCCCTGCCCTGTCAGCTGAACTGTTGCACTTGATTCTTGTCTCTCTGTCCTTTAGGGAGCAGCTACCCATTGCTGACTTTTGACATGTCCTCTATGCCTACTTTTTAACAAAATAATTGTTTCTTGCAACTAGGGTTACTGTGACCAAGAACAGGACCCTGCTTCTACATGGTTTTGCTTCAACAGTGAAAATATTTTTATACCACTTATGTAGTCAGTCTACTTGTGTTATGCGGTGTAATTGCCAGCATTTTCACTCTGTCTCTGGGTGAAAATCTGTCAGCTTAGTAGATCCCCTCTACTGTCTCTTCTGTAATCTTCTGGCCAGTGTTAACATAGTCCGTGGAGTCTGGGGTTATGTGTATTGACATAACATGAATCAAACAGTGACAAGCACATAATCTAATAGTCATACGGGATTCTCCAGACTGGTTAACATCTAATAAACCCCTGTGGCAGGTGTCTAGCCTTTCCAACTGGCATGCTCATCAGCTATGCCTGGACATGGTCAGGATGTGAGAACAATCCTAGTAGGCATATAAACAATGTATGCCCCTATGTCATTTTCATTCTGGCAGTTTTACAGCCTTATCCCAGCTGACCTTGACACTGCATTCTCTCTTTCATGTTTATACTTGATGCAATCATACAATCACAGAGTGCTTTGAGTTGGAAGGGACCTTGAAGTTCCAACCCCCCTGCCATGGGCAGGGACACCTACCAATAGACCAAGTTCCTCAGAGTGACTTCCAGCCTGGCCTGCAACACCTCCAGGGATGGGGCATCCACAGCTACTCTGGGCAATCTGTTGCAGTGCCTCAGCACCCTCACAGTAAAGATTTTTTTCCTAATATAAAATCTAAACCTACTTTCTTTCAGTTTTAAGTATTCCCCAAGTTCTGTCGCTGAATGTTCTTACAAAAGGCCCTCTCAGTCTTCCTTATAGGCTCCCTTCAGGCCCTAGAAGACTGCAATTAGGTCACCCCTAAACTACCTCTTCTTCAGGCTGAACAACCCCAGTTCTCTCTGGCTTTCCTCACCGGAGCAATGCTGCATTACTCTAATCATCTTGGTGGCCCTCCTCTGGACTCCCTCCAACAGGCTGATGTCCTTCCTGTGCTGAGGACCCCAGCGCTGGATGCAGCACTCCAGCTGGGGTCTCACAAGAGCAGAGGGGCAGAATCCCCTCCCTTGCCCTGCTGGCCATGCTGCTTCTGGTGCAGCCCAGGACACAACTGGCTTTCTGGGCTATGAGTGCACATTGCTGGGTCATGTCCAGCCTCTCAACCACCAGCAACCCCAAGTCCTTCTCAGCACAGCTGGTCTCAATCTGTTCATCCCCCAGGATGTATTGATAACAGGGGTTGTCCCCAAGGGCCTCATCAAACAGTCCTAGCTATTTTTCTTCCTTCTTGGAATGTTCACTCAAGGGAGGAGAGCTTCTTAGTTCTCATTATAGTCAAAGGACAACAAAGGGCTATGTACACTGAGTGTTGAAACTATAGCATACACCAAGGAGATGGCAACTATTGCCTCATTTTGTTAAGATCTTCCATAGGATTGAGGGCTTGGAGAAAGATTTGGATACCAGCTGTTGTGTCTCTTGCTACCCTAAGAGAAAGCACAGCAACTGGGACAGATAAGCTACATATAGGTGGGAAACCATGGGAAAAATATGAATGTTTAAGGCAGCACATAGACAGGATCAAGACTGCAGCCCAGGTTCTAGCAGAGCTCAGCATGAATCTCAGTTCTTTGATAATACAGTGTCTTTGGTCATTGGCAACCCAGGCTGGAATCCAGTGGCTCCTTTTCAGGGTCCCATTTTTCAGCTGAGCCTCTTGGCCCAGTGTGCTGGAAGAGGAACAAGAGTCTGAGGTTGCCCTAAAGGGCTGCAACCACTCAGCTGACCTCTCCCAGAGGGCATGTACAGGAGGGACTTCCCTTGTTCACTCAAGAGCCAGTGATTGCGTGCAAGGCATTATTTTATTCTTCACCAGGCAGAAGAAGAGCTCTCACTTCATCCAAGAAAACTAATTGTGTATGTCCATCTGCAACCCTGAAAATGTTTCAGCCCAACAGATCATTCTGTGAGTCAGAAAGTACTAATCTTGCAACTGCCTGCCAAATGATGGATCAACCAGGAGATGTATGTGTGGCTCTGCCAAACACCTGGCTATTTAACAAACAAACACCACTTTGAAAACCTCAAGGAATGCAATAGATCTGAGTGCTCTTAGTCCACATATTATTCTCTGGTGTTTAGGGATGCCTGATGTGATGGCAAGTGAGTATATAGAAGCAAGTAACATGCCAAAGAATATTTGTAAATAGTGTCTTAAATTAAAATAATAGTATCATCGAGTTTCAGCTTTTATTAAATAAAACTCTAAGTCTTTCCTATAGGTGAAGAATGGGTATACCTCAGTGGAGCTGACAAGGGCCATGGTTCTGGGCCACCACTCTATTCTTTGTCCATGGCAGAATCAAGTCAGTTTGGTTTCCATGGTTTCAGTGCAGGAGAAGGAAGAAAGCAGGGATAGATTTTTGCCAGGATCAGATGCTTGGTATGCAGTGTACACAAAGCTGGGCAATATGCCATTGAGAGTGAGGGGAGAAATTGTTCATTTGATAGTCTCCTATAGCAACTGCAGCAGTAAAAGCAGTAGCTGCAGAGGCAGACAGCTGCATAGCAACCGACTATGTCATTCCAAAGGGTCCCACACCCCCTTCCCAAACATTCATGGAACTGCTATGGAACAATTTGATTAGGTAAGTGCATCTCCCAAACAAGATTGCTAGGCACAACACCCAAAGGATTCTACTTCCTTGTCAGCGTGCATGGTGGAATATCACACATGCTAACCTCAGAAATGTTCTCTGGAAAGCAGCAAATGCCACTGGATTTGCACAGTGCCACTCAGGTGAAACAGTGATTATGGCAACAGCTCCTTGCCCACACCCAGTGTTAGCAAGACTCCACTGCACATCCCTCTGCCTCCTCCCTTTGCTCTTCACCATGCAGTGTCCACTTCAGCTCTTGAGCATCTCTCTGTGCCAGCTGCTGGTCAGCGATGGCCTGTGTTCACTGAGCACACTGCACAGGCTGTGCTGCCCCCACCACATTGGAGCATACCTGCTGGATGCCATCCAGGGCTCTGCTGTCAGGGAGATGTCTTGGGAGCAGGAGTGTTTACAGCTCAGGTGCAGGAATAGAAGTTGTCTTGGAAATGGGGGAAGGTTTTACCCATTTGCTGTGGGCATTCTTGTGCAATGTTGGTGTCTGGGCAGACCCAGGAGTGGGCCAACAAAAGGTGCAGTGGTAGCCACTGGCTGCCCTCCCTAGGCCACCAACACCAGAGTTTCTCCTGCAAGAAGTACATCTCATCCCAGTGAAGAGTCTGGGCACTATGCTGTGCTCCAAGAGAAGCCCAAAATCCTAGCACGTGATTTTTTTCATCTTAGTAACTGTTGAAAGGGATTCCTCCTCCTGCCATCTAAGGTTATGTTTAATTTTTCTTTTCCTAGACAGGTAGAGAAGGTACCACCCCTGTCCATAAACCTCCTTGGCACGTTACAGGCCCACTGGGCTCTGCTCAGGTTGGTCTGGGCCAGCTAGTGTTGGTGGCTGGAGCTGGAGGGACGTTGGGAGTGGGAGGAGGAGCTGAGCATTGTGAACACCAGATGAATGTTGCTCCAGAGCTGATCCTTGCCAGGAGACCTGTGTGCCCTGCTGTGCTAGCTGCATCCATCTTCCTTGTGCTTGAAAGACAGCAGTCCATCTGACAGGGATGCTGGCCATGCAAGCCTGCTCCCCAGTGACTGATTCTTTGGTTTGTTTTTGTGGCAGGCTGTCAGCTGAAGGGATGACAGATGGTCCACACTGTAGACCTCTGTGTTTGCTGCCCAGTACCATGAAGCATCTGATCCCAGCACCAAGTCCAAGTTTTCTCCTCCTCATTCCCTTATCAGGCAGAGGGAGGATGCTTTTCATACCTGCCTCTGTTCTCAAGGCAGGTGTCACTGGTGATGCTGGTGGAGCAGGAGATCTGTGACTAATCTGGCATCAAAAGCAGATCCCCCAGGAATGGCCTCAAAAGAGGCAGCCTGTGATGCTGCCGGCCAGGATTCTGACTAAGGACTATGGCAACTGAGGAGGATGGGAAGTGTTGTAGGTCCTTAGTACCCAGAGTCAGGGTACAATGTCACAATCAAATAACTGGTGAGATTAGCAGAGTGGGGTCAGCCATGACTGGCTACACCAGATCAGTCATTCAGATCTCTAGTCTGCATGAAACCCCTTATGGACTTCTTAAATTTCCCATGACACTGCCTCATGGTCTGTATTTCTCACTCTTGTCACACTGTGTCCCTCCAGCAGGGAGGGAGATGCAGCAAAGGCTCTCCTGAGTTTTTTCTTCACAGTGAACTGCCAGAAGTGGAGGGAACATGGATTCCCACCATACCAGAATGCCACTTTTCAGCTTGCCAAATGGAGGTTCATGGTATCCTGGGCAGGAAGATTCCCTTAAGCACATAAATGAAAATTTTTAATGCTCTCTCACCAGCTAGACTGTTAAAAAACCTTCTCTTTTAGTAGTTCATGGGCTACTATGATCAGCCTTGCTTTCCTGTCTGGAGCAGCAGCATTTGCAAGGCTCCTTGGAGATAAGGCAAGGTACAAGCAAAAAAATCAAACATCTGCTGCAGAGTTCTGCAACAAGAGAGTACTGAGAATGATGAAAGAACAAACTGAAGAGGGAAATCATACATATAAATGAGGCAGAAAAATCTTGGACATCTGGAGGTAGTGACGTCTGAAGACAAGGAAGAAAAAGTGAGCTGAAAGGGATCAGCAAAACACCCAAGGACTTAACTGTAGGAGGGCTGAAGTCTGGCTCTAAAGCAGAGCAGCAGGTGCAGTGTATATTCTTCCATGACAAGGTTAATTCATCAAAAAATCTTTGCTAATTGGATTTGGCACAATGATTTTGTAATAGAACTGGGCACTGTATCTTGTGAAGCATGACATTCTTAATGCAATAGTAATAAGTCTTAAATCTGAACTCTGAACTCTGTGCAAACAAACACAAATAAGGGAGAATGAAAACTGTAGTTCTTATTAGCAATATCAACACAATGAAAATCAAAATATAAGCACATCTTATGGCAAGTATATAAACGAAAATTAGCTGTTGGTTCTAATTATGCAGCCAGAACACTTCTCTGCAATAAAGATAACTTGCTGTAATCTTCTTGAAGATTTTATCTATTTAGTGGGTCCCAAGAGCAATATCATCTCCAGACTGATAAAGAAGTAAAAACAGGATTTTACAAGAGCTGCAAAACACATTAGACCATTTCTCATATATGGGCCATTTGTACCAGCATTTAAGTCTTTCTCTTCTGCGTGAGGAGTAGTCTGAGCCTGCCAAATTTTGGAAAGCTTCACAGTCTTGTGGATTTGAAGGTCAGGGACAGCCTTAGCTGCCATGACCATGAGATGGTGGAGTTCAGGAATTGTGAGAGGAGGAAATGAGACAAATTGCCAGAAAACGATCCTCGGCTTCAGGCTCAAGAGTAATTTATCCTGACATGCAGAAGTTGAAGCAAAAGTAGCCAGCAGCTTTTATGGAGCATCTGACTAGAACAGGGACATAGCACCAGGAGTTTCTGTCTAAATCAAATTTTTAAAAATAGTGTGCAAGAAGTGGAAGCAGGGAGAAGTCACACAAGAAGGACACCAAGACACGGTCTGAGCCCACAAGGGTGGGGGTGGGAAAGCCAAAGCCCATCTATTGTTGAATCTGGAAAGGCACATGTAGTGAAAAAATGACTTCTATGGATTCATCATCAACAAATAGGTGACATAGGGAAACAGGGCCCAGTGCTGCATGGGGCAATCAGGGAACACAGGAAATAACAGAGTGCTCAGTGTATCTTGCCTCAGATTTTACCAGCAAAACCAGCCTTTGGGAGAGCACCAGGCCCCAGAGAGCAGTGGGGCAGTCCAGAGCAAGAACGACTTCACCATCATTTGAGTTATTCAGTTAGGGAATGTTTGAAAAAACTGGACACAAGTCCAGGTAACCTGGTGGGATGCACCTGCGAGTGCTGAGGTTGGTGGCTCAGGTGATATCCTTGTGACCTTATATAACCTTATCCTCTGGCCAGATGAGGATATGCTTTCTTTGCCATACAGCTAAGACCACCAGAGACTGCTATGATTTATTTACATGAAAAAGTAAAGAAAAAGATGTCAAGTGCTATGGTTTTCAGATCAAAGGCATCTGAAACATCAGGTAGAAACTCAGTCTTTGCAGAAAATCAATGCATTGATTTGCTTTGCTTTTTTTTGTTAAACAAAGACAAGGAGAGAGCAGAGAAAGAGATAAAGGTAAAATGAAAGCCCGAGGAAAAAATCAGATGGGGATTTTTTGAGCCAGGAGATCAGAAGCACTAAAAGCAGAGAAGAAGAAAGGAGCAGTCTTTTAGCAGGTACATATGAAAATTCAATTTAATTGGAGAGACTGTAATTTCTATTTCAACCTACTGGTGTAGTGATGGCTTGATCAAAATAATGCAATTGACAATACTTAGAGTGATGGCATTTTAATTTTCACATAGCTCATCAGACACACAGTTATTTTTAATTTAATTCCTACTTTCTTTAGCCATCCATGACCATTTGCATATCTGGTCAACAATCTTTAAAAATATTTAACATATGATAGAAAATTGCCCCCATTTCAGTTTTCATTAGCTTTGTAAAAAGAAAAACAAAACCAAACCAAACCAAAAAACCACTGAGACTCAAATTACTTGCCCATGAGCAGCAATTACTCAAGGTCATTATGTTATTGAGAGGAATAACACTATTGCAGTAACTATTATGTAATATATGATGTCTGAAACATGTAGTGTTACGGTTAATCACTATGTCTAATAGAAGGCTTTGACTTCTAGAAAGAAAGGAAAACAGATTTTTTTTAAGAATAAATATTTGAGAATATAACATTCTCCCTGACAGTATTTTTAAAAGAAATTCTTTTAAAAATTTATTTTTAAAGTACATACACGCATTCTGTAAAGGACATCAGTAAAGAAGGTCAGAGGCAGGGGAAAGAAGCAATTAAGAAGTTACTGAAACTGCAGGTAGCCGCCATGCAAAGTCAGGACAGATGAGATTTATTAGAAATAAAAGAGACAGCAAATAAGTATGAGATTAAAAAATCAAATGTAGAACACTGGTGGCAATTAATAAGAGGACCTATATGTAATGACACATATTTGATGATACAAAAGGCAGCACAAAATCAAAGTAAGGCATTTAAAGCCATCAAGAGAGTGAAAGGATTGATATCTCTTGCGAGTGACATATTGAGAAAATGTGTCCCTTATACCAGGGATTTTGAGGGGATTATAATGCCAGTATCAATGCTTCTGTACGGCTAAAATTGTTTCTTCTTTTGGAAAATCCAGCTTTCAGCAATCAAGACATTTTAGAACTTATAAATTATATTAAAACATTCTGCTATTAAAGAAATGGGAAATAAAAATCTATAAAAATGCACTGAAAACTGTCTATTCATTGTTTTCAAGATTTAGCCTACTTTGTGGGAAGAAATACATTGGTAATACATTGGTCTTTAACTTCCACTGTTATAAACCTCAGCCAACTGGAGTTCCATTGGAGCCAGGCCTCATTTATGTAATAACACCTCTACGTGTTTGTTTTAGTCATCCATAAGCTGTGCAGCCCAAGGGGTTTCCACCAGTCTGTACTGAAGGACAGATTTTGAAGTTCTGGTCTGATTACTGATATTCTTAATTGACACAGTGGTTTTGCAGAATCAGAGGTTTACTCTGGACATTATAAGCCCTGTAAGGGCAAGAGGCCAAAAGCCAGTCAACATTTACTTTAGTCAATTTTAAAAATGTTTAGTTTTTCTATTGAAGCTGTTGGCATATCTTAGAAATACATTTCTTTACTGAATTTCACTCCACCTGTCTCTTTGATTTGCCCATACTTCATGTTCTAACAATTCAAAGGACAGATACAATCCATCTTTAGATCTCTGCAGCATAACCAAAATGTAGTCAGGATCTTACATACACCATTGCCAAAAAAAGCCCAGAAAACAATTACTTAATTTTAACACAAGACAGCCTCCAAGTGATGGAAGCAAGATTGAAATTGACAAATATAAATGAATATACAAATCTGTCTAGAATGAATGAGAAGTCAGCTGCTTTAATCTTTTGGTTCCAGGTAGGTTTTTTTGTAAAAAGCTGGGACTTCCACAAAAAATTATAGTCCCTCTGTCAACAGAATAATAGAAACACATAAGAGTCTTAGAAAATTAACTACAGAGAGATTTTTACTACAAAAACAATGTAATTTTATATATAATATGCATTCACTTTAACAATAAGCTAATTATTAACATTGCTGGTTAATATTAATAATTAGTAATGCTTCATAGATCTAATTGTATATAAATGCTTACATTAATTCTGTTGATATGTAGGAAATAGCTAAATCACAGCGGAGCATATAATTAAGAGAGTACCTCTTTGTGCAACTCCAAAAAATGTATTTTTCACCAAACTTAGAGATGCCTCTTTGTGCTGTCTTCAAAATTTTAAATTTTTCTTTAGAAATAATAAGCCAAAATCTGGGGCAGTTGCCTGCATGTAAAACCTCATGGAAATCAAGGATTGTTTTGTGCAGATACAAAAAGTGAGCAACAATTCAAAGCCCCTGTTCTCTTTTCAGCCTTACATTTAGCTCAGTGCCTTGAAGACAATACTATTTCTTTTTTCATTCTAAAAAATTATAATCTGGAGGTAGGGTATGTGTTTAACATTGTTTCTTGTTCAAACACAAGAAAAATTAGACTTCATCTACCTATTTGAGAGGAACAAATTCTTTTTATTTTTCTGATGTTGTCTCAAGAACAAAAAGGCATGTATAATTGTTTGTGTAGGAGATTTTGCTTTCCTCAGGAACAACCTCAGCACTACAAATGCAGTCCAGCTTTCTTGACTGTAAACACAGAAATCCTTCAGACTTCTCTGGGAGAGGAACTCAGTTCTAGCTGCCTAACACTGGTATTTAATGAGATGGTCACTGCTGTATGTTGTAAATATAAAGTAGCTTATTGACTGTTATTGCGAGCCAGTGCTCTTGGGTGGGGGACACAGGGAAAGGCTGTAGGGTTTTGTTGAAATTAAGAGAAAATAAAAAGGTGTTTCTCTGCCATTTTATTATAGTTTTTTAGGTTCATGTTACTCCCAGGGAACTCATGTTAAGCAAAGGAGAAATTCCTGAGTATTCTACCTATTGAAAACATTATGTTCCTTTCAGCTATAACACTGAAAATGCACCTTCTGTATCACAAAGGGAGATGAAAGGATATTTTAATAAAAGGATGACCCTCTCAGTAAAAAAGTCTATCTTCCCCATGTGCAGCACATAACACCTGCTGTGTCCCTATAAAACAAATTATTGATTCTGAATCACTTTGTATGGGAGAGTTACCTTGGGAACAAAATTGTGTACCAGCTGTGTCACAGCCATCACTCAACAATTAGCTGAACTGGTCCTGAAGCAGAAACAATGTCACTTTATCTTACAGGTCAGAGATTTCAGGTCAAAGGAACACAGCTCTGTATTTAATTTTGTAATTCTAAGTCAGTCCACAAAATGCGGCAGAGAGATTTATGGGGAAAACTAAGAGAGAAACTTATTCTGCCGCACACAGATTTGAGAAAGTGAAACTGGCCAAAATTAAATATTGTATTTGTTCTCTGCAAAGTGTATTTTACTTTCAATACTGATGAAACAGACCTTTCCATAAAACGTTACCCACCTGCTAGATGAACTGAGTGATAATTGTGATAATCGTGGATTTTACGACCTTAGAGGTCCTTTCCAACCTAAATGATTCTATGATTCCATAAAATGCAGTCTTATTCTTACAGCAGACAATAGAGACAAAAGACTTGCTTAGTTCTTGAGTATTCTGTATTTTGAAAAATAAATTAATAAATAAAATATTAATTAAATCAATTAAATCCCATCCTTAACCACTTTTGTAACACATCCTCCCCACCACTATGGGTTTTTGAAAATGACAAAAGTGATGAATAAAAATGATGCAGAACAAAGTGGAGATGGGAACAAAACACAAGAGTGTGAATAAGAAAAGAAGTAGCTGGCAAGTTTTAATCATTCCCCAACCCCAATGACAGTAGAGAGGAGTGTGTGAAAACCTCCTCTTGCTTTCTAGCAACCTTCTAGCAGCTGCATGGCAATTACCCATGGGCACCAAGGCTTCTTTCCTCTCTGGCTCCAGCTTTCCGAGTTCAAGCAATGGTCTTGGGATGGACAGTCCCTGACAGAGGTCACACTCTGCTTTACAATCATCCCTGATAGTTCTTTGCAGTGCAGATATACTCATGCTGGAGACTTGATTTTGTCTGAAACTGGGAATTATCTCAGATGAGGAAACTAGTCTCCTGGAGCATTTTATGCTACTTTTAGGGGGCTTCTGGAGAGATGGGAAATATCAAAAGAGACTTTGCCATGTGGAAAAGAAAGCAATCTTTTGCTGTTCCTTTAAAATGAGGGTATTATGAAAAAGGTGATTTTTTTTTTCAATTGTCAGATACAGAGAATTGCAGCGATCTTTATCAGATTTAACTGTTAATACTATCCTCTGTCTTTCTAAATACCTCTGGTTTTGTATATTTGGGTTTATAAGAAACATTCCCATGTAAAGTAGTATCCACAGTCTGTTGATTGACAGAAAATTTTGTTAAATATTGCCTAATATTTATAGTGAAGGAAGCAAATTGTCTATTGCTAGAGAGACAAAGCTCCAACAAAACTAAGGACTAGTCAAGGCTGTAAGGGGTGAGTTAGAAAAGGATTGTAACAAATTGTAGCAAATGTTAGAGTGAAGTATTCCTCTTAATGAAAGATTTTTCCAGCAAAAGGAAAAGCCTCCAATTAAGGTACACACAACTTGCGTGTTATTCTGACTTGAAATAGTTAATATTCCCTTAAAAATCCTGGACATTTTGAAATATCTGACAGAAATGAAAGAAGTAACATGTAGAGGTAAATTTTTATCTTTGATGACCTGTCATGAAATGTATTGAGTACCAGCTGCTGTGAATTTAATTTCAAAGTTGTTTTTGACAGCTTGTTCCAATTATATCCTTATTGAAAGGCTAGGGTTTGGGTAGATTGACAAGTTTCCTTTTTATTTTTACCTTCTAATGAGCAAAACAATCTGTTACATTATATTGATCCAGCTTATTTATTTCTGGATATTTAAAATATGGTCTGTTGCCCTTCTCTTCAGATACTCTTACCACCTGCAATACATCAATAAATATACCTGCATTTGCAAATATGGGGGGAAGGTCACTTTTAAGAAATTACTTTTTTTTCTGTGAAATGAAACTGTTTTAAATAAGAGCCACAGGCCTGTATTACTTAAAGGAAGGATTAAAGTGTCTGAATACATATTGACACAGACACACTATGGGTCATTAGCCCCCTCCAAATACATAATAGACCATATAGTCTACTTAAATGACACAGATTATGGCTAATATTTAAATAACATCAACATCTGTTGGCCTGGTTCTGAGCAGCATATGAAGACCTGATTGAGAGTATTATTGTTGAAGAGTCATCCTATGAGAGTGACCATAGCACATGCAGAGTGTGGGAGCAACAAAGACATCCCCTGTATCTGTTCAGTTTCAAGAGGGATGCCATCGACAAAAGAGAACTTCCCAGAGTGTTGTCATAATGATGGGACACAACAGCCACAACTAGTAGCAGGGGACATTTTTACAGGGGGAAAGAAATCTTTACTAGTAGCAGGTCTAAACACTGACCAGAGAAGTGACAGAATCACCACTTTCGGAATTTTTATAAACTGCCCAGAACAAGGTCTTGGAGAACCTGATCCAGCTTTGTAGCTAGCTCTGTTTGGAACAGGTGACTACAAGATGAACTTCCAGTGTAAACCCTTCTCTATGATTTTTTAAAAAGAAGCTATCAATGAAATAAACCACCCTCCCAGGCAGCAGGGAGAGCATTATGAGCATCCATTATATTGAAAATCCAAAATGCATTCCCCTTCAACTGGAAAGAGCTTCAGAAAGGCCAGGAAGAAACTAGTGTGGCTGAACAGTGCTGTAAAAGAAACAGGTAAAAGCAAGGACATGTATGATCCTCCGGTGATGGGAAAGAGTGGAAAGATGATCAATACTGCTGGATTAAATGTAAAAGTATCCTAAGACTGTCTGTGCAGCGTACAAGTGTTACCTTTTAAAAGGCATGAAAACTAACTATAAATCCTCTTTGAATGCTTCAGGAGATGGAAGGCAGGGAGGGATTTTGCAGAAATAATTAGGGCTGAGGATACAGAAGAGAGAAAGACAAAATAATGTAACTGTAGAAAAAATACTTATGACCAATTTATTATTTCTCTACCATTTCCATCTTACTACAGGGAGTATCAATAAATTGTAACATGAATACAGTCCGGGATATAAAATTATTCTAAAATTTAAGACAGGAATGCTCCAACTGAACCACCAGAAAAACTCTCAGAATAAAAATTCATGAGATTAAAAGAAGAACCTCGTCCTGAGATAACAAAAATGTGCCAGAGTATGATTAATAGTATAATCCATGGAGTAGAGCTGATCTGGATATTTCAGCCGTGGGGGTTGGGTCTCAACTGTGTTGATATTCATTACATTGTATTTTCATGTAACTTGCTTTTCCTGTTAATTCAATAGTGACACAAGATATTAATGCTATTACAGCTAAAGCAATATTCTAATCAGATGAATTAGATTATAGCTATAATAGGAATTTCCATCTCTGTGAGTATATGAATTTCCATTCTGTGAGACAAGAATGCAGATTTCAAAAATACACCTGTGGCTTTTCCCATCACGCAGGAATATGCGTATATGCACACAGAACATCATTAATACTCCAAGACCACATTGCCTAATGTTCTTGTCAGGACATATTTCTACAGTAATTGTGTCCTTGATTGTTTATCTTGTGGTCTGAATGTTAAAAAGGGAATAACTCAGCCGTTTTTTTCTTGTAAGCTTAACAGGGTATTTACTTCCCATTTTCAAAGATCAAAAGAAGGACGGAATAACACAGCCACTTTGGTAAGGTAGCAAAGACTCTGGGGGAGCCAGAAAGACCAAAACAGTTGTAAGAAATAGGAAGGAAAATCTGCACGCATGATAAAAGCACTTTTTTGTTTATTCTGATGGGATAATGTGTATTCAAACTTTAGTAGCATATAGTATAGATTGAAGATTTATTGATAAGTTTTAAAAGCATGAGTATTTCCCACCTGTTCATGTAATGAGACAGAGAATCCGAAAAACATAACTTCACTATATGCTTTCATGCTGGGAAATGCTGGACACATACAGCTCCTATTTAAGTTTAGGATGGTTGGTCAGAGGTTAGAGACTTTTCACTATGGACACTAACATTGTTGAAGTTGATTCAAGAAAAAACATAATATAGCTTCCCCCAACAAAACACTGCCTCAACCATTAAAAATATATGAACTCTTAACCACATCTTCAAAAATTATTGGGAAAAGATAAACCAGATAATATCATTGCCAAGTTAAATAAAAATCAGGTGGGGGTTTTGGTGGATTTTTTAAAATTATATACCTAAATATTTCTGCCAGAAACTTTTGGTTGTTCAGCTTGAAATAGTACATAGTAACTTCACTATGTATGGTAGGTGATTCTATCATCAGTTACCCATTCTCTAATAATAATTTTCAACATTTAAATATGGACAGAAATTCCAGATTGTATTTCCTTTTTTTTTTTCTATTTATTATTCTAAATGTTTTTATTTTGCTTTCTGAGAAAAAAAAAATATTAACAGGACTAAGCTCAGGCATTCTCTTTTCTTAAAGCAATTCTGTTATTTTTGAAGAAGCAGAAGAGTGCACACAGACCCCTATTAAAGGAGGTGGAATATTAAGTATTTTGAAGTTCATTGCCTGAAGAGAGTGCACTAAAAATCAATTTAGCTAATTGAATCTAGGTTTAGAAAGTAGTTAAATGACCCTAGGCCCCTTCCAACAAAAAAGCAGCACTGTTTGTATACTTATTCAAATTCTGTCAGAGTTAAAATATAGCAGCCAATACTATAACTCATGGCTAGAAAGCTTTTCTGCACTGCAAACTAAATTTCTCTTTACTTACTGTGATTTCATTTTCTTTATCCTTGTTAATGTTTCTCTTTTTTTGTGTGTGCAGTAATGGATTTCAACTACTTGTAGAATAAAGGCATGGCTTTTAAATAAAAGATACAGGCTGTTATTGCTTTATTTTGTCATGTATCTTCTCAGAATTGAGATAATGGTGACTTTTCTGCTTTCCAATCTCTCCAGGATATCAATACTTGGTAACAAGAACAGCCAAGCAAGATAGCACGTATTTTGTTGCTTAACAATCACTTGGAGTGCCTGTTCTTTTCCTGGTGTGAGATGTTGTTCCTCTTCATGTGCCAAACAAAGCTTGGCAAACCATGCTGCATGCTTTCCAGTTTACTGTCTTTCTCTAGTCTCTTTCAGACTTTGCATTGCTAAAAGACAAGGATAACTGGGCAAAGTCAATTTAAACCTCACTTCTTGTTGCAGTGTTAAACAACACTTCTTGTTGCAGAAAAGTTGGGGTGGGGAGAGACCTACAAGCAGAGCTAACTTCAAAGCTAAATTGGGCTGTTCAGTTTCTGCTAGTGCATTTGGAATATATCCAAGAATGAGGATAGTGTTATGAACAATCTCATCCCAGGCTAATCTGGACTCCCTCTTAAGATTTTCTTCCCTATGTCCAATCTAAATCTCTGTCAATCTGTGACTGATAACCTGTCTGTGGCACTCTAGGAAGAGCTTAATTCCATATTGCATGCCATCCCCTTAGGTAGGGGAAGACTGCACAAAGACCTCCAGGTCAGAATAGCTTTGCAATCATGCAAATGATAAAAGTTTCCCCCTTTCCAGGTGTTAGAAGGGCACTTTGATAGCTGGCAACACAGAGGCACACTCTGAGAAACAAAATGCAGAAATATAAGATGTAATTCAAATTTATTTTTCCTTTTTTTTTTTTTTAACTTGGGAAAGTATATAAATATTTGTAATTTGTATTTCTGTATAATATACCCACTATTAGAATCTGTACATGTGTATAGGAATCAAGAGACTACCACTTTAGCAGCTTTACTTGTTGTAGTATTACTATGTATTACAAACAACCGTTGTTATACAGCTGTGAAAGATTCCTATACCTTCTCTTCAGGTCTCACCACTTTTCCATTCTGCCAAGTCCTTCTCTGTCTCATGAACATTTGGATACATGCCTTAAAATAAGATAGCTGAGTTGGTCTGAGTAAAATAATGGGCAGTGAAATGATTTCTTAGACAAAAAGTTTTCTAGAAAAAAACCTTGTTCTAAAGTCCAGTAGTATCCTGAGATCAGATTGTTGTATCTCTGAGCGATTACCTTCCTTTCCACAAGCAAAAGTGTGAGTGTTCCCCACTAACGGGAGAAGGAAAACTTTGCTAAAACAAAACTGCAAATCAGGGCTGACCTCTGTGAAAGACTGATTTTTTTTTCCACACAAAACTGGTATCAGCTCCAGCCAAAATTCCTGTGACCTCAGAGAACTTACAGGACCTGGCAGTATTTCTGGGTTTGCTTTTGTATTTTGCATCATGCTTTTTACTGAGCCCACTCCAACCAGACTTTGTTCATAGCTTGCCAGTATAACCAAGCAAAGGTCCTAGTGAAGATCTTTCACAACAGGGTATCAGTTGCAGTTTTGACAGTCTGTACCAAATGTTTATGTTGCTATAGACCAGTTTAGAAATTAAAGCTTAGGTGAGTAGACTCTGTTGGTCTGAGCATTTTGTGCTGATAAAACTACATCCTTAAGTATATGTAGCACAACAGATCCAAAAATGGCATGTGGCGATGAAATTGTTGAGAGCAATTTATAGGTTCGGTTCATGAGGGCGCATTGCAACTGACACTGTAACAGCAGAGAGGCAGAATAGCTAAAAAAAAAACATTTTCTTTAGTATGCATCACTCTTTGGAGCAGACAGGAGCTCACCTCCTTAGA
Source organism: Dendrocincla fuliginosa (assembly GCA_035047845.1). Classification (NCBI taxonomy): domain Eukaryota; kingdom Metazoa; phylum Chordata; class Aves; order Passeriformes; family Dendrocolaptidae; genus Dendrocincla; species Dendrocincla fuliginosa. The sequence continues at coordinate 80,028,311 of JAWWMO010000083.1, read as the reverse complement.
ACTACTTATGGTGCAGGTCAAGGGAAAATAACATTCTGCAGGGGCAACTTGGAAAGATTCCTGGTGTGCCAAAATGTGAATAGCAGTTTTTTGTGAACAGCCACGGTGCCTCACTATAATTTTTATTCACCACTCAGTCAGGTAGCATTCTAAAAAGTTGTTTGGGTTTTTTTTAAATAGACATCTCTCATTTGAGGACAGACAAGAGTATTCTCTAAGCATGTGCTATTAGTCCTTGTTGGCTCCTTTGTTTCTTTATAACAAGTACAATGCTCCCCATCTCCAACAGGAAAAAATATGCAAAAGAAAGAGAGGAGATAAAAATAGAACAAATGAGCAAATAAAGTTAGCATGAGGGATAGAAAATGAAAGCAAAGGATGGAGGAGAGAGTCAAAAAAGTAAAGTTGGGAAAAGGGCAGGGGAGCTTAACACCCTTGTCCTAAAAATCTAGCTTTCTCTTGATTTGGCTTTGATATTATTTATTGAGCTTGCCATCTGTTCACAGATATTGATGAGTGCTTCTGCCAGCTCTCAGGCAACACTACTCAAGATGTTGCTTCCTTGTTTCCACTGTATTGTAGTATTAATGGATCAAAGAGAAATTGTTGACTGCACAGATTGAAAGCACTGACCAAACTCTAGTTAACACATCTTCAAAACATCCATATGAATCACATACTTGTGACTTATTCGTGATTAACCTACTTCTGCAACAAGAAGTATGAACATTTTTCCAGATTTGAGGTAAGGTGAAAGGAGGCAGAGGGGCCATCATTCCTGGTAAGCATTTTACCTGTCCAGAGCTCTGGCGGTGCCCCTCCACATGCACCCTCATGGTGCTTTCTCAGGATCAGCACCATTCATTGTCTTGCTTGCAGTAGTTCTGGTACCTTGCCCAAACAGCTGCTCTCCTAGCCCTCTCAATCTCCTTCCAGCCTGCCCCAGTCTCTTCAAATTCGATTTGTTGTGATGGCTTTGAGGATAGATAGTAGGTACAGCAAAGGAGAACAGGGAGATTGACCCTTCTGATTTACTGAGCTGCCAGAGCAGGAGATAAACCTTTACCTAGTTCTACTGTGCTACAGGTAGGAACATGTTTTGCACAAGAGATTTCAAGAGATTTTTGAACACAATACCTAAAGAGTTTCCCTATGAATAACCTAATAATGGTTTTATTACTTTCCTTCAGGCAACAGCTCAGTGTGTGCCAGTAAATGCCTTCTCTTGCAATGCATTGCAGGGCAGAATTTGCCCAATGCACTGGAATGATATACACTGGTGCCCCCTAGATGTGAAGAGGGCATTGTTCTCAGTAGTACTATGAACAGCTAAGGAGTGTGTGCAGCTGAGTTCTGACACAGTGTTGCTTTGGGAAAAAATCTACATTTGGGCAATGCTCTCAAGCACATGGTGTGATTTTTGGGGTGCCCTGTACAGGGCCAGGAGTCGGACTTGATGATCCTGATGGGTCCCTTGCAACTCAGCACATTCTATTCTGTGATTCTGTGGTACATCCATATCCACAGTTCTCATTTTACCTTATGTAGAGTGCCTGCAGAATGCCTCTGTGGGCCTGTCAAGTGGAAGTATTAATTACACTGAGATGAACTGCAATTATGAAGTCATCTAGTGGGGAACAGGTACCAAATCCTGTCAGGCTTAGGTAAATCTGCATCACTGTAAAAGGCAGAGTCTGAAGTTACTTCTTTCCCCATCTCTTCTGCCAAGATCTTCTAAAACAGACTAAGGCATTCCTTTCCTTCATACAAGAAATATTGAATTTGTTTAGGTATGTGTTCAAGTCTTATTAAAAATTTTAAATGACTATTTGTCTGCTCCTTTTCATTAAACCTTCTATAACAGACAATGGATTTTTTGTCAAGACAAAAATCACTCACGGGAAATACCCAGTGGACAATGATAATCCTTTTTATTATTATCTCATAATGTGCTGTTAATGTTGCAATAGGAAAGTCCAAGAAATGTTGAATCAATATGTTCACTCTCAGTGTAAAACACTTCATTCATAAAGTTATGGCTTTTCTCCCTGATGGGCAATACAAAATTCTTCTGTTTTCTGTCTGTGTCTATTTTGTCTGTCAGACACTGCTCCCGGACTTCCAAACTGTTTCATAGTTTACGGAAAGGAGATGTGCAATAAAGGCCCATTTCAATAGTAATAAAAATAGCATCTAAAATGGAACAACATATTACAAGTTAAGACATCTGTTCACATTATTATGAGAGTCTCAGTCCAATTACATTCACTATAAATTATGGAAGAACAATTGAGATAAAAATATGCCTATTATTGTTTCAGAGCTTCAGGCTGAGTTGAAGATTACATTTCCCTGCATCCTGAATTTCTAAAAGTGTTTTCTGAGGTATCACAATCCAGACTTACTGCAATAACATAAGAAATTATATTTGAAAACAGGTTAAACACAACTTTGCCAATATGTATAAACCTTGGTTGCCCAAAAAACCCAGTAAATACATCTAAGGTTTAAACACTATCTTTAAACAAGGAACCGTGTTATGTTATACTTGACAGATATATTGACAGATATACTCAGACTGATATTCTTCCAACATAATATTTATCCACTTTTAAAATCGGTGCTTGATTTACAGAGAATTCAGGAACTTTCAATACAATTCTGTTCTTTGATGAAGCCACATCACTGTAGAAATTAACCTACTATTTTAAAAAAATTGATCCCTAAATAGTCTGGCCCTATTGAGGTGAAAAAGAAATTTTTTTTCCTGCAAGCATCAGCAGGAGAGTAAGATTATAGATTATAGAATTTTAGAGGTTGAAAAGGACCCATAAGGATGATCTGGCCCAAATTCCACCTCAAAAGAGAGCCAACTTAAAACACATTATTCAGGGCATTGAGCAGTTAATTTTTAAATAATTCTGAAGCTTGAAATTTAATGAAGTCTCTCAGCAGTCTCATTAATTGTAATTTTTTACCCCTAAAATTTAATTAGAATTTCACACTTTGAAATGCCTGTCCATTTACTCTCACCCTATCATTTGTATCCCTAAGAAGCATCTGTCTCCATTTTTTCTAAACCTTCACTTTAAGTAGCTGAAGAAAGTAACAAGGTCCTTCTCTTATTCTTCCCTCCTAGAGGCAACATAAATAGCCCTGCAGTGGCAATACTGGACACAGTCTCTTGGTACAATTTCAGCAGTGCTGAACAGAGGAAGAAAAACCACATCTCTGCCTGCTGACTTCACATGTGTTTATGCAGTTTCAGTATTCTTTGTGCTCCTTTATTACAGGCACAGTTGACTCAACATGTTCTGTCCATGAGAATCCCCAGGACCTCTCTGACAGCAAATGTCCTCAACAAATGGGAACTGGTTAATGCTGGCTTTGTCCCAAAGAACAGATTTAATAAATGAGAAGAGTATGAGATGGGTCCACTGTTAAACACATTCCAGCAATTCAGTCTGAGTTTATCAAAACAGTGTGGTTGATTTACTTCATGTTATTTGCACAACTTCACTGCATCGTAAACTATTAATATCTCAGTTTTGTCTTACCTCCATAATAAAGCTGTTTCAGAAATCAACCATCATTGTCTTCTCTCTTTTGATACTAATTATCCTTAATTGTTCAAGCATTAGAACCTGAAATATAGTCCATATCTACAGTGCAAATGGAAACCACATTTGCTGGCTGCTTTTAGTGACTCTCTTCAACCAACCACTGGAAGCTGTCAAGCTGCTTTCGTACTTTAGTGTGTGAGCACCTTCCCTTCACCTTCCCTGAGGTGTCTGTACAGATTACTTGCCTGTGTGTTGCAATTAAGCACATGAAATCCATGGACACAAAACCTGCTTTTTTTCCTGACTTCTGTGGGATTCTATATCTCACATGCTTTTTCTTGGTGGTGATAGGAAGTCACAAGTTGGAAAGAAAAGATACGTGTTTTGCATCCTGATTTACAACAGGGCTAAATTGACTAACATGAACCAGGAAAACACTTGAAGCCTCTAACAATCAGCAACAAAATGGGAACAGCAGTGGTTAGACTGCAAGGGAGGACATAGGTGAGAAACAGCAGTTCACACTTTGGTATATATCCTTCATATATATATATATATATGTATAGGGATGTTCCTTCTCATTTTAGCAAAATTAGTCTAAACTTTTTGGTTTCCAGGAACACTATGAAGATGTCAGACTTCTGCAAAGAGTGAAAGTGACTCAGGAACTATGAACTTGGGTGTGTCGGGCTAGGTTAGCTTGTACCATGAATTTCTTTTTCATTTCCTACATTGTAACAGCTTGGAACGATTATCTCCTTAATTTAGTGTTGCAAGCACAGTGAATGTTTTGCTTTTTGGCAGTGAGTGAAAACTAAACTGGCAAAGTATATCCAGAACAGAATCATCTACTTGGGTATCACCTTCCAAACTAATCTTACTTTCTTCTCCCTTATACGGCTTCACTGAGGGAGGGCTAATGCTCAGACAGCAAAATAGGAAGCTGGGACCACTACAGGTATCCAGAATTATTTTAGAAACATACCCATGCAATACAGTTGTTTACCATATTGCTTATTGCCAATTCTTGCCTCTATGTAAACATTTTTTCTTACATTTTTATCTTACTAAGTTTTTCCACTTCTTCCTCTTTAACATGGAAAACCAAGCAATTTTACTTCCCCTTTCTATTGCTTTGATCTATTACTAGTGATCTAGTAATCACTGCTTGTCTTTCACAATAGATAAATAATTGTTTGTTTTTTTCTGGCCTACCTTATTTTGGCTATCTTTCTTTCCAAAGTGCTCATATCCTATCTCTTAGAGCTCATTTGCCAATCTTTGGATGCAGATCTAGTCTGGTTTTCTTTTCATACCCTGGTCTCTGAGCTCCTATTATAAATTTCCTTTATTTATTGGGTACCACATTGGCCAGAACCTTGGGGTAGATCTGTTGGCATTTTTTCTAAAACAAACCTACCAAAAATATCCAAAGATCTTTCTATCTCTAAAGTTATGCACAAACACAAACTGGATTATGTTAATTCTGCTGTCAGTGAAAATTCATCTCTTTTGGGTGAGATAATCCAGGACAACTATAAACAACTTCTGTAAACAACTTTACCTGTGCTGATTGTCCAGGCAAAGTTATGTCAGTAATTATAGCTATAGCAAACACTTCACTGTTCCTCTGGATCTTTAAAAACACCTGCTCTTCCAGTCTGCTCCTGTGACACCCTGGCTCTGCTCACTCTCACTGGAGCATCAGAACATTTCTCCATTTCAGTGATCAGGTGAGGTGCTGGCAGCCCTTTCCAAACAAGGCTCCATTTGCATCAAAGTGAGAGCTCCCAGGACAAAGCAGAGAATCACAGAATCACAGAGTCATTTGGGTAGAAAAGATGTCTAAAATCATTAAGTCCATCCATTAAGCCATCTCTGCCAAGGCCACCACTAAACCATGTCCCTCAGTGCCACATCTACGTGTCTTTTAGATAGCTCCAGTGATGGCAACTCAGCTACTTTCCAGGGCAGACTGCTTCAGGTAGTTGTCCTGTCAGCCTGCTTCCTGCTGTCCTGCTCCAGCCTTTTCCACACAAGACCCCACAGAGCAAACAGAGAGCCAGAACAAAAGTTATACTGAGTGCCACAGTTTGCTTTCAACTGACATTAAACTCTTCCATGGGCCAGGATCACGTTTTTCTATATGCTTGATGAAAGGCCCCACATATATTACTCAGAGGAGAAGATTTTACACCTAAAAAATTACTTAAGAGAAAGGGCTGGCCAGTTGATTCCAGGCTCCAGCCACAGAGGGGTAGGGAAATTTGCCTGCTGGTGGTTTAGAGGCACAAGCAACTATGGGCTTGTGCTTGGGTACATGCATGGGCCCTCATTTCTGTGTAGATATAGGTGTAGTAACAGACCCTTGGTGGAAATAAAAATATAAAAAATATGTAATAGGCTCCTTAATTTGTG
>JAWWMO010000083.1:79990269-80022230 GCA_035047845.1 Dendrocincla fuliginosa | reverse complement strand
TGTAGATATAGGTGTAGTAACAGACCCTTGGTGGAAATAAAAATATAAAAAATATGTAATAGGCTCCTTAATTTGTGGCTCTGCCTATACCAGGAAATAACCAGCAGGACACCAACCTGAGTGAAAAAAAATAGCAGCAAAGCTCACAATGGATGCATGCCTTGTGGAGAGCAACAAGCTGCTGTGGGACAAAGGAGAGAAGGATATTACAGTTGTCTATCTGTATCACAGATAGACCTCAAAGAATTTCCCTCTGAAGTTATCTTTAATGATGTGCACCACAGGCATATTAGCAGTAAGAAAATCACTAAGAAATCTGGGCTGCCTGCTCTGGACTGGGAGTGCTCAACAAAGCACAAGAGAGGAGCTGCAATCATATTATCTGCAGCCTGAAACACCATGACTGGAACCTGGCTGGAATGTTCCTGGGATGTGAACCTGGGCTGCTTCTTTTGTGGTGTCTTCCAGGGTTTCACCGTGAAGCCAGGACACAGGATACACAGAGGTGAATTTGAAACTGCTGGCACCTCTGCATCATGAAAGTAGCCAGTTCAGAGGCTGAAGTGTGTGCTGGAAATGTGTGCAAAGGCTAGAGCAGTACTCACTGCTCCTTACTTCAGGAAAATGACAACAAAACAAAACCAAAAACAAACAAAAAAAAACACCTAGTTTTCTGAGTCGGAGCAAAAAAGTCCAAAGTCTGGAGAGAGACCACTCTGAGCAACTTTCAGACACATTTTTTAACTCATGGAATGAGTTATACGTGTGTCTGGATTGTCCCTTTGAGGTAGATACGACAACAGTATCTAGATTTTTAGTGTGACCATGGTTTTTGGCTGTGATCTTATAAAAAAATAAAGTGAAAGGACCTTCTGGTAGGAACAGGAGATTGTTCCTTCCCTAGGGATGAACTGAGTGTGCTCATGGTGTGGCATGCAGTAGAAATAAGTGACAGCATGGAGGCAGAAGTCTACAGCCACAGAGAAGTCTGAAAGGCTTATGAGTCAGTCTGTGTTTTTCTTAATACACCTGAGGGATCCCGTGCTTGACATTTATGCAAGTCATAGTCTGAGGCTTTCTTTCACATTTGGTGTAAAAAAGGGCTAAATTCTCATGTGCATTTAAACATTTACTTTGCTGTTTCTCTCTATACATCAACCATTGAAAGATTGTTGAAATGACAGCTGCCCAAAGACTCTAAGTGGAAAGCCCACAATACCTATGAGCTGCATCTTGGTGCCAGGAGTTTGACATGAGGCTCAGGTCTCCCTTGGTCTACAAAGGCTGTGCAGAGTGCATGCAGCCAGTTCACTTACTCTCAGCTGCATGGAGCCAGCCTTTCTCAGTTCCACTTACACAAGTCAGATAGGCACATAGGCATTTGAAGGACACATGAAGGACAATGTTGTGGATAAAGCCAAAGCCATTTTAGTGAAGTCTTCTCTTCTCCAGGCTGAACAGCCCCAGCCCTCTCAGCCCTTCCTTGTACTGAACATGCTTCATCATTTTTGTAACTTTGTGCTGGACTTGCTCCGGTAAGTTCACATCATTTTTATCCTGGGGACTCCAGAGCTGGACAGAGCAGTCCAGATGTATCTCATTAGTGCCAAGTAGAGAGGAAGGATCATCTCTCTTGACCTGCTGGTGATGCTGCTTTGAAAGCATCTCAGGGTGCTGTTGGACGTAGCAGACCCCAGCTCCTCCACTCTGGGACAGATTTGAGCTCTCCTAAACTGTGTGTATTCATCAAGCTTTCATATTGTTTAATGTTTTGAAGGGAGGGATTTATCCATTCACAGAAATGTTCCTTCTTCAGCCTGCCTTAGCATTGAAAATTCCTTACAAGTTTCAGTTACCACAAGGAAGAATATTTTTCATATAAGGGCTGTAAACAACATATAAACATTTTCACAGCAACACACCTCACCTACCAAGAAAGGTAGCAGCTAAGTTTAGTTTACATTTTTAGCTCCTAAAGCTAGCAGTTGCAAGTCTATATATTATTAATTGCTGTGGTATACAAAGCAGTCAATACATCAATTTGGCAAAAGCACTGTCATAAAGTGTGTAGAATATGCATATTCTTTGCTGAGCATTAATAAGAAACTCCTCTGCTCATTAATGGGATTTTTGTTATTATCATTATTGTGATAAGGTTACTTTGTGCAATGCTTTGCTTTAGTGGTGCATTTCTCTTGAGTGTTCCTAATGGTACAACCAGATGTGTGCAGATCTGATTTTTTTTATATGACATTTCTTATAATGAGGAATAAAATCATTCCTCAGACAAATTTTTGGAGATAAATTGCTATCCTCACTGGAAAAAAAAACAAAACAAAACTGGGGTGAGTGCAAGAGAAGACTGGTTTATACAGGGACATCTTGACCTGCAAAAGTTTCTGTGTACATTCCATTCTTGAGTTACAGAAATGAATTTAAGAGTGTATTCAAGGCACAAGAGGCAAAAACAGAGTGAAGACTGTGAAGAATCAAAAAATACCAAGAAGTAAACATCATTTACTGATTATTTACCTTTTGTCCTGTTCTGCCTAAGTGCTGCAATCCATTTGAGCTTGTTAGAGCTTCACCTGAACAAAGTGTACTTAAGAGTGGACTCAAATGGCTTTGTCCTTTTGGGTACATATGCTGCAATGCCAAGAAATACTGACATATCCCTACTAGCTGTAAACAAGACAAACTTGTCAGCTACAAGACAGAGTCAGATATCTGGATAAACTGGAACCAGAGAACTTCTGAAGCTACTGCAGGGACCTGCTGCTGCCACCTGATTTGGCCAGCTTATATTTCCATTTGTCCTGAATGCAGACAAGCACTGGGAGAAGAGGCCTGTTTGTACTCACCTACAATATAAGAGCATTTGCACAAATTAGACGTGATTCTGACTCAAAGCATCATTATATAGAAAAATGTCATGTCTTCTACTCTTTTCCAGGGATCAAAAGCATGCACTGCACTCTGTTCAGAGAGCTATCTTCAGGACAGACAACCCCCTGTGTCACACCTTCTCATGGGGCTCAGCTCATGGGGTTTTTTCTGCTTTCTCTCGACTATTTCTTTAAAGCCTTCATGGTCATTATTTTATTTCTTTAGGTTTTTATAAGTGATCTCCTAAGTTCTTTTTTCCTGGCTAAGGGATGTTGCAGATTCACTTTGACACTTGCTAGTGTTGGTAGTGTTAGTAAAGACTTCAAGTCTCACTTTAGTTTGTTCACTGAATGATCTGACCAACTGAGCAGTTTATGAGAGTGGTTGCAGTCCCCTCTGCTGTCAAGCTTAGTGACACTCTTTCACAAAGAAGATACCTTCACAGCTGCTAAGATTAAAAATTTTACCTTTTTTTTCCATAAGCTGTGCTGCTGTGTAAAAGTACTGGGGTCCCTTCTGTGAAAATAAACCAAGATAAAAATCCTGGAAAGCTATAGGAAGGTCTTACACAGTTTCAAGGGTAGCTATGCCATAAATCTTTGAGATCACACAGATTATAATGAATATGCTGGCTCATCCCCAACAATACAGACAGGGTGCAATGCTGCATCCGTTTCTGATTTTGATCTAGTACACTGATGCTCTTCATTTCATGCAGATTGATCAAAATCAGTGTCTAGCTCACAGATTCTTTATTTCGCTCTGTTGTTTCAAATACCTGTTCTCAACTGAATCAAGATAATGTATCAGAAAGAAATAAAGGGACTGTGATCTAGATACTGCTTCAAGTGGAAAAATCCAAGTTATTCCCTTTGAAGAAACTCACTGTGTATTAGGTGATTACCTTTTTTCTTCTGCTTTAGTTGGCTGCTTAATTAAGGTCCTGTTTTACAATACTGAATAATGCATATCGATTCATAGCTTTCACAAAAACTGCAAGAGTAAGATTGGCATCTGGTGGACTTGACAGATGCACGAGGCACTCACAATGCTTTTCTGTCAGGCAATTCAGTCCCCAGAAAAGGAGACTGCATGACTAATGAGTTTTGCACCTCCTCTTCATGTGCTCATCTGCTTTCCCATTGATGTAATTTATGAGGCACTTCTGTGAGTCACGGTTAGCACACTGAAGTGGCAGCGGTTGGTGGCAGCCATTATAATAACCATAAAGCAAATAAAACAGAAATCAGGAAAGTGGGAAATGAAGTCTAAGCAGCAGAGAACACCTGTTTTCTGTTTATGCCTGTGCTAAATATTTGCAATTCATTAAATAGTCACAATCACAGTTTGATAATGAAACACTCCCAACCGCTTTTACAAACCAGAATTCGTGCATCATTCCTGGACTTCTGAAGAGCAGGGTTTGTGCATGTCTACTACATGAAAACACCCACAACAGTTCACTAAAACTGTGTAGTTTACGTGACATTAGTTTAGGAAAACTTCTGACACTTAGATGACCATCTGTTAAATAGAACAAAGAAGATATTCTTAAATTGTCACAGGGAGCCACTTCTGTGGCCCCTACAGACACAACTAACCAAGTGGCAGATGGGGCTTAAAATAAACTTGATGTGTTTAAAATGCAGTTGTGCCGTGAAGACACACTTTGAACCAAGGACAGAAAGTCTTCGGTAACCATCAAAAAATTGTTGCTGTCTATGAGGGTCAATAGGGAGCTGTTTAGTTGGTTCTTTAGAAGTGTAACAGTGCAGGTACAGTACGTACATCACAGTTTTTCTGCTTAGTCTGTTGGTATTTGCGATGAGCAGGAACATCGTGTTTCATGTGAATAAAATAAACTAGGGAAGAGACTCAAGTCTGGAACACAGATTTGAGTTATCTCAAGACAAATAGCTATGTGATTGTACCCAGGATTTATTCTGACAGAATATAGAAGTAGGGTTGCCCAGGGTGTTTTAGGTGCAAGCCAATAGGACAAGTAATGAATTTCTTTTAGCATCCCAGAATCTTTACTACTAGAAGTCCAGAAAGCTGAAGAATGTTTGTATCCATGTCACAAAAGAGGGCATAATAAAGTGAATGTGTTCAGCAAGCCACTAGATATTTTTATAAAATCAGATTTTGCTGACTGTGACAAATGTCTAGCAATTCAACACTGAACTAATCATTAGGGAGAACAGAGACAAGAAGTTCAATAAGAAGTGCAAAATACTGAATCAGCATTGAAATTGACTGCATGAACAGCAGTCCTGGTGAAGAGAGCACAGAGACAGCAGGGAACAGCAGGCTGAATACAAGCTGACAGTGTGGTACTATTGTATATAAAGCAGATTATGGACTGCGCTATATTAAGATCCAGTCTGAGGGGAGTTCTTAGCTTCCTTCACTCAGTATTACTGATGAATCCCCATCTATATGCAGATATAGGTCCTTAAATTAAACAGGACCATGGAGAAACTGGAGAGGGCCCAGCAGAGAACAGCTAAGATGGTTTGGGACTCAGAACGTATGTGAGGAGCACCATGGAAACAAGCTATTCATGAGACACCTGGAATCTATGATTTTGGAAGTTTTCAAGACTTCTTAAACATAAACATGACTAATCTAATATGCTGCAGCCACAGTCCTGTTTCAACCAGAAGGTTGGAGTAGGGACCCCAAGAATTCCCTTACAAACAACATTTTTTACAGTTTTAGTGTGGTATGGTGGTTCTAACCCCAACCAGCAACCAAATATCACACATCCATTTGCTCACTTCCTTACCAATGAGATTGGGGAAGAAATTGAAAGGGCAAAAGTGAGAAAAATCATGGGTTGAGATAAAGATGGTTTAACATGTCTGTATTATCAACACTGTATTCAGAACAATACCAAAGCATAGCCCCATACCAGACACTGTGAAGAAAATTAACTGTACCCCCGCCCAAACCAGCACAGATGGTTTTCCTATCCAAGCTTCCCCAGATGATCTAGCTGTAAGCAGTCTGATAGCAGATGGGAAGACTGAAGCCATATCAGCTGCCCACAAGTTAAAACACTGTCATAAAACTGAAGTCAAGGATTCATAGAGATTGCTTGCAAAGGCGTCAAGAGAGAGTACAGAGCATGATTTAAAATTCTGAGACAAGGCAATCTGCAACAAATAGAGTTCAAACTGAAAAGTGTTGAGAAGCAAGAGCACCCTAAGCCCATTTTTGAAGGTTAAGAAGGTGAGCTGGTATACAGCAGCACTGAAGTGAAAAGTTACATTTCTAACACCATTTGCACAGGTGTATCACTACTTTACAAAAACAAGCATTGACACCCAAAGAAGAAACAAATATCCTGCCGAAGAAAAGTAACTTCCTCCTCTTCCTCACAGACTTATGAAGCCCAAATCTTTCCCTGTCTGTGAAAGTCTGGCAAAGAAAGATGAGGTGAAAGACTCAAGTTATTGGAGAGACCCACTTCAACAACCAGAAGCTCAAAGGCAGAGCACTCGACTCCCCTACAGGCTGTGGTGAAGCAGCCACCTTTCCACTTGTTGAAGGTAATAAATTAAAAGTAAAGGAATGACACAGAATTTAGCAATTTTCTAAAGGTAAATTTGATGTTTAAGAAGTCAGTGCAGCCACTGATTCAAAAGCAGTTTTGTTTGAAAGTTGTTTCATTAGATTATGCCCAGTTTATATGTGCAGAAACTAGTAATTCCTTGAAGGTTAGTGCTAAAAGTGCAGGGCCATGAGAGAATCAGAGGTCTGGAGTACCTCTCCTGTGAAGACAGGCTGAGAGAGTTGGAGTTCACCTGGAGAAGAGAAGGCTGCAGGGAGGCCTTAAAGCAGCTTACCAGTACTTAAAAAAGGTCTGTAAGAAAGATGGGGATAGGCTTTTTACAAGGGCATGTAGCAATAGTATAAGGGGTAATGTTTTTAAACTAAATTTTGGATCTGGATCAATTGGAAATGTGAAAATTTTTCAAAGTTAAATGTTTTTGACTCTGATTTCAACCCAAACATCTTAAATTTGAATGGTTCAAGGAGTTGGACTCAATGATCCCAATGGGTTCCTCCCAACTCAGCATATTCTATGATTCTATAAAATCATTGGGGTAGATTTAGAAATATTTTATGATAAGGGTAATGAGGCACTAGAACAGGTTACCCAGAGAGATGGTAGATGCCCCATCCCTGAAAATAACCAAGGCCAGATTGGATGGGGCTCTGAGCAACCTGCTGTAGTGGAAGGTATCCCTGCTCACTGCAGGAATGTTGCACTGGTTGAGCTTTAAAGGTCCCTTCCAACCCAAACCATTCTATGGTTCTGCTCTATGACTAAATCCTATATCCAGCACGATTTCAGAAGTGAAAGAAAATGAGCTAAACACTTTTGAAAGCAGCACAGCTATTTACTGACATAAATCAACCCAGACACCATATCTAGATACTGAAAGAAATCTATCTGCAATTAACCAAGACAAGATCTGCACACTGCAATCGTTGTGGTTCAGAGGTTGAGTCAATTGTTTGCTGCATTTGCATGGTGTTTGATTAACCGAAACTACTGATTTATGGATTACATTTAAATTGTAAGATGAATTCGGTTATTTTGCTTACTAATGCATTTCTATTTTAGTAAAAGCATACTAACCAAGCTCAGTTAAGTACATATTGATCTATTCAACACAGGCAAGTTGCACGGAATGAACATTGAGACCTTAAGTAACCTTACACAAGAAATTTACGACTCAGCTGTCTCTCTGCAGGTTCATTTCCTCTCAGCAGCAATTCAAAAAAGAATTAATCCACTGCAGAATTAGCTTTCTCCAGAAATGCAAATCTGCTTTAGCAGAGCAGCATTATTTAAGCCGTTTTATTGCTCATGCAATTGGGGGTGACATCTTCTTGGAAAAGCTTACAGAATTTGTAGAGTGTGAAAGTTACAGCAATGTGCAACCACAGTACAGAGACAGAGATAGCTGCAAGAAGACAGGAACCCGAACTCTGGGGCAGGAAGTCAAATTTATACTTCATTATGATTTTAGGTATGACCGTCTCAGCCACTGCCTCTATTCCACTTCTGTTATTAGAAATTTGAAGTTGTTCATGTTTTTCGTATTTACATTTTTTCCCGTACTTCTGAATCATTATATTCTCTAGAAACACAAGGTTAAAGACACAAAGTCTCATAGCCCAATAACCTATTCTGCTGCAAACAATCTTATGGCAGAATATTTTGAAACCTTAGTTAAAAAAACCCACAAAAGCTGTTTTCTTGTCTTCCAATGTAGAAATGCATGAATTGTAATGACAAGGACTTTTCTGAAGAAGCAGCAGAACAGCTTCCTCCGCAGCTACATATATACCAGAAAACAGCACAGGCATATATAGATTTGCTCCAATTCACCTCCTTTAACACTGGAGAAATAGTTAGAAATTGAATTATCTTGAGGGTGGACAGGCCGAGGAGGGAATAGGGAAAGAAGAGATGGAAGAGAAATCACTATAGCAGCATGATACAATGTTTTTGTAGTTGTTAGACAAGAATGACTTGAACTTTAGAGGCCAAAGAGTAATTCTCTAGTCTGCTACTCAAAACATAACTGTAACATTTGAGCTTCTCACAGCCTTGAATATTTTCTCACATTCCATCTTCCCAAACAGAGTATGAGTGACACCAGCCTGCTTTCAGAACACAAAGGTAAACTCCCCAAAGTAGTTGTGCAGGTCTAATAAAGTATCTAATTTCCAGCGTGGAGCCCAGGAGCATGGTTTGAGCTGTCTGGGCTCCCTGTGGAGAAAATGAGGAGAGTTAAGGTGCATTCAAATGTGATTCTATAAACAGTCACTCAGACAGATAACCTGTTGTGAATATTTGCTTTACACTAACATGAATCCATCTCTCTGCTGGTTAGACAGGGAGCCTGATGTGGTTAACTCAGATTTAAACATGTAAATTGTAAATCTCTTCTGTTAGTCAAATGAATCCTATCTGGAATAGCTGGAAGTCTGCACATGACTCATATGTCTGAGTCTTTTCAGATACTTCTCTGGAGGTTTCCAGGGGAGATCTCAAGCCACTGAAAAGTATTCCATCATTCTTCTGGAACAGCGTGCAGAAAAATGCCGTCATAATTCAGTTCTCAGTCTCATTCCTTCCTCTGCCCGAGACTGCAAGAATGGGGACTGTAGCTTCTTGTCTCCTTGGAATGTTACCTGATCATTAGGCCACAGGCTGTTTGGGACATAGCTGGGAGACAGGGACAAGGAGGAAAGGTTTGGGCTAGAAGTGCCACATCCTCTCTTTACCTTTGGGAAACACATTCTGTTTGAAGTGGGATTGCAGACTGCCTGGAAGGCAGCTGGAATGGAGCACGCTGACACCTGCTCTCCCTTGCCCAGGTTGCTGTCCCACACACACAGAGCCCCTGCGACCCATGGCTGCACCCCAGCTGCTGCACACAGAACAGGGAGCCTCACACCCAGGAAAGGAGTTAGATATGGAGTTTCTAACAAGACAAGGATGGACTGTGTTGGTGAGGCACTGGGTGCGGCTTTATCCCAAAACCTAATGCATTGTTTCTTATCTCAGGTCTTTTGGAAAAAGATGTAATTATAATGCTAGCTGCTGCATGTGAAGGTTGACAGGAACAGAGCTGCTGTGCACAGGGCATGACTGCACCCAGCCCCACTACCCCCATAAAAAAGCAAGCCTGCTCCAGTGGGGAGAGAACCATTTGGGGGTCTGTATGCTTTGTTTTCACTATCAGGCATTGGTTATGTTTAAGGTCCATAAATCTGGTCTTGTGCTTTTGAAAACAGTAAAACACCCTGCATAAGATATCAGAATGGGGTTGGGGTTTTTTGTTCATGTGGTATTGCAAAATGGGAAGATAAGACTCATGTAACAAGCCAGGACATTTCAAGTACAAATCTGCTTGCTATAAGTTTCTCTCATTTCTTTTCAGTTTCAGAAGATTTTCTTGGAAGACTTATTGATGTCCAGCCCCACATCGTGGGATCCAAATTAAAATCTCCCCATCTTACTCATTTAGAAAAAAACATAAATGTATGAAAAGCCCTAAAGGCAGGTATAACACAGAAAATTAATGCAATAATCCACAAATATTTCAATGTGGATAATATTATGCAATTGATTTATAGCAAATAAATTAGAAACAAGTAAACATGAAAAATAATCCTCAAACTTCACAAACCAATTTTAATGGAAAAATACAGTTGCAAGAGCAACCAGATTTGAAACATTATGCAGTATCCTTAGCATCTTTGGTTTACTAGTCTTTAAGATGACTCCTCGCATTCTGACAAGTATTCAGAGCCTTCTTACTACAGGAAGACCAAACCATCAGCTTTAGATTCTGTATTATCTGGAATAATCTTCCTCCTCCACCACCAGCATTCTAATGCTGGAGACATCAAAACATTCACTTATTCAAGGATTCACATGCATTTTTGGAAGAGGTGAGGCATAAATGCATGAGTTTAGTCATTGTAATATGAAACATCAAAGGGAAAGATAATTTAAGAAATAATCTTTACTGAATTAGATATAATGGATTCACTTAATCTGACTTCTGGCACATAGAAGGTGGCTCCTTCTCCACTTGCAGGTCTACATTTGCAGAACAGGTTTGGTGCCCTGGTAGCAGGCAAGAAGCAGAATGTCATACCTGTGGAAGCATTGGAGTTGTCCAAGCATAAACCACATACTATTGACAGGAGGCAATGGCAGGGGCAGCAGTGGTAGGTTTCCATTTGTGGTGGACAGAAGCCCCCATCTGTCTCCTTGGCTTGCTATCTAGATCAATTCATGCCTTGCCAGGGGCTCAGGTCCAAGATGCTGCAGAGGAACCGCCAAGGTTCTCAGGCTATCACTCCCTGCTGCTTATCCACATGGGCACCAGTGACACTGCTAGGGCAGACCAGTGGGGTCAAGAGTGACTACAAGGATCTGAGAGCAAGGATCAGGAACTACAGGCTGGTCAGTATGCAAAAATCATGGACCAAGGTCCCTTGGGGCACATTTCTGAGCCCATGTAAGGGATAGCGATTAGAAAGAATCAGCACGGGTTCAGCAAGAGTCACACCTGAACAATCTGATTGCTGTCTATGATAAAACAACTGGATTTGTGAACAAAGAGAGAGCAGTGGATGACTTTGACCTTGCCTTTAGCACTTGTCAGCCCCTTTTGAAACATTCTTCCTTCCCTTGACTTAAAAAAAGAAAAATTACATCTGATAAAGTTCTTTAATATTTCTACCAGTTAACACCTGAATTTTCAGCAGCTTCTGACCCCAGTGACTTGAAGTGGAAGAAGAATCCACACAAATACTTATATGTGTCAACTTACAGCTTTGCCATACTGCAGATATAGGGAAGATATCCTGCAGAGGATGGCCTCACCTAGTACACAGACAAGAACTAAGGAGGAAGGAGAACACAACAAGTAGAGAAAGCAGTGCTGTCATCTCTTTTATAAAAGAACCCTGGGGTTGACATGAGAGACAGTGCTGCAGAGATGGTGTTTCTCTGCCTGTGGAAACTAGGATGTAAAGCTCTTTTTGAACACTCTCACCATGAAACTATATTGCAGATTTTCAAGCAGCAGCTCAGGGCCTAATTTGAACTGCAAGCAACTAACAAGTATCCTGCTGAGAGCAGGAGACTTTCTCTGCACCACTTTACAGGATGTGCTAAATGAGGAAATGAGGAAAGAGTCAGAGATTATTTTAGACTTTTGCAGTGAGAGTAGAGGAAGTAGAACTGGAGCACAACTACTCATTCCTTGCTCCCTCAATCCAACCCTTTGTATGCACGTGTTCACCTTCCCTTAGTTTGCCAGAATTTACCCTTCCAAATAAAAGGGTGGAACAGTCTTGATACCAGGTATTCTGAAGTGAAAAGCCCTCAGCATCTCAACCTGTTCTACTTTGTATGGAATGGTTATTGATTATTGAGTCAGAAATTTCTGGCAACTATAGCTTAAGTTTTAGAACACTTGCCTGGAATTTGCTGAATACCTAATACGACAGTGATATGTTCAAAAAACAAGGACTGGAATAATTTCAAATTAAGGTAATGAAAATCAATACAAGATCCTATGAGAAGGGAAGGTGATACTAATTTTAAATAAAACTTACTACCCCCTCACCCTATCATTCTTTCCTCAGTTTTACTCATATAAACATGTGCATTAGTAGTTTAGGATGGATCACTTATGCATAACATGGAGAATGAGATGCGCCAGCTGTGGAATCCTCACTATGTATTCTGAAATCTCTTTGCTAACAACAACTGTTTTGGAGCATTTGTTTTGTACCCCTCAGGAGTCACCAGTTATTGAAGCACAATCTTTAGCCTCAGGAGTTCACTTACAATAGCCTCCAAAAATGTAGCACAAGGTAGCTGCCCGTTTTCTTTCATTTCCTCATTTTGTCTCATTTTCCTCATTTTGTGTCTCGTGGCTGCAGTCTGTACTCCTATTGGAATATCAGGATGAGAGGGGCACAACTCACTGCTATAGCTATGCAGCAGCTGTCTGTCAGAGTGCAAGTCTTCTGCTGTTGAGTTGGTTGTACTGCTGTCTTGGTGCAAGCAGCACCTTCCTTAGTTGCTACGGATTTTATTTTAGTCACATACATCTCTGGCTATTGATGCCAGCCATTCTTCCAACCTGTGCTGCAGTGCTTCTTGGGGTCCTGTCATGTAAACTGTTTCTGTTCATGCCATCATCCCTGTGTATTTCTGTTAGAAACCCTCACCATGTCCTGTATCACAGCAGAGAGAAACTGCAACAGTGGCCAAACTTGGTATCTTTCTCAACAGATGAATGTTGAATTCAACAACTCATCAGCTTCCATTTCAGTGTGAAGGGGAGCACTGCTATCAGAAAGGGCAGTGAACTTTTCTCAGCAGTCAGAGTAGCTGGTATCCTGATGGTATAGTATAGGTTTAGCATGGTGTTCAGGTTTCCTCAAGAAGACAAGGAAAGCCAGAAGAGGTCCCATATACCCCAGAGGTAGTTTTGTATATCCTAAACAAAACTTGGCCAAAGGTGTTTCAAGGTTCCGAATCTTGGTTGTGGGTTAGATGATCTCCTTCAGCCTGAGTGAAGTCATAACAGACTTTGAGAGCAGGACTTAAAGCACGTGCCTGTCCTCAACATTTTTATGAGCTGGAGAGTCTCTCAAGGTGCTGGGCTTTCTTCTCTCTTATCTGTATGGAACAGAATGCATAGAGGGAACAGGAGCATCCGTGGGTTTACGAAGCCATGCTAGGGCCAGTTTCCAAAAGGAGTATTTTCCTATTAAGCCTTCCAGAGGCACTAATTCAAACAAAACCAGCAGCCTGTACATGCAGATATACTGCTCCTAGCTGTGAAACCAGACCAGAGATGTCAAGTGTAGATATGTTCTTTCTGGAAGAGTTCTCTATGGAAAGAAGAATCAAATATCAAATAAAATGTCATTAATATACTACCACCTCCCCTTTTTTGCCTTAGTGAAATAGAAGGAAAAAAAAACACAGAAGGAAGCCCATAGAATTAAACAAACTATTATGTAACAACATACAGACAAAATTACAATTCCCCAAGCCTCATTTCAAAACCTCAGATATGGAGAGACTTGGTCTCAAGTCTTGTGCTCTTTGAAGTTTTCTTTTTGTCTTGGAAGACAATGCAGTTTGTAGACGTGAGAATTCAGAATTCCTAAATTCAATCTCTCCTGAAATACTTTATTTTTAAGGCTTAATAAATGCACACAGTGCTATAGAATGGCATGTGCAGGAATAACAGTAGTTCCTCTTGGTATCCGCACTGTGCTTATCTCCATGGCAGCCAAGCAATTTAAAAAGGAATAAGCAAGCATCTACTGCTGCATACTTCTCTCCTTCAGCCCTCTTCCTGGTTTTCTGTTGTTTGCTAGCAATATATGCAAGGATGTCTGGATCAGAAATGTCAGTGTTAAAAGAATGTTACTGAACAGGGCAAAACACTTTATCTCCATCCCTTTGAAGTTCTGTTCCTGCTGAAGCTATTCAGCCTGACCCTGTCCCACCTGAAACGAGGAGTGAGTGCTGTAATGAGTGTGTATCCTCTGACAGCTCTTCCCAGAAGCAGGTCTGCCAAGTCTTCCACTTCACACTGGCAGCTCATAGGCCCCAGCCCGAAGATCCTTTCGCTCATCACAGATGGATGTCTACATCTGTGCTGTCCTGTATTTAGCACTGTGGACCCTGGTGACCCATGACCCCTTCTGCAATTGCTGACACTTAGACCTCTCCACACAAGCACAGGTTAGAGAGTGAGATTGCACAGGAAAAAGTATAAGTAAAGTATAAGATAAAGATTTAGTAAGAAGATAAAAGAGACTGCAGTTAAGGCAGGACTTGATCAGCCAGCCATATCAACCAGCAGCTTACTTATACATCTGTCCTCTTATATCCCCAATTCTATCCATTTTCCCAAGCTTATAATTCCCAACCCCCATCTTGATCCCTCTCTTTTCCCACCCTTGTCTCCTCCCAAGTAAAAAAAATTTAGATACTTTTTTCCCCATTGGTTTCAGTTTTGCTACATCCATAACCACATTTGGCATTTCTGATACTGTAACCTGTAATATTTCAGCCTTATATGATACAGAATCATTTAGGTTGGAAAAGACATCTAAGATCAAGTCCAACCATTAACCCAGCACTGCCAAGTCCACCACTAAACCACACCTGCAAGTGCCACACATTTTTTAAATACCCCAGGGATGGTGCCTCCACCACTTCCCTGTTTATTGATACGGTTCTCTTACAGTTAACTGTGGAGTTTGTCCTTCTTTCACATAGTTAAATGTGAAATGCAGCTCTTTCTCATGGTGTTACACTGTAATGTTTGCCACCTGCTCACTCTGCTGTTTGGCAGTTTCTCTTGTTTTGTTCAGTATTTTCTCATGGTCTGTTCTGTTATCTAAGCCTCATGATGGGGCCTAGTCACCTTCCTATGTATTTCAGTGAAAAATGTAATCTATAATGTCTCCCAGAAATGACAATGAAATACAAATAACATGTCCTTTAGATGAAATCACAGAAAACACGATTGGAGGCCCGCCAGGTGAGTCTTGAGAATTGCTGAGGAAGGAAATTCACTATCTCTTTGGGCAAGCTGTTTCAGTGCTTCACTGCTCTCCCCATGGAAGAATTCCTTCCTTACGTGTCTCTGGCATTTCTCTTGTTGTGCCTTGTCACTGGAAGAGCTTCCTCCTGTCATTTCACTGTGCACACCTGACCAGAGTCTGGTGCAAAGCTCTCTATACATCAGATGGAGTTACTCTAAACCAGCAGTTTGACTCCTCCTTAGCCTTTTGTTAACCAGGATAAGCCATCTGGCCATCCATCCATCTGGCCAGCCCCAGCCTCGTGGCCACCCTAGTGGCCCTCCTCCAGGCTCACTCCTGGAGTGATCACAAGCGGCTTCAGGTCTTCCTGGAACCCTCCATGAGAGGGAAGTTTGCTCCCGTACCCTATGAAGTCCGTTTTTCCCTTTATCCCAGACACATCAGCAATGTGTATGTTTCAGGACAAAGACCAGCTTAAAAAAAAAAAAGAATTAAAATTAGCCAAATTACTTAATGAAAAAAAAAATTCAGCTGCATTTCCTCATAAATACTTCTAAGAGACTATAGGGCCATATAGATGTATCAAATACATCACAGCTTTCAATTCTGTGGAATCACTTTTCCTAAATCAAGGCTACCTCTTGTGCAGAGAAAAGGAAGGGGAGAGCTTTGGGTTTAGAGCAAAAGAGGCAGGGAAGCTATTCCAAAGCTTTAAATGAATGGAAAGATACTGTCAGAAATTCAGAAAAGGAACTCAATTCTACCTGGCTAAGGATGTTAGTATTGTCTGAGTTGCTAAGCAACTATATAATAGCTATTAATTTCAAGACGAAGTAAATTCTGGTATTTCAAGAATGAATTACAGTCTGCTCTGTATTATTTAGAGGAAACCAAAATTTACTTTGTAGCAATACAGTACTTCTCAGTGTTTCACTTTATAGCAGCCTGCCACTAACGTATTCATACACTGGTTAAAATATATAAAATCCTTAATCCAAATTTGGATACCATGATAGAAGCAGCCTTCTTTATTCAGTTTTTCCCCATTCTCTGAGATGTTTTAATATCATGGAACCTAAAGCTGATCTCTACCACTCAAGGCCGCCTATTTTTTTGAACCTGCACCTCCGTCAGTACATGACAGAAAGATGTATTATAGTAATCAGTGTTCAGCTGAAGGTACGGTATCTTGTTTGATGCTTATGAGACTTATGAGCTGAAAGAGTCCTGTGCAGCACAGATGTTAACTATTTCAAAAAAATGTTGAAATCATCCCAGGCTATTTTTTTTTTTTTTATGACACATTAAAACAATTTACAATTTCCAGTTTGTAGCACTGGAATAGGTGGAAAGAGTGTTCAGACATTTTGGCTGTAATCACAAAAAAATTCAGTGACATGAAAAGAGATGTCATAGGGAAAGCCACACGGGATAAGAAGAGAAATTATTTAAAAGAAGATCAACTGCTTAATGCACTTGCAAATCTAAGTATTTATTTATGACTTTTTGTGATTTGTATCATTTAAGGAATCTGTACCACATACTTAAAAGTAATACACAGACAATTGCGTAACTTCACATCAATTAGAATGATTCTGCTTTGGTTGTACCATGAATATGATGGGAAAAATTGTAATCGTCACCTTGTGAAAACCGGGGGGGTTTTACAGATCTCAACAGACCGATTTACACTGGTCAAGTACCTGATTCATTTTTCTTCACACAGCAATCTCCTCCTTTGGCAGTTGCCAACTGCTGTCTGGGGAAGGAAGGTAATTTCACATTTGCAATCTATCTGGGAATTTATTTTTTAATAAGGAAAGGTTTCTTCTGGGTGTTATCTGAGGGTGAACAATACCCCTAGAACTTAATTCAAAAAGCAGTGCTTTAGAACACAGTTGCATAATGAGTATTTATCTGGCTGCATCAAAAGCTCTGAGCATCTTGGCTCTGCTGCTGTCCTTCTGCATGAGACCCCTCCCTTTGTTGGGAGAGTGCTGCCATCGCAACCAAGGGCAGCAGAAGGCGAGGGGGCTGGCAGGCAGGGATAGAAAGCAGGTTGGGTTTTCAGGCTAATTACAAGGTTTTGTGTTCTGGGTCACCTTGTAAATGAGATATGATGCCCAGAAAGCTGCAGCCAAAGCTGCTCAGCAGAAAGTGGAGCAAATGCACAAAGGTTCTGCTGGTGTTTACCCTTTCTTGAACACAACCTGCAATTTTCATGGTGATCAACTGCAATGGCTCCAGAAAATTGGTTCCTAGGGCATCTTGCTAAATAGACAAAAGTTGGTTTTATGAGAAAGGCAGTAAACCCAGACACTCTGGGTCTGGTGAGTGATCTGTATTAATGGACTTCTGGCCTCAGAATTCTTTTGACACACTTGCTAAAATGCATTAAAATTAATTTTAACACAGCCTGAACAAAATGGATTTGAGCACCTCTGCAAGCTAATGCTGCTTCAAAATATTTTGTCATATGATTAGTTCAGCACTCTTTCAGTTTAAGGCCGAGATGTTTTCTGATTATCTGTACTGCACATGTAAAGCATTTCTAGTCTACCTGAGGAACACATCCAGGAGCAGCTGGAGCCTGGCTGCTACATCTCCTCTGCCTGTGGCCTGCGTTTATGATTGTCATTCACTTTATAATTCTGCAACTTGAACCATACTTGTCACTGGAATGTTGTGAAAATTAGCATTTGCACTGCTCTTTGGAGATGCCTCAGCCTCCCTCTTATTTTCTCGATGACAGTCTGCTGGTACTTTATGTACACAGTAGGATTCAGTTTTGAAATGCTGCTTCACATAAATGAGAACTAAGGAGACCTTTAGTCTTAAAAAAACACACAGGGTGTGTGTATATGGTATACTCAGACCATACCAGGGCCGTACCTCTGCAAGGAGAGGACTTTGTTGCTGAATATTTGCAGCCCTGAGGGTGTTTAAAAGATGTATATATGTGGCACTTAGGGAGATGGTTTAGTGGCGGACTTGGCAGTGCTGGGTTAATGGTTTGACTTTATGGTCTAAGATGCCTTTTCCAACCTAAACAATTCTATGATAGTATTTCCCCAGCATGTTGACAAGGACATCAGGATGGATCTCTGTCCCTCACAGGCTATTCCCAGCATGCCATTAACAAGATCTATTCTCTTACAGTTTTGGCTTGATTCCTGTCTGCCTTGGGCAACATGGATCAGTTGCTTGCAGAGAAAAAAACCAAGGGATACAGTGAATCATCACTTTGATAGCACAGATCAGGCATGTAACTGCTAGAGCTTTCTCATAAATTTGGGGGTTTTGAGGTTTACTTTACATCAGAATCATCATGTCTAAGACCTACTTTTGGACTTTGTCTGGTTTTTACTGAAATATTTAAACCTAGCTCAACTTTTATGACTTAGTCAAAGAATGACTGAGTGAAACTATGGTCTCCAATATTAAGAATTTCTCAGGAATATAGGAGGGCTGGTAAGATCATCTTGTGTTTTCTACCTTTATACATAAGCATCTTTTAAGCTTTTTTATCTTCTTTCCAATTCTTTGGGTTTAATGTTTAAAGTCATTGATTTTCCAATTTTATCTTAGTTGCAATAATTCTAAAGGCTGCTGTTGTATAAGAGCTTCAACTGTGTAAAAAAATCCAGTCAATTTTGCATATTCTCTCTGCACAATCAGGCAGAATCTTCCTTTAAGACACATCAGTCCTTCAAAATTAGCAAGCAATTTGTTGGTCAGTGTGCCTAAATGCGAAAGAGGCAGTAAATCAATGCCTGCCCTCAGGTCCCTGGGTTCTACAGTTATTGCAAAAGCTGCAAAATTAAACAAGATTTTTATTCTAGTGCACAGTGTCAATCCAGATCAATGGAAGAATGGGACAATATTGCCAATTTCTCAGGTAAATCTAAATCTTTAATCCCACCCTTACTGGGGCTGTCTCAGAACTGTTGCAATGACAACTACTATAAAAATGGATCAGAGTAGCCTCATCATCACATCTTCCAAAACACTGCTGCTTCTGCAATATTTTTTTCTTGTTGTTGTTGCTATGTCCAGGAGATAAACCAACTTCAATAATATGCAGCAATTTATAACTATCGATGGGTCCTGAAAATGTCTTCTTTGAAGGGAATACATATCTGATTAACTATGTGTGTGATTATTGGGACCCACTTCAAGCTCCTCTTATTCTGCTGACAACTGGACAAAATTGTATTGAAATTGTTCTGTAGTTTTCTAGCTCTGCAGTTTACCAGATCACTTGGCAGAAAACAGACCAGAAAAATTGTTATTATTCCCTTCAATTTTTAATAGCTGTGGCTTTAATCTGTATGAAATTGCTAAAGCACTGAGTAAAGAAAGCAGCTGTTGCAGCTCAGGGAGCTACAATATGGCCACAGCTTTCTGAAAAATGTTCAATACTACTGCACAAAGTAAATATATTAGCTTATAAAAGTGTAAGTTATTAGAGAATCTAAAATTATAGTTCAAAAAACAGGTCCTGGATTCTTACACAGGAAAATGTCACTACAGTACAGTATGGCAGGTACAGTGTGGTATGGTGATCAATTCACCAGAACCTGAGAGATGCACAGTTCCTGGTTGTGTAGAGCTGGACAACTGCATACCTGTACATTTCAGTACCATTTTTATATGTATTTACTTATAACTGCTAACATGCATCTGTGGTTATTTAAATGATCGTAGAACTGCAGGCTATGACAGTTTAAACTTTTACATATTCATTTAAACATGTGTTTACTTGACGAGCCAAAGCATGCAGATAAGATAAGGAAATGCCAAAGCTGTGAGATAGAAATTCCTTTTTCTGTATTTGCAAAACGCATTTGATCGAGTTCCCAGATGGTTTACAGGGGTTAGTGAACATGCTACAATATTAAAACTCAGTCTATTAAGCTGTTTTGAAAGTAAATTTAATTTTATATCAGTCATAAGAGGACTTAGACAAAGTAATGTGATTTTATATTGGAGGATCCTTGTACAAAGGAAGACGTCTCTGTAAGTCTCAGTTTAATATTTACTCTTAAAAAGCACATGTACCTGATGCAGCACACATTCCTGAGGTCCTTGTCTTTTGCCATCATTTTGGAAAAGAGGATTTCAAAAGATTCTATCAATGTTGACAAATCCTCTGAAAAAATACTGGAGGATTTTATATATTAACCTAAACTGACATATACTTTATGCAATTGTTTGCCTAAAAGCTGTGTACACTGTCTTCTCCTTAGCTGGCATGGTTCTGGATAAACAGAGTGTGTGTAGGTACCTTTGTAGGCCAGGAATATGACTTGCCCAGCTACATTTGTAATCATGAAATGAATACTTCAATCATCCAGGAACAGCAAAAGCAAGACTATATATCAGGGAAAGTATGTATTAGGGAAAAGCTAACATAATTTTTGGTACAGGGAAGGCTTTACAAACATACAAGGAGGGCTGTTGGAGCTCTCTTAAAGTGTGTGTCTCTAAAAGCTCTCTAAAAGAGCTCTCCAAAAGCGAGTTTTGGAAATCAATGATGCATAGATGCACTGTTTGTATTACCTGATGGACTTCAACAAGACCTCTCGTGAAGAATCTTAGAGCATCCCAGGTTTTAAAGACAGAAATGAAGATTGGCAACAGTTCAGACAAGAGTGGCAAGTATGATTTGAAATACATAAAGGTTTCTGTCTGAGGAACAACACCACAGATTAGCCTGCAGCCTGAAAAAAAAGAGGATTGGGAAAGGAATGTTGCAGTATTCTATACAACCACAAGTGAAGTGGAGAGAAGGAGATGCCTTCTCCATATATCTTCTAACACAAGCACTAAGAATTAAATTAGTGGATGACTGATTCAAAACAAATGGAAGCGAACACTTCACATAATGCAAATATGAACTGTGGAACTCCTTGTTGTGAGATTTATAGCTGTTACAGTTTAAAGGGGCTCAGAGGGCAGCCCAACAAATTCATGGAGGAAAAGAAAATTCCATTTATAAAGCTCAAAGATAATATACATGAAGATAAGGATGTCATTGAATCATAGAAATGTTAAGGTTGGAAAAGACACTCAGTATCATCAAGTCCAACTATTAACCTAGCACTGCAAAGTCCACCACTAAACCATGTCCCTAAGTTTCACATTCACACATCCTACATCAGAGGTTAGGGAAGTGTACCCAGTCAGTCACCTGTGTACTGCTACTTTGTTGAGGCACAATTTCTTCTGCCTGTGAATCCTCTCTTCCCAGGTCTATCATGTTTCCTCAGGCTGTTTGTGTTCCTGAAATAATGGTAAAGGCAACAGCAACATTTCCATGGCAAGCTTTGTAACTGATTCTATGATGAATTTTGGAACTAAAAAAATGCAAGAAAGATGGAGTTTTACCATTGACTTCCTTCCTTCTGCTTCCACCATAATCTCAGTGAGTTCCAACATGTCCTCCTAAAGGTTCTTTCCCCTCCACATGATCTAAATAAAGCATCAATCCTGAGCAGCAGCTTAGACTTTTCTTGCAGAGGTCACATCTACATGGAACAACCTCAGGAAGCACATTTATATAAAAGCAGAAAGTCTGTCCAAGGAAAAAGGGGCATCTATGAAGCTATGAGTCTTCTGCAGTGTGTTGCATAAGAGGAGAAATTCCCAGGCTGAGTAAAAACCAATAAAACAGCTGTCACATAATTTATGCTTAAGATTGCTGAAAGAAACGTTAATTTTTTTTAATGTACTTCTCTTAAATAAGATTTGCTGTATCACTGAATCCATCTTTTGTTTTATTGAGTACCAGATGCCTATTCCATTATTCATGTAAGTATTGTAACCTAATATGTGATGACTGGAAATTATATTAAATAGTCTTAGGCCAAGTGACATCTAATATTTGTTTAGAGATCTATTCATAGCCATTTTTACCTGCTGGAACTTCTTGGATCTTGGGCTTTGACCACATAAAAGAATCTTTCAAAACAGTATAGGTCAAATGTAATAAAATAATAGATAATAGTCTATCATGGAAAAGGTAGTAATACTTTTAAACAAATAATAAACTTGAGAATGGAATTTCTCATATATTTAAGTGAAAATGTCTTTCTTCAGCAGCGTGTTTCTAAGGTGCCTAAGGGTAAAATATTTTCCCTACAAAAATGGCACCTACCGGTGATTTCAGTCACAGACAATTATAAACTTCTCTTTGTTTACTGATGAGGACTGAAAATTTCCATGATGGTAGAGAAGTGGCTTGGTATATATCATTATATTTATATAATCACAGGAATTTTGAATCCTTAGAGGCATTCCAAATAAAAGTTTATGAATGTCAACAATTAACATAGAGTAAATGCTATTTTTTGCATCAGAAATGATAGAAAAACGACTTAAATAACCTCTTAAATAACACACCTTGACACTAATTTCGAACTACCATTTCCCAGAATATATATAAAAGTAGCCTCGTCTTCCTTCAAGAAATATTTGGATAATTTTTTTTAATGTAATGACCAAATTGCCAACAGCAAGTGAAGTAGATTCAGGTCAGATCTTTAGGAATGGAAATTTTAAGTGCCATTTCTTAGCACATAAGGGAAGTTTTCTTTCAGGATAAGAGAAGAAATGGTTTTGAAAATTTTCATACTGTGCAGAAATATGTTTCTTTTTTACTGTCTGCATTACATTTTGTTGAGACTAAATACAATCTAGTTCTCAGTATGAAATACGTCACAGCACAGAAAATAGAGATTCCTGATTTGAATTAACAGCATTATAAGAGCTGTTACAGAAGTATCCTGTAATGTGTGCTCCTCCATTATTTTAATTAAGAAAATATACAGAAGGATCTTCAGCATATGGAAGTAATTGAAATACATGCAGCAAGCACGGTTTTCTCAGAGCAGGGCAGACATTCGTGTCACCTTGGCGCTCTGCTTTGGAGAGCTGGAGGACATCTGGCACCTGCCCAGAAACACTGCTGCTATTAATCATAGTAGAGTAAGAAATGACTTTGTGTTGAAACATGAGTATCCAGAAATATTCTTGGCAGGCACATTTTTCTATTATGAACTTGCTGTTAAGCTGAGTATTTGGAACACTTCTCACACATTTTTTAAAGGCTTTGTTTATACAATTCACCTATTAAATAGATTTAGAGAGGTTTCAGTAAAACTGCAAGTTCAATTAATAGTTTCTAACTGATCTAGTTAAAATCTTAAAGATCACTTAGGGCAAAAAGAAGTGGATTGCAGGGTTTATCTGCTCTATTTCTATCATCAGAGGAGAATCAGAGACGATTACAGAGTAACCTGGGGTACCTACTGGAATCACACAATAAGCCCTTTCTATCACTTGGGAACCACACTCATCGAAGAAAGCAATTTATAAAAACATCACAATATGAAATATTTGAGGAATCATCAAACCATTCCCACCACTTTGCAATTCATCCAACTGAATTAGAAAGGTCAATCACTGAAACCCAAACTGCTCTGCCTAGAATGACTTTGTGGGTCAAGAAACTCTCTTCTGAATGGTATGAGAGTAACAGATTGCCTCAGGCACACTGGTGCTTCATCTTATGCTGAGAACTGGCTAACAATGACAGTGCCTTGATCTGAATAAAGAAACCCTGAAGAGGTTAGATACACCAACAGCAGAGCAGCTGCAGCATCCAATTCCTGTAGCAGGTACGTCTGTCCCTGTCAGACTTCACAGCTCTGCATTGGGTGTTCTTCATGGGGAGGTTTAAGGAAAAAGAGAAAGAAGAGGTTTCTAGGACAGGGGAAGGCTGAGCATCCAACTGCTTCTCCTTCCAGTAGGAAAAGGGACAGAGAGGATGCTGAGGCTTAACAAGTTGCAGTAAAATCCTTTGCACCTTCTTGATCTGTTTCTTTCCATTTCTGAGACAAAGAAATTGATACTTTGTTTATCCTAAATGGAGCATAGGGGCACACACTCCATCTTAAAAACTGTGTACCCAGCAGCATTATCTAGTATATTCTCATTTCACAGTGTACATAATAAAAATATAAGCAACTATCTTTAATTAAATATTCCCCAGTATTTCCAAAATCTTACTAAAAATTCAAGGACACACTTGAAATGTGAATGGTTTCATACTTTCCTTTGAGATAGATTTGTGTTGCCCTTTAATTATTTTAGATGCTTTGTTTGCCTGGCTGGCATTATTTTGATGTTATATTAAAATAATATTCCAGCTCATCTCCAACCATGCAATTCAGGTAGCAGAGTGGAAAAGAGGAAAGATGAAACAGTCTCCTTTAACAAATGCCTTGAAGGTTATCATCTAACCAGTGCATGCATCAGGGTACTTCATACATATCCTCCTTTTCAGAGAGCCAATTAACAAACTAGGGAAAAATCAGGCTGGATTTTTCTGTTCCATATGCAACTAGAAATGGAAAACAACATTGTTTCCCGCAATTCTCATTCTACACTACAAACTCAAAGGTAATTATTCTGGCCACCTTTTCTTCTCTAAAACACACATAAATTACAACACTTACCTCTCTTCTATATTATGCTAAATATGGACAGTTGCAGCAATAGCTGTGTTTTGCATGGCTAGCCCCGAAGCAGTAAGTGAAGCAAGCATAAAATAATAGAATAAGTGTAAAAAAGTTAGAACTGAAGCTGAGCAGAACACAAAACCTGATGATTTAGCAGAGTTTCTTTCCTGGTTTGTTGGGGGGAGGGGGTTAGAGTTTTTTTAATTTATCTTTATTCCTGATGTATGTGTCCCTCAATCCAAAAAAAAGTTTTCTTACACCAACAGATTCCTCACAAAATACACAGTGCTGGGATCTCATGATGATGTGACATGTAAGGAACATTGTTCCGTAATCCTCCATCCTTGCTAACTATCCCAGTGTACCACGACCACCTGGATATTCAGGGAAGGTATGTGATCCATGCATTGTGGCTGCAAATCATCTCTCTGAGCTGGGGAAGCCTTGGACCTTCCTCTCCTCAGAAAGAGTGGATGTCAGTGTTATGGGGGTACCCATCTTCACCGTGGCCAGCATTGGGTACTTCACTTATTAACTAACAACAACAGATTACACACTTACAGACCAGACATCTCACACATTTTCAGGGCCTCAAGCTGAGGAAATGCTTGCCCCTCCACTGCTCTCTGACTCCTGGCTGACGGCAGGACAAGAGGTGATGGCTTCAAACCAAAAGAGGGCAGGTTTAGATTAGAATTAGGAAGAAATTTTTCCCTGTGAGGGTGGTGAGGCACTGATACAGGTTGTCCTGAGAAGGTGCAGATGCCCCATCCCTGACGCGTTCAAGGCCAGGTTGGAGAGAGCTTTGAGCAACTCCCCAATGGCAGGGGATTGGAACTAGATGATCTTTTAGATCCCTTCCAATGCAAGCCAGTCTTAATTCTATGAATCAATGAGATAAAAGTAAGACTGCTTGGAGGCACCAGTTTTTCAGTGTCCTACTCCACCAAATCTGACACAAACTGGTGTCAGTGCTAGGAGTCAGAATACTCCAATATCCAGTCTGTTGGCCGCTAAATGTTCCCTCTGAACTACAATGTAAAGTTTCACCTGCCTGCCGTCAACAGTTTTGTTCTCAAGCTTTTTCCCTCCTTATTACACAACGGAAAAATACTCTTTACCCTCTCATCTCCTATATACATCCCACCTACCAGTCACAGGCCTGGCCTCAACAGCTCATAGGGACCTAGGGCAATCCAGGTCAAGCAAAAGTCAAGTGTTGCATGCCTTTTCTTTGTCACCATTTTCAGTTTTTACAGGAAAACTGTGAAGGAAAAAGTGATCAGTGGTGGAACAAACACCAAATGAAAACCAACTCTGCAACTCTTGTGCAGACAAGAGCAGGATATTATCAGGCAGCAATTAAATTATTTTAGACTGACAGGCAACAAGTTTTAAAAGGAACATCTAGTTTTCTGTTTTTCCTTTTGCTGTGTCAGTTTGGTCAGGCACGATGGTGTCTGACATCATGGATGGGCCTTGCTTCAGGCGTTTAACTGAGCAGAGGGTGCTTCAGATATGCAAACTATAGCACTAACAACTCAAAACATACCCAAACACCTGTTAAGGCCTTTAGCAGACTAGACAGGTCTGCTATGGAGCACAGGGACATGGTGCTATTTTGGAGCTCCTGCCCAAACCTTCTCTGTTTAGCAACTAGAAGTAATAAAATAATTTGCTGTCAAAAAAAAAAAAAAGATAGATCTGAAAGAACAAGCGTTAAGCACAAATGGTTCCAGCTTCATAAATCACCAACACTAAAATAGCTCCTCTTGCTCCCACTGCAAGCCCAGTGCTCCGCATACACACCAGACCCCTGGGTGAGGAGCCGGGTGTGCTGTTCCATACTGTGACCACCTTACATATGAACAGATCCCACAGATGAGCTTGCAGATAACCAAAGGGACTTCAGGTGACAATTGCTGACCACCAAAATCTCCTGCCTCCGATACTAAGATGGAAGTTTTTAACACAAAAAAAATTTTAACGAACAAGTTTTGATGTGCATTTTATTTCTATCACTGTGAAACTGAGGAATACGCTATTTTTCCCCAGTTTTCGCCTGCCACTTCAAAGAGCAGCATACAACAGGAAAACATCAGGATTTTGATTTTTTCAAATTTTTATTCAACAACCAGATCGCAGAAAATCAATAAACAAAAGCTTACATTAAATACTGTACAAAATATTAAAGTTGTTGAGGAGCTAGTCCCCAGGTATGCTCACTTGCTCTATCCTCAGCTACCTGCATTGTAGGTCATAAAACAAGAACATCTGAAGGTTTTCCTGGCTGCAACTAATCATGACACATGAACTGCAGCCCCTGACAGGCTCCTGCTCAACAGAATTTGGCAAGACAAAAGAAGTCAACTGTTTGTACTGCAATTAAAAAAACCCTGAAGCTTACAAATGAAAAATAACCAAGTGTAATAAATGCATTTCTCTTAAAAACAGATGAGCGCACGATCTTGAGGCACAATTTTCAGAGGACAGAAAAACATGTTTTTCTGCTCTGGAAATGCACTTTGTGGGAAATGCTCTGTATTAATGACCCGTAGGAATTTACATCTCCAAAACCTTTCAGGAAAGAAAAGCAGATAACCATAGCAAGCTTCAAGTACAGTCTCTGAGCCCAAGTCTTCAAAAAGATAAAGTAGCTTCAGACAAGAACCATCAACAATCATCAAGCTCCTTTACAGTTCACCACTGCCATTTTTGGTACAATTATTATGAGGGCTTGGATTCCCCTTCTCTCCAATCAACGTTTTTATAAGATGGTGTTAGTTTATGCAACATTTTTGGAGCTATCAAAGGCCAACTTAAGGAGGAGGATCTTCTCCTCGAATAGCTTTGTACTTTGCCATGTCTTCTGGGAACACCTTTGTCAGTTCTTGAATTAACAGGCTTTTGAATTTCTGGAATGAGAAAAAAATGTATATACATCATCTGAACAATTTATTTAGATTTCATCAAGCAATGTTATCTGATGAACAGAAATGTTTGTACACAATAAACCTTTTTGTTTCAGTGATGTGAGACAATGGTACCAAAAAACCCCCACTCAAAACCACACAAACACAGAAAGTTATGTTTACAAAATCCACTGAAAATGCTCAAGTGAAATCCATTATCAATTCACTAGGCAGACTAAAATACTCATAAATTCCCAGAAATTAACTAGCATTTTCTCCTAAGAACTACTAAGCAGCTAGACCTCTCTAGTAAACTCTGGTGCAGCAATATCTGCCTGAACTTATTACAGAAAGCTGATAAAGGACATGTCCTCTTGATCTGATATGGAATCCACTCCACCTTCAAAAACAAACTCACACCTGGCTTAAAAATACATAATTCTTTTATGAACACAGACCAGATCAAAAGAAAGAGAAACTCAGGACATATGGAGATATGTCTACATTGTGCACGACAACTTGTCATACTCCACACTGATTAAGTTCAGCCAAAGAACATCCTGAAACACAAATGGCCCTTCCTCAAAACTCACTGAGCTTCCTTTTCTGACTGTGGTTTTTCTGTAGTACTTCCAGCAGTTAAACAGTATCAAGCTTAAGTTCATACTAGATGCAAATGCAAGTTCAGAAAACCCCAAGCACTGCATGCATTTTCATTACTTTTATAAAGACTATCTCATGCTTATAGTGCATGTTTGACATTTTAACCCTCTAAGATTGATTCAAGACTGGAAAAATATCTATTTTCTTTTGCTTATTTCTAAACCTACACACCTCAGACCTACAGACCTGTAAGAAACCAAAATTCTGTAGTGCTACATGCAACTTTAACCAAACTAAAATCATAGTGACATCTGCACCCCCAGCTGTGGGATGAACTACAAGTTTCCTTTCCTGAACACGCTAAATATTAGCAGCAGCTAAGATTCAGAGATGCAGAGCAATTTCTAATATAAATCACATAATAACAGAATTTAATAACTGCACAAGTGAAAAATACCTATTTACAGAAAAGTAAAAGCTTATCAAATGCATTACTGTATTAATACTTTTATTAATTCTGATTTACCTTCATTGTGTCAATTTTCCCTTTTACTTGCTCATTTTTAGCCAAAGCTCGCTCCAGACACTCTTTAGTGTAAAGCTGAGGGTTGCGGCCTTGATCAATGTATCTGAAAACAGAACACATACTGCCTAAATGACCAAATTCCTACTGGCATGCTCTCCAATGTCTGGAATTATTCACCTTCGTTTTTCTTTCTACTATTATCTGAAAAGTGCATTAAAAAAAACCAGTTTACCTCAGCCACTATCAAAAGACAGCTCAAGGAAGATTAGGCCATGGCCAGCAAACAGCTGCTTTAAACCTCTCTTTCCAGAAAGTCTGGAGAGCTTTGAAGAAAATATTAAAAGCAAACAAAAATGATGTATCTACCAGCCCCTCACAGGCAATAAGCACAAATGAATGAAGAAAGATTCAAGTGGCTCTTCCAAGCCACTGAAAAGGGACTAACCACAAAGCAGCCTAGTCAGGACACAGGAATATGGCACCCAGCAAGTCAAGGACAAGGAGGAACTGCACACGCTATAGTAAAGGGTAAAAATCAGCACAACTGCATCAGCAAACCTGCGTGTATTTTTGCTTTGCAATAGAGGTGCCTGGTAAAGGGAATTTCCATCACTGAATAAAGAAAACAACATTTAAGACTGCTATCACAGGTTTACAGCTGCAGTGAAAGCCTGAGAAAAGTCCTGTATAGCCAGTAACACACTAGACTACAGCAGACCAGTGACATCCAGACTTACAAGAAACACAACCTCTCAGCTTTATCATAAAATTTCTCTTGTATAGCTCTTCCTCTACATTCATGGTTTTTTTAAATGTTTTGGTTCTCTGCCACTCCTGAAACTAAACACCTGAGTAGTGGCTTACTTTATTTTCACCTGCAACTTTAAATCCTGCCTCTATTTCCAGTGTAAAAGCATATTTCCAAAATGAATGCTTACTTACTAAATCAGTATCTCTGTCCATGGCAGGGGACATGGAACTAGATGTTCCTGAAGTTCCCTTCCAGCCCAAATCATTCCGTGATGCTATGCAATTACTAGATTCAGCTATTTTACTGCCCACATAGGTAAATCAATATAAAATGAGAAGGAAAAAAAAAAAAAAAAAGATCTCAAAGATCAGGTTGCACAGGGCCCTGAGCAACTTAACTAGCAGGAAGTATCCCTGCCTGGGGGTGAGGCGGGGTTGGAACTCGGTGAGCTTTACGGTCCCTTCCAACCCAAACCGCCCTGAGATTCCATGAGAACAGCTATCTGACTGATCACCTCTCTTAGCACCTTCTGCCCGCTCACGTTCCCGCCATGCATTCGGAAGGGCGGGCTTTAAGAGACGAGCAGCCCGCAGGGAAAACACGGGCGCTGCCTCGGCCCCCCCGGCCGCCCTTCCCGGCACACCCCCACCTACTCAAACACCTCCAAGGGCACGCTGATGTCGTGAAGCTGCTGCCGGCATTTGTCGATATCCTGCAGGCCCGTCACCATGAAATTCCTGTGGGGAAGAGAGACGGGTAGCTGTCAGATGACTGAGGGGAGGCTGCGGAGCCCGCGGGCCGGAGGCCGCAGACACCACACGCAGCCTTGGGGGGCGGAGGGGGAGGCGGCGCGGCCCGGCAGCGGCCCCTCACAGTTTCTGGTTGAGCCCCGTCTGGCTGCTGGGCTGGAAGTCGCTGACGATGATGCCGAGCTGGCGGATATTCTCCACGAACTTCTCCAGGTGCTCCTCCAGCGAGTCGAACTTCTCCGCCATCGCCATGGCCGCACCACCCCGCCCGCGCCGCTTCCGGGACAGCGCGCCTGCGCGGAGGGAGCTGGCCGTGACCACGCCCCCTCGACGCAAACCACGCCCCTCCGGCGAAAACCACGCCCCTCAATCACAAACCACGCCCCTCAATCACAAACCACGCCCCTCAATCACAAACCACGCCCCCTCAATCACGAAGCACGCCCTCTCCGGTGCAAACCACGCCCCCATGGCATAGACCACGCCCTGTACAAACCACGCCCCTCGCAATACAAACCACGCCCCTCGCAATACAAACCACGCCCCCTCTGTCTCAAACCTACACAAGAATTATTTGGGTAATGCCGAAAAGTACAAACACAGGGTCACAGAGCGCTTTGGGTTGGAAGGGACCTTAAGGGCCCACATGGTTCCAGCCCCTCTGCCGTGGGCAGGGACGCCTTCCACCAGAGCAGGCTGGTGGTGATCGGAGCCCCATCCAGTCCACCCTGGGAACACTTCCAGGGATGGCGCATCCACAGCTTCTCTGGGCAGTCTCTTCAGGCCCTCACCACCCTCACAGTGATAATAATACCCAGCCTAAACCCACTCGCTCTCAGTTTGAACCCATCACTCCTTGTCCTGTGGTGAATCAGCCCATAGTAAGTAGTCCAGCTGACATTTATTTATTCCTGTGGGAAGGTTATTTGACATGCTGAAGTTCCCACGGCACATCTCAATAAGTGTGTGTTTTCCCAGCATGTCTGTTTTGGGTTGAATCTGAGCAGTTCGGCCCAGCAATGTCAGGAGATAACTCCTCCAGCTCTAGGTCCCCAGCACACAAAGGACATGGAACAGCTGAAGTGAGTCCAGAGGAGGGACACCAAGATGACTAGAACAATGCAGCATCTCTCCTGTGAGGAAAGGCTGAGAGAATTGGAATTGTTCATCCCAGAGAAGAGAAGGCTTTGGGGTGACCTAATTGCAGCCTTCCAGTACCTGAAGGGAGCCCACAAGAAAGATGGAGAGGGACTTTTATAGGGGCATATAGTGACAGGACAAAGGGTAAGGGCTTCAAACTAAAAGAATTGATTTAGATCAGATATAAGGAAAAATTCTTTATTGGGAGAGTGTTAAGGCACTGGAGCAGGTTGCTCAGAGAAGCTGTGGATGCCCCATCCCTGGAGGTGTTACAGGACAGGTTGGATGTCACTTTGAGGAGCATGACTTTTGGCTTGCTTGGGATAAATCTGATAGATATCCATTACCACATCTAACTCAGGTAAAGTATTCAATAAAAAAAAAGGAATTTTAACACAAAATATAGATATATCCAGCTCATTGTAAATCTGTATTTACTAAACTGGTTATGTTAGATTAATTAGTTTTGTTACTTAAAGCTATACAGAACTTTGAAGGTTAAAAATTGCTACAAATATAGTAACAGTTGTTAAGTTATTCTTGTGCTCACCAACTTGGGCAGTGTTGTTGTGTTCAGTGGGAAAAAAATTAAAAAAGAAATTTGTGTTCCAATATATGAGAGAGAAAGAAAGAAGGAAAAAAAAGAAAGAAAGGGAAGAAAGGGAAGAAAAGAAAGAAAGAAGGAAAGAAGGAAAGAAAGAAAGAAAGAAAGAAAGAAAGAAAGAAAGAAAGAAAGAAAGAAAG
>JAWWMO010000083.1:79948517-79972101 GCA_035047845.1 Dendrocincla fuliginosa | reverse complement strand
CTCTTCCGATCTCGGGGCCGGGGCCGGCGGCGCTGGTGCCCGCGGGCCGGCAGCAGCACTGCACGCAGGTGCGGACCCGGCGGCTGATGAAGGAGCTGCAGGACATCGCGCGGCTCAGCGACCGCTTCATCTCGGTGGAGCTGGTGGACGAGAGCCTCTTCGACTGGAACGTGAAGCTGCACCAGGTGGACAAGGACTCGGTGCTGTGGCAGGACATGAAGGAGACCAACACGGAGTACATCCTGCTCAACCTCACCTTCCCCGACAACTTCCCCTTCTCGCCGCCCTTCATGCGGGTGCTGAGCCCGCGCCTGGAGAACGGCTACGTGCTGGACGGCGGGGCCATCTGCATGGAGCTGCTGACGCCGCGCGGCTGGTCCAGCGCCTACACCGTGGAGGCCGTCATGAGGCAGTTCGCCGCCAGCCTCGTCAAGGGGCAGGTAGGGCGCCCTGCCGGCGGGGGCACCGCTCGGGCGCGGGGCCGTGCGGGGGGCGGCTGACCTTGGCCGGCCCGGGGACAGGTGTGCCCGAGCGGCTGGGGCGGGGACGGGGACACTCCTGCTCGGCTCCCGGGTCCCTTCCCGGCAGGTGCGGCAGAGTGCGGGGCAGCTTCGGGGGCGAGGAGCACATGCACCCAGCGTGTCCTCCCCCCACCCCGGATTTTGTCCCTCTGCTTGGCTCTGCCGCCTGTGGCACACCAGCGTATCGTGCCCCCGAGGGGCGCCGCCTCCGTCCCAAAGCAAAAGGGGCTCTGCGGGCCCCGGCGGGGTTTGGGTTTGGAGCCTCCCGTGTGCTGCCCTTCCCCGGCCGGTCGGCCATAGCCGCTGGTCTCTGGCGTGCGGTGCTGCCGCCGGCGGAGCGGGAGATGCTGCCCCCAGGTCTTTGTCTGCGCCGTCCCGCATAGCATCCCTCGGCAGGGAAGGGACGGCCCGCAGTGTGGGGCTGGGCACACCGCGCTGGGCCGCGGGGCCCCACCGGGGAGCGCTGCCTGAGCTGCTGGCAAAAGTTGAGCCGGTTTCAAATCGTCCGGCCCGAAAGGAACAAGTGATTTCGGGTTTATACTGCAGCTGCAGCAGCTTGACGGCTTCTGCCAGCTCTCCTCTTCAAAGGAGGGGAGCGGTCCCCCCACCCCGGCAAAGGGTCTAGTCTGAGCTGAATCGATGGGGTTTATGGTTTTTCTTCTTCTCCTGCAGAATATCCATAGAAGAGAAGTATTTCACAAACCGTTTTTAATAAATGGGTAAATGTTGCTGGTGAACCTCGTAGGCAGTCCTTTTTTATGGTTATTGTAGTGGGCAGTGCACACATGGCTGCGACAGGGTAGTTTTCCTGTTTGTGAATGCCCTTGAACTGGGGGGACATGCACAGTAAATGATTCTAAGTAACTTCTTAAATTTGTATCTTGGTAAGGAGGTGGAAAAGAGTAAATAATAATGTATTTTTCATTTGCTTGAAATTGAGATTGCTGCTGTTTCCTTCTATGGAACTGCTTGTATGAGCAGAAGGAAAGGCTCGTTTTTTCTTAAGACTGAAAATTAATTTTGATTTTTCAACAGGCTCTTTTGTCAGTGGCTTTTCCTCCTTTTTCCTTATTTCATTTGGGCCTACTGCTCCTTTTTTAACCCAATAGTATTTTTTCTCTGCACTTCATTTGAAGAGGTCAAGTTTCCTAGGTCACCTTGGGATATAAAAAAACATCTACCAGGAAAAAAAAAAGATTTAACACTGAACTTGGGGTATATTGAAGTTCTGTAGCTACTGTTACTGCATCTCACTGTTAACCCATCTCATTTAGAGAGGCCATAGTTCCTGTTATTTTTGACACAAATTTAGAAGGACAATGCTAAATTCTCAATTTTTTGAACAATTCGGCCTCTTTGTGTATTGTTGAGTGCTAAAGGGGTTAAATTAAGATTTACTGAGATCATAAAATGGCTCAGTGAAGAGAAGCCCAGAATTGTTTTATTAGTAACAAATTCTCAGCTGTGTAATCTAACAATTTTCTTCCCTTAAACCACTTAAGAGATTTCCAGAAAGTAGTAGCAATTTTTGACAACAGAGGATGTTTATTAATGCATCATTAATGAACACATTTAAAAAGCAAGGGTTTCAGTAACATCCTTCCAGAAGTTTACAAAGTCAATTATAATAAAAATGAGTGTGGGATAAAAAAAAGGCAGAAATAAATTGCTGACAGTAACTTAGTAGTTAAGTAGATATAACATGCCCATTTCAACCTTTCGGATTGTTCAATCCAAGTGAAAAGGTTATATTAGGCAATACTGTCATTAAATTTATTTTCAGGGTTAGAGAAGTGTCGCCTGTGATGGGTTGCCGGCCTGTCACCATAGCCAGGCTCCGTGTCATGGGAGCCACGTTTCTGTAATTGCACTCCCCTCGTTATGTAATCCCCACTCCATTGCATAATAGGGCTCAAAATACGCCTGGCACTCCCCTATCCCCGTTTCATTTTACAGGTGATCTACTTTTGACCATGTAGTTTTTAAAAATGAAAATGGAGCTGGCGGAGCGTCGAGGGCTGAGGTGCTGCATTCCCCAGTGCTGCGGGGCCAGGTTTGGGTGGCTCCTGCCATGCCATGGGCAGTCCTGGGGCCTGCAAGGTGCTGTCCTGAACAAACAGCGATGGCTGTCACCAGGTTAATTGTGTAATTTCTGTAAGCAGCCTGCACCCTGCAATAGCATGAAATATTCAAGATGCTTGCTGTTAGTCAGCAAGGCTGGAAGGGTGAGGGCTGTTCTCCACCGTCTTGGAAAGACCCTGCCTGAGCAAATGGCAGTGGCCATTGGGCTGAGTGGGCTGAGTTGGGTCAATGGGACCTTCCAGAGTAATGTCACTGGTTTGCAGTGCCATGATTTAGCACGAAATCATTGTGAATACTCCAGCCTGTGACGCATCCAAAAGTGCGCCTCGCTGGCATGGGCGCCAGTGCAAGTGGGCAGGGCCAAATGTCCCGCCGGCACACCTTCCTCCTCCCAGTGACTCAAGTGATAAAACCAAGGTGGCTGATTTCATGCAGTGTTTCTCATCAGTCCCATTTTGCTGAGCTAACTGTGACGCTGCTGTTCTCTGGTGGTTCTTCAGAGAGACCTCATAGTAACTATGAGCATGTATCTGTTTCTTGACAAAGTGATCAAAAAGCAGATAACACTAACATTGAAAATACGTTTTCAGACAGGCAAGATTCTTGAAAAATTCAGGATTTTTTAATGGATTTTACAGAACTTCTAGCAGAGTAAAAGAGAAATTGAGATAAGTCGTTCTGACATCTTATGGGATGTCACTCAGGAGTTGCTTCTGTAAGGAGACAGGTGTTTAACAGAGAAATGAAGTTAGCACTTTTCCATTACTTTTCAGTATTGCCCTTGTATGCAAGAAAACATGAGTCCAGGTTCCCAAACCTGAGCATGTCTCCCCGGGACTGGACTTTAAAGCAGGGTGGCTGTTTCTCTAGATGTCACCAAGCAGGAACCATATTCCTCAGATGACCTTGCTTGAGAGATGTCCTACCTTATGGGATGCACACCCCTGCTTTCTATCATCAATCTAGTATTGAATTTTTAGATTTTTTTGTCTTTTAAGAAAAATGTTTAAAGTGGAAGAGAGATTATTTTTCTTTGAATATAACAATTCAACTGTCAAGAAGCTTAACTTTTTTACCCCCAGTTTTCAAGGAAAAATGCTAATTAACAAACAAGTTGGGGTTTGTTTGGTTGGTTGCTTCAGCTATTCAGCTGAGAAAATCAATTATTCACACGGCTCTAGTCAGTATCTTGAGGGGAATTCTCAGTACATCAAAGGCCAAAGACTGTTTATCTGTCTGGGATCCAGACTCTTACTTTAAAAAACTTGGTGTTGTCCTTAACTCAACTGTAGCCTTGCTTTTAAAGGGATGACTTTGTACTTGCTTCCTGCGCAGTCAGCTGCTCACTGGCTCCTGTCATCAGAGGCTAAAGCTTGGCCCTGCTGAACCAGCGAAGCAGTGGCTGTGAGTGCTGCAGAGCCTTCGAGTCAGCCAAGGAGGTGGGGTGATGCTAATGAAGTAATTGAAATACCAGTTGTTTGTTGTCTGGGAGGCAGTGGGTCTGACATGCCTGTCTAGGCAGAGCTTCCCGTGTCTTGTCTGTCTGTCCATACAGGCCGTGAAAGTGGCCCGTTAAGT
Source organism: Dendrocincla fuliginosa (assembly GCA_035047845.1). Classification (NCBI taxonomy): domain Eukaryota; kingdom Metazoa; phylum Chordata; class Aves; order Passeriformes; family Dendrocolaptidae; genus Dendrocincla; species Dendrocincla fuliginosa. The sequence continues at coordinate 79,967,920 of JAWWMO010000083.1, read as the reverse complement.
GTTATTCCTCCTTAGTCCTTTAAAATAGTTTATTGATAATTTAAGAGAGAGGTTAAAAATTAGCCTGTTGCTCTCCACTTCCTCATAATGGTGTCATGGTTAAAATAATATCAATAATTGAAGGAAGGAACGGGGAACAGTGCTGGTCACAGGAGAAGGTTGGAACAGCAGAAGGTTCATCAAGGCTCTCTTTGAGTGACAACAGACAGGGCTGAGACCAGTGCCCATGTTTCAGGGAGGAGTCATCTGTCTGCTATGAAAACATGGTGGATGATGTGGTCCCAAAGGAAAAGGAGCAGACTTTGTCCAAAAGTGGGAGGGGGTTTTATGTCTTCTAATAGACATGTTGTTTCTCACTGGAGAGGAATGATTTGATGCTGGTTTGGTGGACATTTAAAAGAGGACAAAGCTATGTATACCAGTGTCCAAATAATGCGTCAGGAATTTTTTTCTTTTTTTTGAGAGCAACGAGCAGAGCTGCACCCGATGCCTTGGGGACTTTTTACTTAAGATTGCTGTAGTGCTGACCAGTGCCTTGTCCTCTTTTTGAGAGTTCTTTGTTCTCTCTGTGGAGACTGGAGACAGGACTTCCAGCCAAAGGCAGCTGTCAGGTAACTGGTAACTGCAGATTATGTCATGGAAGAATGTCTTCCTTTTGAGGGAAATACTCTTATTCTTCTAGTGAATAGAAGTAGCATAAAAATTTTGGCAAGATTCTTCCTGGGAATGGAAGGAGCATACAAATTTTGCCAGGACATATTAAAATAGGAACGAGGAACCCCTTGATTCTAAGTATTCTTGCTGTTGTGGGCCTCTGTATAATGATTTACATAAAAATCAAAAGATAGTTAAGCTTTAATTCTGTATCAGAAAAGTTCCAGAATTCAAATTAAAGTTGTTGGTCTCCAGTACTTTGATCCCTCACATTGTAACATTAAAAACACCTCAGTGGAATTCTGTTCATTTTCTTCAAATGGTATATGTCTTGTATGACTATTGAATGGATTTATCTTTCCATTTTAAAGATATGAGTATCCCAGCTGACTTCTACCAGATCGAAACAGGAGAAATGGGCTTATTTTATGAAAAACAGCTACAGAAGGTAGCTGTTAATCATAGTCTAAATTGCTCCCTCTTTCATCCTTTCAAACAAAAGTGTGAGCGAGCAGATAGCAGATGGGACTTGCACAGTGTCCAGGAGGTCAGCAGACTCCAGGTCTTTCAAATATGTATAGCAGAAATTAATTGCAGATCCATGGGTTTTCATACTCCAGATGCTGGGTTTGAGGACTGTAGCCATGAATAAATCAGCTAATCTCAAAGGCTGCAGAAACGTACAGAGAACACACTGGCCTCTGAATTATTTGGAGCCATTGTATTCTATTTGGGCCTTAAAAATTAAAACTGGTTTCTTTTTGCTTTTGATTAGTTGCCCGAGCAAATGGTGATGGTTATCATCAAGGGAAGAAATGTTACTTTAGGTCCATGGGTGAAAAACACATCGACTCATATGCAAAAATGACAAGACACAAAGACTGTGTTATGGGGCTTGTTCCCTATGAAAAGGTATAAATGCTGGGCCAAAGAGGTAACAGAATATTGTTTAGCTACAGAAGAAAATCAGATCTATTGGCCTTCTAAGATATTTCTTTTATTTCAGTTGAAAACCTAGGATTGTCAAGCTGAAATTTAAGTGGGATATATATATATACACAAATATATATTTGCTATGTTTTGATGCTGGGCCTGATGAACAGGCTGGAAAAAATATTGTTCGTGTGTACTCTGATATATTGCTGTTCTGGCCTTCTACTATTATTATGCAAATATATTCTACTGAGAGGAATGAAGACACAGAGATTCCGACTCATTGAAATAAGAGGCTGCTTTAATTCTTTTAAAAAGCAGGGGGAACGTAATTTCCATTTTTCTCCTTCAAAGCATGAAGATGAAAATTTAAAAATACTTTCAACTCTCATCCTTAATGCTAAAATAGTCATCAAATAAATTAAATCCCTAAATTGAAACAAACTACTTATTTTAAAACATGCTTTTATGGAGGGAGAACTAATTCTTCCTGGCAATACTTGGCTGATCTTCTAAATAAGAATTTGAAAGAATTGTGGCTTTGGATTGTAAGAAAATAGAACTTGCTCAAAAGAGCAAGGTTGTTCTTCTATAAATTGTATAAGAAGTGCTCATTTTCTTCAGTGAAAGTGTGCAGGCAGAGGGAACCATGTAATATTAGGGTGTTTAGTCAGATACTTTCTTGAAAATTGTATTTTTTCAAATGCAGAAAGCCCAGTCCTGAAGGGTGATATCCTGGAGGAGTAACCTAAATAACCCAGTTTCTGTTGTGAGGAAGATTTACTCTTCCTTATACAGGCTAACCTTGAAGACATGCAGCTTTCCTAGCTTCTGCACAATGCCCAGGGATTTCCATGCGTGACTGGAGACTTCCAGATTGAAGATTTGTAACTCCCCAGTAATTCTTCTCCTCATATCCTGGGAGTCTTACTGCCAAGCGTGATCTGAGGCATGTCCCAGCGTGGGCATCTGCTCTCACAAAGTGGGACATTTGTTAAGTAACATAATATTGGCTGTGTTTCTTTTTCCCATCTAAGCTTCTTTGGGCTGGTGAGAGTCAGTGAAGACCTCTTCTTTTCCTTGACATATTCAGCCCTTCACGTGCGGTTTCCAGTTTTCTCCTGTAAATGTCAAGAAAGGTAACACTGATTGATATTCAGTGCGAAGGGAGGGGGGAGGTGGAAGGATTGCCGGGTGCAGTTCCTCCAAGGTTAAATAGGGAAACCCTCAGGGGCTGCAGTAGTTATGCTGACTGAATGGCTTAAAATGTGTCTTAAATTTAAGGTGCACAGCATCTAGTTGTCACACTTGTAAATGGAATAGCAGGTTTCTGTTGGATATCATTGTATTTTTGAAAGCATGGGGGCTGGTCTGAGTTGTACTCTATAGGTCATTTCTGGAGAGTGCTGAGCACTCCATGATGTTGGTCTTTGACTCAGTCTGCAAACATCAGTAACTGAGTATATCTGGAAATCACAGGACAAGCTGCACAGGAAGAATATGGTACTGTTACTTAACCTGGCTGGCGGTGAAACCAGCGCTGCACTGGGAATTGAAAGAGCCTAAACTAGGGAGAAGTGTGGGTGTGCTTTGACCAAAATGAATTTGCAGTCCCTACCAGTCTGCACAGAACAGGTAAGTGAGCACCACCCTTCAGATGTTCAGGTGATTCCTCTTCTGAACAGGATCAAGGGGCCACTCTGATTTGCCCCATTCCAGTTAAAAGTCATTGAGGAAGGATACATCCGGCATGCCTGTCCTCAGCCATGCATGGTAGATATGTGCCTGCATCATGCACATGCAAAGTCTGTCCTTGGAAAGTGTCTTTTTTTATTTACTTCATGATTTTGTGTGTGTTGTTAAAATCAATGATCCTCATTGATTTAATCCTCTTCTACATAGGCTCTCCAAAATCCATGGAACTTCTGCAGTGACTCCTTGATAGAGTTACAAGTCAGTTACAATCCCAAACCTTCATTCAAAAAGGAGTGAAAGTAAACTCGAGGAAGGAAGATGTAAGCCTGCATTATGAAATGGCCCGGAGCTCAGATGCTTGTCATAGTCAGACTTTATGAGCTGTGAAATGACTACATATTTCTCCTGTTTCTAGGTTTGTTACAAATGGTAACAAACCTCCAGCTGCAGTAAGAAGTGTAGGGCTTGTTTCTATAATACATGCCCATAAAAATACTTATAAGCATCTCAAAACGGAGGAAATTGATGTGACTAGTTTTTCAGATTTTCTATGAACTTCTATAAAGATCAAATTTGCTGTAAATCTGACAAGATTATTTTAATTAAAATATATCTAGCATTCTAAATTACTGGGGGGAGGAGGAGGTTATTTGACAGTTAGAGCACTTAGTCTGAGAAGTATCTTGAGTTTAGTTTCAACCAAGCAAGTGCCAACTGCACTGGCTTCAGGTGCAGTTATGATCAAGTCATGTAACTTCACTATATTCCTCTTTCCTACCTGTAAAATACAGATAACTCTCTTCCCAAAGGTCATTTGAGGATATGTACTTAAAGCACTCAGAAGTGGGGCCTCTATGAGTAAATGTCCACGTGCATCAGTATGAAACATACTGCAGTCAAGAGATTGACACATTTTTATAAATAGCAGAGGGAAAGCATGTCAGCTTGTGACTCTGATCTTACTAAATTTGGGTTTAACTCGATAAAATGTTTCCAGAGGCAGCCTGCTTTTTACTACTGTTTTGTTCTTTTTTGTTTTAGCAGTGTAAAACTTTGGGGAATGTGGAGATAGACATTGTTGTCTGGACTGTGGTGCCTTTGTCTTTACGGCCTGTCACAAAGGATGGTTTGCTTTGCTTGGGTTTACACCCATGACTGTGTTTGATTTGGGTAATTTCAGGTTCCTGATGTGGAGGACCTGTGGGCTTATGGAAACAGTTGCTGTCATGTTCTCAGCCTTCTCATCTGGACTGGCCCTGGGACTGTGCTGGTACCTGATTCCACTGAAAGGTAGTCCAGGGAGCTCAGCAAAAGACTCAAAGAGAAATTATCTCTCTGTCACCTAGACTAGCAGGTGCCCATCTGGTAGCAGGGGACAGGGACTATCTCTTTTGACAGAAGCCTACCATATAAGACCTTCAGCCCTGGAGATGCTTGAGACACCTTCCAAGAATGTAGTCAGCCACCCAGATTTTCTTATTCTTTTGCCAACACAGGGTTTGTCCCACCCATACAATGCAGGAAGGGAGTTTCTTAACTCTTATCTGTGCTGTGATCAGGCTGCCAGCTCTGGGCTGACTTTGGGAAAGGCAAGGAAGAGCAGCACAGCTCTGTAGCTGTCAAACAGAGGTTGGAGCAGTAAGTGTTTGTATCGATTAAGAGCTGCTGGCACCAGGCTGCACACAGACAAATGAGCATTAATAATTACTCAGCTGGAACTCGGATTTCTTTTTCCTGGACAAAGAGCAGTTACACTCCCAGAAGGCACAATTTATAGGATGCTTAAAAGCCAGAACTTGCTAAGTTTTCACTTGTTGGTATGGATTATCCTTAAAAAGGAGAACAAAAAAAGCATGGAAATACTGCTTCAGAAATTACACATTTGAAGGAATATATCCCATTTTTAATTCACTTACGCTGTGACATTAACAGTATTTGTCTGTATCAGCTTCTATACTGCTTTGTTTTAGCTATATCTAATAATTATATATAGTCAATATAAATTATGTGCAGTTTTTGAGACATGATTAACTGTGCCTCATCAGTACATGAAGGAAAAAAGATGATAAACCATGTAATTGGGGGGAGAGACTGTGTATATTGCACTCTAACAGTGATGTTGTGACACATAGCAATCATTGCACTGAGTGCATGACAGGAGCTCACTTCAGCATCGTTCTACTTTTGAATGCTTCTCTAAAGCCAGTGGAAATATTTTTCTCTGTCAACTTCTAAATATTCTAGGATAAGACAGGTTCAGGGTTAAGCACTGAGTTCCTCTGTCCCTTATCAGAAAATATTTGAGTGTGTTTGCATAGTATGTGGCTTTGAACAGTTGGGCCCCAAAGTCATTAGTGGCTGGCACAATATGAAACATGTTACATATCAGAAACTCACAGCATGCTTCAGTACATATGAAATCCACAGTTTTGTGTCATCCATGGAGAAGCCTGGGACAACAGACTTGGAAAACGGGCATGTCTCTGTGGATCTCCTTCCAGTCCTTGGAGGGATCACCAGAGATGTCATGTGTGGCATAGTGCCTTCCTGCAGTCTTTTGTGTGCTTCTCTCAACCTCTGCTTTTGTTTTCTGTCTCTTAACATTTACCTAGAGGGGAGTCAGTAGAGCCTGCTGTAGAGATCTGCTAAGTGATAGAAGCAGGAAATGGAAACTGCATCCATGCATCCTTATGCTGGTTTACATGATGGACCAAGTTTAGCCCCATGTGCAGAAGACGGGTGTGATTTGCCCTTGGGAGACCAACCTTGAGTTATTTGCATTGCCAGGATTAGTGAAAGGTGCACAAGAGCTGAAGAGTTTGCATTAAGAGCTGTACTAACAACATGAAGCCTTGCCTGCCTCTGAGTCTCTTAGCTGTGCACTTGAAATGTATACAGCTTTTTGTTAAGTGTCCAGGAAAAAGAGTCTAGATGTGCTTTGAAGGGTTTGCTATGACATCTCAGAGACATGTAGCACAGGGACTTACATTTTTTCCATAATAAGATCAGTCCTATGAGGGCTGATGTCTGCATACAATAAATCTCTGAAAATGTGGGACCTAGGATAATAGGGAGTGGCATCAGGAGAGAACTAAGCACAGTTTTGTAGCGTTCAGGGCAGTTCAGCTCCAAGTGTCTAAGCTGCACTTAGAGACCACCACAGGTCCCTTCTAGCCAGCACTTCAGTTATTGTATGATCCTGTGAAAGGCTGAGTTCCATTACATAGTGTTGTCTTTCCAAGTAGTGCCAACAGGACACACATGGAAGCACACCTGGTGCTGTGTGCTGTTCTAAGATGGTTGGGTTTTGGTCTGGGAGCTAGTATGATTCGGATTGAGAAGAGAGATAAATCCCTTTGTTGCTGCCAAAGAAATCCTTCAGAGGCCATCCTGACTCTGGAAAGACCATTAGAAATGTCAGGACTGTTTTTCATGACACGCAGGGCACATGTGGGCAGATACATGGTCGTAGTGGGATTTCAGGGCTCAAGAGCTTCTTGTTTCATATTTGGTATCTCTGTACAGGACTTAGCTCTGTTTTCAGACCACTTTGTGACCTGGTGGTGTTGAGGAAGAATCAGCATGGCACATTGCTGATAATGGTACCAGCGTACTTTGGAGAGCTAGTGGATGTTGAGGTGAATATTTTTGTGGATGCACTTCAGTGTCACGTGGTGTTCTGAAGGGGAGATGTGTTCATGATTGTGGAAAAATGCAGAGACTACTGTGGCATCACTCAGAAGTAGGAAAGCTCCCAGATTTGCCCACCGTGGTCCACATATGTGGATGTGTTGTTAGTTTAACCTCAACTGGCAACCAAGTACCACGCAGCCACTTGCTCACCCCACCCTCCACTTGGCTGGAAAGGAGAATCAGGAAAAAGAAGTAAAAACTTGTGGGTTGAGATAAGAAGTTTGATAATTGAAACTTAAGCAAAATATAATACTAATAATTATGATAATAATAATTGTACTGAGAGAGAGAGAGACACCCCCATTGACTGATGCCCAGCCCCGTCCCTGAGCAGTGATTGGCCCCTCCCAGGCAACTCCCCGCAGTTTATATACTGGGCATGATGTTCTATGGTATGGAATATCCCTTTGGCTGGTTTGGATCAGCTGTTCTGGCCGTGCACCCTCTCAGCTTCTTGTGCACCTGCTCACTGGTAGGGCACGAGGCACTGAAACGCCCTTGACTTAATGTGAGTACTGCTTAGTATCAACTAAAACATTGGTGTCTTATCAACATTATTCTCATACTAAATACAAACCACTACTTTTAGTGGAAAGAAAATGAACTCTATTGTTACTGCAACCAGGACAGAGGGACAAATCATACATGAGATTCACCTTGCTGAACATGACAGGAGGGAGTGGGTGGTCCCTCGGTATGGCCAGGATCCTGAGAAGGCTGCCCACAGCAGACTGTGTTCCAGGAGGTCTTTCTGCCCGCTGTTATCAGGGTTATAGATTGGATCTTTATCAGCTGTTTGTTCAAGCTCATTAGTTTGGGCAAATCCCGGATGAGTGGCATGCAATTGCTCACTGTGCCATGCAGGCTGGGCACAGCAGAAGCAGGAGCAAGGGAGGAGGCTGAGTGCAGCTCACGTCCCCTTGCGTTTCAGCATGGCTGCGTAAACCAGTTGGATGCTGTGGCATTGCTTTCACCTTTCATATGTTTCTAGCTTGTTAAAATTATATCTTGATAAGTACACGAAGTCACAGCAGATGGCAAAATCTGAAATGTTCTCTCCAACTCTTTAATTAGGTTTCCAGTTATTCCTTTATGAAAGGCACTCTGTGAGTGCCTGAAAGTATTGCAAGTATTTAAATAAGCTCCTGGTGCGACTTCTCAGCGCTGAAGCCGACATTGATATCTTTATGAAAGGCTTTCTTGGGTTTTTCTCTGTTGTTTTTAATCTCTTGTGGAATGTTTTGATCTTGTTCAGATATCAGTTTGATATCTTTCCTTGGTGTGGTGCTGGACACATCAAAACATTGACCATGCAAATTATCTGTATTCCTTATCCCAGCAGTAGTGATACATGAGGTTTGGGGATTGGTCAAAATGCAGTTGTGTTCCACAGAGCTGTGGCCAGCACTATATTTACATACTGTATTTACCATCGTTATCGTGTTGCAGAATGCAGCAGCTTGCAGGCTCCTGACCAGAGTTAAAATGACTGCATGTTTAAGTAGCAGTCTGAAAATAAGCTGTAGTCAGAGCTGGTAATGGTGCCTGTTTGAATGTTTGACACTTTCTTTTATAATTGTGTCCAAAATTACATTTTTTACTTAAACTTGGGAAGAGTTTTGTGGCAATGGCAAAAAGCTAAAATTTGGTAAGACAGTAGATACCACCCAAGTATAGACTCAAAAGCATCTGAACTCTGTCAGCTGAAATTCCACACTTCTTTCTTTATTTGAGGCACCAAATAGGGAAACTTTCAGTCCAGGAGGTTAAATTTTATCCAAATTATAAACAGCTGGCAGGATATTGGCTAATAAGAGACAGGGGTGACCATGCCACCCATAGTTTCTGTATAAACATAGAAATACATGGACTACAGCAGGGTAGAATTAGCTGGTCTGTCATGGTGCATTTTACATACAACCTGCATATGGTACCAGGGTGGAAGAGGATTTAATGATGCGTTGCATTAACAACAAAACAGTATCAGAATAAACTCATGGAACAGTGTTCATTTCATCTGCCATGGCTCCAGGAACATTTTAGATGATGTGATGATATTCACCACGTTATTGCAACACCAGAGAATTCTTACTGTCCTGTTTTGAAAGCCATATGTAGCTGACACCAAACATGAGCAGTGCAAAGATCCCGTTTCTAGGTACAGCACAATGTTAATACTTTGCTAAAGCTGGGGAAGACGTGGCTCATACTGTCCTAGGTGCTATGCACATAATGCAGAAAAGTATTAAAGCCTTAAACGATAGAAAATAATGTGTAAGACACAGGACATGGCAAATAGATCTAATCCAGAAATTTGGTACAGTAAGTTTATGTTAACTTTCAAAAGTATTTCATTGGTGAGATTTTGAGCACAGCATTTCGTGTGCTGATTTAATCTTCTATTGCACTTTGCTTTATCTTTTTCTGTGTTTCTCTGTGTGCTCCAACAAAACCTCAGATCAGGAAGAAAATGAAAAATGTGTTTTGTAACAACAAAAGTACTCCTGCAGGATAATTATGATTGATAATTATACATTATATAGCTATGTATTACAATTACTCAATAAGATTTAAAAAATATGTTAGTTTAATCATTCCTTTTGTCACAACTAAATATGAGCATTTTCTAAGAAAATTTATGATCGGACTTAAATTGAGAACCATTCAGATTATCCTTAATTGGGACATATTAATTGCCAAATTAGTATGGAGATAGAGAAGGTGTCTCACTGTTTAGTCTATCAAGGGGTATTTAAAGAGGAAATAAATTTCTAGTCTGTAAATGACAACTAGGGAGAAAAGCAAGAGAAATCGACTGGTAAAATAGCTGTTTTTGTGAAATCGAAGTTGACTGTGAATCAATTGAGGTGGGAATTAGAGGCTGTTCCTAATCTTTGGTTAAGGTAGGCTCTGAAAGAGAATTCAAACTGCACTGGAAAATGGCTTGTTAAAACAGGAGTAGGAAGCAGCTTTTTTCTGTCATGTGTCCATGGTTTTGTTAGAATAGAACTGGCACTGAACACAGTAGAACCTCTGCAATATTGTGACAGCTTTTTAGAAAGAAATAGTTTGTCCATACTGCAGACTTACCTTACTCCTTTTAGTCTGTAAAAGTAACTTTGGTACTCTGAGGACAGATTTTGTTTTCTTTTTTCCCATTTTGCCCCTTTTACCCCCTCCATATACCTGATTATTTTCTCAGTATTTGTTCCGTGTGATTGCAAATGACAATTTTTGGTATAAATTCCAATCTGACAGTTAAATCAGAACTGCAAATATGCCCCCTAATGCATAATTTTGAACTAAAGAATAGAAAAAAAATGAGAACAAACTAATTTGGTTCTTAATAATTGTCACACTGCAAGATGGTATCTGCTCATTCAACACCATTCATTGTTAAAAGCATTCAGTTCAGTCTGTCAAAAAATTACTAAAACTATTAGAGCAGTGAGTTTAATAAAGTTCTATTTTGTGGCAAATCTAATACGCACAAATACTTTAAAGGTTTTTATTTAATTTTATTTATTTTATTTAAAGGTATTTATTATTGTAGAGTGGTATTAATCTGCAGTTATAATTCTTTCTTATGTCTCAGTAATTGACATAGACCAATGTGAAAAATAAGGTAAGCTATTAATAACTCAGTAAAAGTCTCTTGCCAAACAAGGATTTGAAATTTTATAGTGCTGTGCATTTAGGGGTAATATTTAATTGCAGAGTAATAAAAATGCAATATATGTGAATGGGTATATTTTTATTTATTATCAAACTTGTGGTGGAGGGGTAATAAATTAGAATTTTTGATGCAATTTGGAAGCAAGTTGGTTTAAGGCGGTCCCGCTTTTAAAAAAGGCCAGAGCTTTTCATTTCTCACAGGTCAGATTGGAGGAAGAAGCACGGAGTGTGTTTCGTGGGATGGATGTAATTTTTAGTGACAACTGTGTGTTGGCAGCGAGGAGTGAGATACGGGCAGCCCTGAGATGCAGCCGTGCCGAGGTTCAGTGGTGTCTCGGCGTGTGTGTCTCAGTCCCCGTGTGCACAGGGCTGCCCCGCTGGTGGTGTGGGCTGGGCAGGAGGGTCCTCACGCCAAATCCTTCATGGCAGAGGGCCCAGTGCAGCGGAGAGGGAGGCGAGCCCTGTGGCACGGCCGCAGCGGCAGCCGCGGGGTGCTGCATGCAAGGCAGTGTGCCAGCACAGGGGCTCTCCAGGAGGAAATAGCCCAGCAGATATCTTTGTTTCTTTTCTTTTTTTTTTTTTTTTCCCCTTCACTGAATATCGTTTTGAATCATCTCTAATAATGCATTTGTCTGCCTGAGTTTGGGAACTCTGCTGTCTGGTGCCTGTAAGTGAATGCCTCTTGGCCTGATGCATTGAAAAGTTGAGCTGTGGTTTCCAGATGCGTGTTCACATCTTTAATGAAGGTTTTCTTTTTTGTTTGGCGCAGGGCCGTATCTGCAGAAAAGCTGGCAAATCAAAAAAGTCATTCAGTCGAAAGGAAGCTGAAGCAACATTTAAGAGTTTGGTGAAGACCCATGAAAAATATGGGTGGGTCACCCCACCTGTCTCTGATGGCTGATGTTAGCAACCCGCACTTGACAAAAATGCTGAGAAAAAGTACTGTGACATCTCCTCAGTGCTGTACACCGCCCATCCTTTTCTACTTCAGCTTCTGTTACATACCGTGAATGTCAAGGAGACATCTAAGTTATTTATGAACAGATGTGTTTACAGAGGGAGAGAAAAAAATGCTGTGTAGGATTATGTTTCAAGACTGGAGAATGGTCATCATTGAAGTCACTTGAGCGGATGCTGAGATTGCGTCATTTACCCCCATACAGCCCACATTGTCTTCAGCTTCTTTCCATGACAGCAGCACCAAACAGCAGTACTGGAAAGTCTATCCATTACTGCTCAGTTCATTTAAATGTAAATGAAACAGTTAATATTTAATAGGGAAGCAGTGCATTGCAGGTACATGTTTGCTGTGCTGTTTATCTTTGTCTCCTAGCAGGTCAACATAACTTGAAGATTTGTCTTTATGTGGAACTGTGGTCTGCTGTGACTAAATTTAGACCTCATTTGTGCTCTATATATGACCTTTAATTCATAAATGAAGCCAGAATTAAAATGCTGAACGGTCCTAGTGTTGAAAAATTATTAAGTGGAATCACCCAACCGATTACAATGTGCTCTCTGTGCTGATATTGTGATGTGCTGTTCAGAAATAAACCAGTGCAGTTAGCTGAAGGTTAGGTGGCTTTTTCAGACACATCCACACCAGGGCTTGAAGGGGTTGGTTGGTGATAGCAGAGCAATTATTACCCTGCTGGTACCTTCTGCAGTAGCATGTGGCCTGTCAGTTCTACAAAACAGCAAAACGAATGGAAATGGACAAAGCAACCTTAAAATTTAATTTTGAAATGGTATGCCAGTAACAGAGTAAAAATTTTTGAGTCAAATGGAACATGGTTTGTAAGATGATTTGCATGACTGGAATTTTTCTTTTTTATTTTCACTCAATAGACATTGTATGTACTTAGAGCCCAGTATCTGAGAAAACCCACTGATGTATATAAATGTCCTATTATTTAATCATTAAAATTTAAGTTTTCTGGTAAACAAATTGAAAAAAAACAACTTTCTAAGGGACTCCATAAAAGCTGAAGGTAATGTTAAGAATGGTATAGAAAAGTATTAAAAAATGTGGATTCCGAATGGAAAATCATATTGGATACGTGCTGAATAAAATCACCAGTATCGTTTCTGTTGCCTCAGGAATTCAATCATTCTGGCCAGCTTTTGTATTCAAAGTAATAGTTTCCTGTTTTGAGAGTCTAAGCACCATATAGATGTATCTGTTGCGATATTTTAATTGAAACTAGGACAGTATCGATTGTGAAGCTGATTTGGAGGGGAAAAGCAGTTTGTGTTTGGGAACACTTTCCCTTGTATGGCTAACCCAAGAACAAATCAAAATGGTTGACCAGTTTCTGTTTGTATTACAGCAACAGTGGAGACTATACAGAGAGTTTGGGGGTCTGGAGTTTGGTTTAAAACTACGGACAGCATAGAAGAACAAAAGAGTTGCGATGGACAGTGGAGTTCAAACACAAGCAAAGAAGCAGCAGAACAAATATTCTTGCAGTACTATTGTAGAAACATTGCTCAGTTAACCTACCAATGCTTTGTCAGCTAGATACAGAGAAAATAATCAAAGCCTTCACCAAAATGAATATGCAGGTCAGAGCCACTCAGTTCTGTGGACATACCTGGTTTCTTGCACTTCCAATCGTCATCAGTAGTTTCTGCTCATTCTCCTCAGATCATTTGTGGTACCCACCTAGTGTGCTTTCACTCAGTTATAAAGGGAAATGCTTTGTACCACAAATTTGCCCAGATCTTGCTGTCATTTATCTCCCCCTGCTTTATACTGGGAGACAATGCTAGAATCAGGGTGTACATATATATATTTTCCCCCTCAAATTGCCTATCAGTTCTGTGCATCCAGCAGCAGAATGTGTCTTTCGAGTGAGGAATAGCATTTCAAGTAATTTACTTACTCAATTTTTATAACTTTTTTTTTTTTGCTATCCCTTAAGAAAGAGAAAACTAGTATGTTTAGTTAAGCATCAAATAATTTGCAATGTCTAGTGTGACTCCCTGAGAACATAGGGAGTGATCTAGCACTGGTAAGCATAAGGTTTGTTATTTCCCTTTGGAAAAGCTCTTCTCTCATTAGCACAGTGAAATTACGTTAAAAACAGCATGAAGGTGTGGTAAGTCTTTGGGGGTGATTATTTCTTTTTTGCTGTTTTTTAACCTGTCTTTTTTCTGTCAGTGGGTTATTTTAAATCTTCCTGAGAACCGTATCTTTAATATTTAATTAAAGGGTTAGCTAAAAGGAACGTAGTGGGTGGATTGCTACCACTTCCCTCAAACCTACTTATTATGTGTCTTCTTAAGTGTGCTTTAAATAGTTAGAGCAAACATCATTGCTAAAAATCACAGTTACTTTCGGGCTGTAGGAGGTTCTCTGCATCACTCAGCGTCTTGGAGCAGTAGGAGAAGCAAATCAAGAAATCTGGAGTGCTTTGAAGCTGTAGCAGAAGGGGAGCAGAGCGCGTGTGATGATAAGCTGCGGCAACAAATCGTGCAAGGAAGAAAGAAGGCAAAGTACACTGCATGAACTAGGGCAGGATGAAGTTCCTGCTGCACCAAAAATAATACTGCTCTTATTGAAAAGACGATGGCTTATGGCAGGAGCAGCCTATGCTGGGGGGGATGCAGGAAAAAGGGGACAGCAGAGAGTGCAGAAGCATTGTGCTATGAAGGGAGGGAGGGAGATGGCTGGGAATGTGTCTAATTAAGAGATCTATAAAGAGGGTTGATCTATTTTAGGGAAAATTAGTTCATGGTTTATGTCTAATTGTATGCTAGGCAGGTTCTACTTGCTCTGCAGCAGACAAGCCTTAAAAAAAATTGAAGGAAAAAATTGGGAAAGGAAAGGTGTGTGAGAGGAAGGAAGACAGCAAGACCCGAGAGAGCGTGAAGTATGGGCTGGAGGGGGTATAACTGGGCAGGAAAAACACAGGATAAAAAGCCTGATGATCGAAGGGTATAAAATGAGGGATCAAAGGAGAACAGCACAGCACCAGAAAAAGCAGTTTAGGTAGGAGCTACTGCAGAAGCTGATTGCAGAGCTGCTCCATGTGCCTTTCCGTTGAGGGAGACACAGTAAAAAAGATCCTAGAATGTCCTTTTGTTTGTATCCCAGAAAGTGAGAAGTACTTCCTCCTTGTTCTGTCCTCCTTCTGGCAGCTGAGAAGAAGGATGCTAGGATTTGGAGCTGTGGTGTGGGAACTCAAATCAGGCCATCCCCTCACTTCTGTGACTGAGAAATAAAGCCAAGTGTCATTCCCAGATCCTAAATTCAAGGAGACCAAAATGGAAACAGATTGGACAGTCATCTGCTTGGTCAAAGTTCCTCAATATCAGAGAAATGGGAGGAATTTTTTTTTGCAGACAGTAAACCTCAATATTCCCCATTTATCCAATCAGAAATTTCTTTAGGACTTCTTGTAAAATTAGCAGTCAGCACAGATCCTCCAGCTCTCATTAGACCCATTTTATCAGGAACGCTATTTTCCATCTGCTGTCCCCAGAACAGATGATTAATTTGAAACTAGCATCTGGGGAGGTGTGAAGCTGTATTGGGAACTTGCTTACTTCCATGCTTCTTTAGAATATATCCTTTTGGAGGACCTTTGAGTCTGAAAAAGCTACTTGACTGAATACAGGCATTGAACAAAGAAAGCTTATGATAAAGGAAGAAAATTGTCTCGGAATAGCTAAATGCTGAAAGATTTGCACAAAGAACAGAACCGATGATTTATATGGGGATATATTTCTGTGTCATTAGAAATTGGTCCTTAAAGTTCAACAATCAAAAACTCAGCAGTCAAAGACCTCTTGAACTTGCATTGTTTTCTTTCCCAAACACAGTGTGTCTCCTTCATTCCAGCCTAAACTTCAGTCCTGAACCCAGATCATGGGTATGGTCTGTTTATTTGGTGCTATGATGCTGTATTATATTTTAAAAAAAGGCTTGGTTCATTATCCTTGTCCAAAGCAGTACATAAGATCCTAAAACAAAGGGTTTTGCATAAATACTGGAGTTGGGACAAAGCCTTTCTAGTATAACAAATACATGTGATATGACAATGTAATATATATATGTATACTTTCAGAAAACTCCTTTAGAAAGACATTCAGAGTCACAACTGCCAGCCAGTGACAGCTGTGATGGCCAGTGCTCTGATGTGCATGCACTTTCCATTTCACAGGAACTTGCAATAGACACAAATTTATTCTTGATAGTCTAACTGTACAGAGAAAAATATCGTAGAACTAAATAGCTTTGGGATTTAAATCTCAAGGTTTTCTTCACCACATTTTAATTTTTTTTCCTGAGATTTTCAGGCACCCACAGTGTCTTCATTTTACACGGGCAGTACGTCCAGCATGGTTATTTATGTGACTCCTATTATGAACTATTATGTCTATTATGAACACACTTCTTGTTGAAGTTTTCAGAGGATAAGCGTCTTCCACCTGAATGCCTGGGTGTGGAGCTTGGCAGACCTACTGTGGATTTACTTGTTAGTGTTACACAGACAGATGTGATGCATAGGGTTCCCAAAGCTTAGCTGACATTACACGGGGAAGCATCTGCAGAGAGTCAGTGTGAAAAGTTTGTCTCTTCCATGCAGTAGGTAACTTCTGGTGAAGAAGGTTCCTCTCAAACTGTACTATGGTCTATAAAATAGAATGTAGTGGGCCAACCTGCTGGTACAGTATAATTTTCCAGTTATATTTTTCCTCCATGACAAGCACCAACCTGTACTAAATAGTCTGCTACAGACATCACGTTTCAGAGGATGATGATCAGTAGCGATGCTGAAGTAAAACTCCTGCATGTGTATCTCCTCCAGCCTTCCCAGTGCATTCCTGAGGGATAGATTCAGCCCGATCTAAGTGAAGGAGAGAGACAAAGAGGGCTGCACATGCACTGAGAGCATGCACTGCCCTGCAAAGTGCCAGCTGTGGGAGGCCGTGGGCAACAAGCCTCTGGGCTTACCTGGGCAATGTGCATCCTGTCTTGTTTTCAAATACTGACCGTGCAAATGCTTTCCAAATGTGCATATTATTGGATTAAATCAAAGGGTTCAATATACCTCTGACCTAAGTTCCTGTTTGCAGAGCAGATGGGTTACTAAATACGCACTGTGGGTTTTCATATAAGTTAGCAACACATTTAAAGTTCTTCTTTGCTGGCTCTGAAGAATAAAGTGCCTGTCAAACTAGGTCTGAGGACAAGTAGGTTGGAATTGCATCACCTGCTATTATCAGAACAGTTGGACTGGAGTGGTGGCTTCATTCTTACACAGAGGATAGAGGCGAGGTACTGCAGTGATTGCCACCAGAAGGTCATTGCATGAAGTTATGAAGACAGCCTGCCTCTGTTGTGTGCATGGATGTGTCCCATATTACTGACTACTTAATTGCATCCTCTTAAATGTACATTACTCTGCTTTGTAAATTTTGCCCCCTTTATTTAATTTCAAAGTTTTACTGATATGCTAAGGAAACATTGAACAAGTCATGTATAGTTACGTTTAAAGCCCTCATTTCAATATGGAAACAAGCAAATGCCATGCTGACACCTGTCAAATTTCACCAGCAGCTTCCTCACAGAAGTCATGGACAAATCAGTGATGACAGTAGTTAAAACAAAAATAGAAACTCCATAATTTGGATATTTGACTTAGTCTTTTCCCTGATTGCTTTGTCTTTTGGTTTGACTGACTGCAGACAAGAACGTCAAGCTCACAGCAGTGAAACTGTCATAGCTTTGTTTATTTATAACAGTTCCTTTTGTTCATGCTGCTAAATAAGGTGGGAATAAGTATTCATTGCAGTTGTGTTTCACCAAACAGGAATTCAGAGATAACTCCTTACACTCTGAAAACTTTGCATTTTAAACTTAGCATTTGCCACCACACATAGCATTCATTATCTTTTGCTGTCAAATATTCTTATTTTCTTATTCAGTGATCTCCCGTGTTTTAAATTATTTGTGTTTTACTAAAAGGGATATGTAAAGTATGTTTCAGGTCCTCTTGGCAAAATCAGTGATATGTAACTGAACCAAACCTAGTTGCCTGGGTGATTTAAAGGAGTTTTCCACTTGCCATTTGCATCATCGAGATCCACAGACTTTTACTAAATATTCCCCTTCTGAAGTTCCTTAACAAAATTCAGCACAAAATCCATGTTGACATGGTTTAGCATGTCTCTCAGGATGAAAACAAACGATCCTTAGGAGAAATTTAAACCATTTCTTCATTTATGCCAGCATCATTTGGTTCTGAAAATGCATGGGAACAATACACAGGTAATGCCTTATACTGGATGAGGTTTTTATTATTTCATTATTGCACAAATGTAGTACTTTTATAATGTATTAGTGGAATTTATGATAATCTCACCAAATTGGGAGAAGCGATTGATATCCTGGAAGGTAGGGCTCACATTCAGAGGGACCTGGAGAAGCTGAAGGAATGGGCCAACAGGAACTTCATAAAGTTTGACAGTGACAGGCATTAGACCGTGTACTTAGAATGGAGCCACTCAATTCCCCAGGGCAGGATGGGGCTGTCTGGCAGCTCTGCAGGAAAGGACCTGGAGGCCTGGGAGAGAGCTCACTGGCAATGGCATTGCATGATTCTTTTACTCTATTCATCCCTTTTGAGTTGGCATCTGGTGAACTGTATCCAGTTTTGGCCCCCCAGAACATGGCCTTTTTGACAAATTGGAAGGGCATTGAGAGGGTTCGGGGTCTGGAGCCTGTCATGTGCAGGAAGAGGCTGAGAGAGCAGCTTCTGCTTAGCCTGGAAAGAGAAGGCTGAGAGGGGGCTAACAGCAGTTTTCCACTACCTAGAAAGGGATTACAGAAAAGATGGATGAAGCCATACACTTCTCTATGGTTAACAGCCAAAGAGCAAGAGGCAGCAGACACAAGCTGCAGGAAGCAAGGTCCCAGCTGGATGAAGGGAAAAATCTCTTCCACACAAGCCAGCAAGCACACACTAGAGTATGTTGCCCAGTAATAATGGCATCTCCACTGTGTAGATTCTTGGGACACAGCTTGATAATGCCCTGAGTAACCTGATCCAGCTTTGAAGTTAATCCTGCTTGAAAGGAGGTTTGACTAGAGATCTACAGAGATCATTTTCAAACTAAATATTTCTATTATTCTGATACATGTATTATAAATTGTGCTATTCAGAGGTATTGAGGAAACAAACTTTATGGCCAAAAATATGCCTCAGTCATAAAGCTGCTTAACTTCCAGGAAGGGCCAACTGATCATGACTCCATACTTAGTGTAAAGTACCCCCTTCCAAGCAACCTGTGCTTATAACTTCACTGCGTGGATGTTGGTGTATGAAGTTGTGCAAACACCTGTTGAAGGTGTCACTAACTAGCATATCCCCACTAAAATTCTTGCATACCTACACCAGTTGCCACTCCACCATTACAAATATTTTCCACTTAAATAGGTGTTTTGAGAGAACTTTTATTTCTGCTTTCCCTGAAGAACTTTAAGCTTAAGAGTTTGTCATGTTGGCTGCATGTTTCCCTGCAATGCAAGATTGAAATACTTCCCTCGGTAGGGAGAAATGGAAGGAAACCATTCAAACAAGCCTGGAGCTTACAGAGAGCATCTTCTGCAAGAAAGATCTCTAAATTATGGAAAGCAAGTTACTGCAATTGAAATTGTCTCATATTGCAGGGCTTTCATAATTGCTAAGGTGAGCTGTCCTGGAGTTCTTAGGGCCAAAGCTACTGTTGTCAATCATGCCCTG
>JAWWMO010000083.1:79907288-79948417 GCA_035047845.1 Dendrocincla fuliginosa | reverse complement strand
GCAGGGCTTTCATAATTGCTAAGGTGAGCTGTCCTGGAGTTCTTAGGGCCAAAGCTACTGTTGTCAATCATGCCCTGGTTTTACCTCCTCCAAACATTCCACAAATTAACATCTGAGGGGAAAAGGATTTTGGTGGCATTTCTGACATGGACTTTGGCCTGCAATATGTCACAATACAGTTCTGCTCTGCATTTGATGTCCAAATACTGCTGCACAACAGGTCCCAATTTCATCAATACATGAATTTCCCCTGTCCACCTTGTAGGGTCAAAGACTTCATAGGCAGTGTGAGGACCTGGATTTGCCTTTCCTTCCCCGCTCCGTGGTATGCTTTATATCACTGCACCTGAATAGGAAAGCCTTCTCTGATTGCACTTATTTTGACCCCGTTTCTGAGACAAAGTTGTGTTGTCAAGTACCGCTCCCTCACAAGGGCAGTCAGAGCACTTGGAAAAACAAAGGGATGGAACAAAGGACTCATGTATTCCAAGTGAGTAGCCCTAGAGCACAGCTGGTAACGTTGCCACAGTGAATAGTGCTGTGATTCAGCTCCCTTATCCTCTTCGTAGTGCAAAATGGAGTCTTGCTGGAAGTGTTGTCGGTTTGAATGTTAAGCATTGCAAGAGCAGTTTTGCTGCTCTCAGCGAGCAATAGTGGTGCCCAGCCTTCACAGGGGTCGTGCAGATAAGGTGTATTTGTGTTGGGTTGCCTCTCCCCTTTCCTCCATCACTAAGCAAAAAAAATCTGACCCTCATCCTGACCTTCTGAACAGTTACTTTATAGGCACTTAGTTATTCCTGATGTATTTTTAATTTTTATATGTATTTTTATATTTGTGTATATATAATATATATTTAGATATTATATATACACACACACACGTACGTATATACGGGGAAACTTGGACCCAAATCAAGACTAAGGCTGAAACAGACTTTTCTGGTATTCTTTCCACCATAACATCCATAAGGTTTCCAAAAGCTGGAGCACAACTACATAAACATCTTCTGCAGGACTTGGGGTATAAATAACAACTTTATCTCAAGGCCATTTCTGCTCTTCCTTCTGTACTGGCAGTAATAAATTTAAAGGTCCCTGCCCATTGGAAATGACCTGAAGAGTCTGTGTATTTCTTGGCGTAAATTTCACTGACAGGTGACACGATCCATTCCTTTCTAGTTGGAGCTATCTACAATTCATGCACCAGCTCTGACAAAGTGACAGCTGGATGCTGCCCCTAATACCTGTGGTAAATTCTTTATGGGAAAAGCATAAATGTAACCAGGCAAACCAGGGTACGAGTGGCGAGGATCCACCATGGCAAAGGTGTCAAAGGAGGAGTCAAAAACAAGTCTCCACCAGTACACCTGCTCACTGTGTTCCTGGAAGAGCTTTGGAAGGAAAAAACCCAGAAGTTATTGCAGCCTCCTGAAGGAGAAACTTCTGTTTATGCTGTTGATTTCCTGTGAAATCTTCTTTTGACAGAGAAGAACATTAATTCCTGTTGGTAAACAAAGCCAAACAGGGATGGATGAGAAGTCAAAGGTTGCCAAGAAATTTGAAAGACTACCAGAAAATTCTTTTTTATACCTCTTTTTCCTTTACATTACTTTACGTGGCTATTCAGTTAAATATGTTTTTCCACCTTCCCAGGGGTTTTCCAAGTGATTTGAAGTACATGTGGATCATACCAAAGGAGTCTTGTCACTGACACCATCATGGGCCAGTAAATGTAAAAGTGCAAGTGCTGGTAGGAGAGAGAGCACTCACAAATGTTAGTTACCTCCTCAGGTACCAGGCATCTGTAACTGCAGAGCAATACTCGATTTGATGTGGTTTTAGGTAGGCTTTGCGCAATGTACCACCTGGAATGAGAGTGGGAAGTTATCTTTAACAAGTAAATTGAAGTGTTTGAAGTGTATGTTTAGCTTAATGACTACAAATAAACATACTGCAGCCTTTGTGTGGTTTAAAGTTATGATCTGCTGGATCAGGGCAATAGTGGAGAGCTAATGTATAAATCTGGGAGTAGACAGCCCTGGTTTACACTAAGGTCATCTCATCTCTGTCACTGAAATGAATTTCAATAAATAGATTCTCTCTTCAGGGCACTTTTTCAAGTGATCTGAGTTTTGCCATGGTGACATGTAACAAGAGCTCTAATGTAATAGAGAAACTGAAGCAGCATTTTGTTTCTCAGTACCTACATCACTTTGTCCTTTAATGCTGATGCTGATAAACAAATGATGAATCCTTAAGAATACTCATTAACTCCTGAAAGTAAACAGCTGGCATATCCAGCTTAAACTGCATGGGCAAAGCACCAAAGGGTTTTTAAACATTTGGCCAGATTTTTCTCTGCATAAGTAGAAACTAGGAAAAGGATAGGACCTCCCTGTTTCCAATTTAAAAGAATGTCTTCAAAGGATCCTTAGGAATGTACTTAACTTCTTAAGGAGGCGAGGTTCACACTAAGGGCAAACAGTCTATTTTAAACAGACCCAGCTGCCACTGTGCATTGCTTCCAGCTCCACAGACCTGTCCTGCCCCTGGTTCCCTCACAGACTCTGCCAAATCAGGAATACCATTGCTCAGTAGATGACAACACTGGCAAGGTCTAGTCAACATCAGTGATGTAAAGAGATTATCCTCAGTGTTTCAAACAACTAGTCAAAATGCAATACTTTGTAGTCAACTATTTCAATTAAATTCTTTCAATCCAGAAGAGAAGCATTTAGGTATCTTCTTTAACTGAATTATCTGCTGGTGCCTAAGGATAAAGCTACAAGACTCTTTGTGGTGAGGTAGAAGTGGAAGGAGAAGAGTAGGGCAGGGCAAGGGTAGAGGAAAGGAAAGCAAAATTAACATCCAGCAACCTGCAAAGATGTTACCAAGCTAGCCAAAGGGAGCAAATTCAGAGGATCAGCTACAAGAAAACGAATTCAGCCAAGACAGACAACCCTCCTCATGTCACTCCTTCTGTGCTCTCACTTGTTGTCACTCTATCAGTAAGGCAAACATCCATAAAAGGGACTCACACAACTAAATCTCAGTTCCTAGGAAATACCTTGCCCCCCATTCATGCATCAGTTCCTTCCTTCCTGAGCAAGGTAACACCTTGCATTGAACATGATAAATCACTCAAAAGGAAGTTTCAGCTTTTCAGAGACACAGATAATTAAACAAACAAACAAAACCCCATCCATTTTATCAACAGTAGTCAGAAGCATGCTTTTTACTCAAATAAAAATAACGCTTAACTTAGTGTAAAGGGACCCAACCATTTCAGAAAGTGGAAAACAGCCTTGTGGAAATCAGTAAGAGTCAATGTCAACTTCAGTGTGATCTGTGTGTCATTCAGAGGATGTGATGGCTTCTCCAGGTTCCCCTGGATGCCACAGCACTGGGTGTTGCATTGAAGGATTCCAGAAGGCACCAGCGCTGCCTCAGAGCTGTGCATATCCTTAGGGAGCAACTGAAAGGGATGGTAATCATGGAATCACAGAATGGTGTGGGTTAGAAGGGACCTTTAAAGGTCAGCTAGTCCAAGCCCCCTGCAATGAGCAGGGTCATCGTCAGCTTGATCAGGTTACTCAAAGTCCAACCTGATGTTGAGTGTTTCCAGGGATAGGGCATCCACAGGTTCTCTGGGAAACCTGTGCCAGTGTTTCACCACCATCATCATAAAAAAACTCCTTCCTTAAATCTAGTCTGAATCAATGCTCTTTCAGTTTGAAGCCATTCCCCCATGTGTTATCATTTCGCACTCTTATGAAAAGTCCCTCTCCAGCTCTCTTGCTGGTCCCCTTCAGGCACTGGAAAGCTGCTCTAAGGTCTCCCTGGAGTCTTCTCCTCTCCAGGCTGAACAACCCCAAGTCTCTCCGCTTTTCCTCCCACAAGAGGTACTCCAGCCCTCTGATCATGTTGGGACTCCCTCCAACAGGTCCACAATTTTCCCGTGCTGAGGACCCCAGCGCTGGATGCAGGTGGGGTCTCACAAGAGCAGAGGGGTAGAATCCCCTCCCTTGCCCTGCTGGCCACGCTGCTTTTGGTGCAGCCCAGGACACAATTGGCTTTCTGGGCTGTGAGTGCACATTGCTGGGTCACGTCCAGCTTTACATTCATCAAATCCTCTCTTTGCAGTTAGAGCTTTGATTTTGTCGATAACTGCACCTGCTCAAAGCTGATCAAAACAGAACCTTAGTTTTCATATTGTTATATGTGGGGCAGCTTTGGCTAGTTGGTTATTGCCAGGATATTTGAAGACTCAGAACATACGGGCTTTTCCTGAAGAATGCCTGACAATATTTATATTTTACATCTCATAATCTTTCAATATTACTTGTAAATTACAGTCTGTGTTCATGACGTGCAATAAAATGAACTGGGTTATGTTGTGCAAGGAAAGATTTGAAACAAGCATCTGGTTTGTATTTTTGATATAATATAGAAATGTTGAGATCAGTACAAATGAATTGTCCATCCAGATGAGAAAGTCATCTAATTCTGTAATCTGATGGCTCAGAGTGGAGAGTCAGAATCTTGTCCTGGAGATCAGAATGATTCAGGCTAGGGTGGAGATGATCTCATTCAGCCCCTTGCTCCAAAAAAGACCAACTGGGACATTAGATCATATTGTTCAGGGCTTTGTCTGCCTGAATCTCAAATATCTCATAAGGTGGACACCTCATCACCTCTCTGCTCCAGTGCTTAGTCATCCTCTGGGGGTTTCACCCTTTTTTCCTGTCCAACTGGAAGCGTGGCTGCTGGCTCGTCTTCTTTCATGAGAACCTCTAAGAGGGGCCTGCATTTGTGAGAAGCAAATACAACCAGTTCAAAAAGAGAGAAAAGAATTCTTACATTTTCCCCACTAGTGTCTCAAGGTGACATCTTAGTGTTTTATCCTCCTGGAATCACCCAACAAGAAGAGGTCTCCCATGAGCTGCCTATAGCAGCACCCAGATCTCACCACCATTTAGTCTCCATCTAAAATTCCAATGTTTGAAGAGTTTTATCTTTTTCATCCAGTTCTCTTTCCTTTGTATTGACTGTGGAGGGATGTTTGTCACAGTATCCTCCATTTCCTTGTCCTCATTAGGTTCTTCTTTGTTCAGCTTGCCTTGTAATAGTCTCAGGTTTTTAACTAAAACAAATAACCTTGTAGTCTCCACAAGTTTTGTCAATTCCCTATTCACATTCCTATTCCAACTATCCAAGTATTTAATATGTTCAACAGTTGAAGCTTAATGTTTTTAAACACTTTGACATGTCTAATCTCTTGCCACCCTGAAAACTGATTTCTCTGTCCTACTCTGTTTGCTCTATCATGGTCAGATTTGTAGCCATAAGAAGATTCTGCATTTCTATAGCTGCAAAGAAAGCACTTCCTCCAATGTTTTTTTATGATTAATTACATTATATTGTCCTTTTCCTCTTTTCTTTAATTTTTTTTAAATTTTTTTATTTCAAAGGATCAGCTAAACCTGCTTGCCAGCTGCAGGCATACAGTTTACTGGCTTTTGAG
Organism: Dendrocincla fuliginosa; assembly: GCA_035047845.1. NCBI lineage: Eukaryota > Metazoa > Chordata > Aves > Passeriformes > Dendrocolaptidae > Dendrocincla > Dendrocincla fuliginosa. Next base: position 79,942,893 of record JAWWMO010000083.1, on the reverse strand, counting down.
TCTGAGAATCACTCAGAAAGCTATTTTTTTTAATCTGAAAAAAGAAAAAGGCAACCAGAACAAAACAGGCATTCAACAATTTGTGTCTCTTTAACCCTCTAGCACAAAATCAGGATTCAGTGAGAAATTAATTCTAATATGTAACAGGTAATATTGATTATGTAATATTATTTATATAGATAGACTGTACAATGCAATATTATACACATATTTTATACAGTCTATAATGTAAACAGGAAAACTGTTTACATTGTATATATAATAAACCATAACAATTCAAAAAGGCTTCAAGGTGGCCTAATTGTGGCCTTTCAGTACATGAAGGGAATCTACAATAAAGAGGGCAGGACAGGGTGACACGGCTTCAAACTGAAAGACAGGTTAGGTTTAGGTTAGATATAGGAAGAAATTCTTTACAGTTCCAAGCACTGGAACAGGTTACTCAGAGAAGCTGTGGATCCCCATCCCTGGAAGTGTTCAAGGCCAGGCTGGATGGAGCTCTGAGCAACCTGGTCTAGTGAAGATGTGCCTGTCCATGGCAGAGGGTTGGAACTAGATGGTCTTTGGGGTCCCTTCCAAACCAGACCATTCCATGATTCTATGAAATAATATGTAACATGTTATTATGCAATTTAATAGTCCATAATATATTTACATATATCAACATATGCATATTTTATATGATCTCCATTATATAAATGTATAACTTATGTATAGAGCACATACTGAATGGAATATAATTTATAATATAAAATACATAACTTACCAATATTCAGTAAAATTTAAAAATAATAAAGTATAAATTAAACATTTAGCATAAATCTAAACTTATGATAAAAGTAATCTGAGTATGTATACTTAATAAACATTGAACATAGGGTCTGTATTAATATTTACCATATGTTATATATAATAACCTAACTTTGCTTGCAGCCCTTCAGTGTCAGAGCGTATGCGTCTTCCAAACTCTTGAACACAAACCAACTGTGCCTAATCTTCTATGTGCCATTTTGGTTTGGTACCTACTGTCTCGTTCACCAGTGAGTTCTGCTCCTTCCCATCCTCCCAGGACCTCATCATCACTCCCAAGCCCAGAACTGGCGTGTCTTCAATATTGCCTGCAGCGGCGGGTGCCGCTAAGAACCAACGTCGCTTGCTAGCAAAGGCCTTAATTGTTCCCTCCAAGCACTAGAGAGAGCTGCTCTTGCGTGGACACATTTCCCTCAGGAGCTGGAACCAGTAAGTGCATCAGTGCTTAATTGTGTTGCTCACTCCTGGAAAGCTGCAGTTCCAGTGCTGTGCATACACACAATGCCCCAGGGACATCTTTTCCTTTTAACATTGGGTATTTGACATTCAAAATCCTTTCAACATCCCGCTCACTCACAGCTGCAATATCTCAATTTGCTTTTTATTTCAAATGTTGCAGTATTCCTCTGCCTCTCAGCAGTCTTTCCCAGCTTCCCAAGTTTCTCCTAGTGCTTATCCTTTGCCCTCCCACTTTCCAACCCATTCATCCCTTCTCTCTAAAGCTTCCCCTGCCTCACAGCCTCCCCAAGGGCTTGCTGCTCATTTCACTTCTCTGCTAGGAAGCACAGATCCCTTTGTGAATGGATGCAACCTTACAGGAAGAAGCAGGCATGCAGCATTTAAGAGCATATCCACAGTCAGGCCCCACGAGCTTTTCCCCTGTGCCCGGAAAGCACTGCAGGGGCACAGCTCTTACTGGAAGGAGTGGCATTTATTTGGCATTTGCAATGGTTCTGCTTGCCTGCCTTTGAGGAAGTATTGCTCAGGCACATTGTTCTCAACATCCTGGGCTCCGATAGACCCATCCTACATCCTTCAGCAGGTGCAGGGAGACAGAGGCTTTCAATAGTTTATTGAACAAGGTCACCTCCTTCCAGAGAACACTGACATAATGAGAATTTGTGAAGCTGCTATCACAAGCTGCATTTGCCTTGGCTTCTTTTGACATGCTGTCTCTGGGCATCCCTTACCTGTGCCAAACATGAGAGCAATTTATTGCTGGTAGCACACATCTTCCAGGCCTAAGGGGGTGAGCAGCTCTAGAGCCAGAACCAGTATTTCTATCAGTGATCTTTGAGCCTGGTCAGGAGTCTGGAGGCAAATACAGTGATTCCCAGTAATCATGTTATATTCATTAGATTCCTACTCTCAGATCTTGCTTAGAAACAGTAGTTGGCATCTTTGCTTGGTGCAACCAGCCACAAACTCACATGTTGTCATTACCAGCTGTTTGAGAGTTTTTGTAATCTTCTTTTTATGATTAGCATCTGATGTTCATTCTTGCATAGAACCTCTTCCATTGGCAGTTTCAGCCATTAGCCTGATAAAAGTTATTATCCGTATACATCTCTCTACATTCTCTCTGTAAATCAATGGTAATTTGTTGGTAATCACTCATCTCCTCTTGGGACCTCTCTGTAGTCCCATGGACTGTCATTTTTCTTTTTTGTGTGTTGAACACATATACTGTATTTCAGGAAAATACAGTACTTCAGTACAGCTGTATAAAGCATTACTCCATGCAACACCCCAGGCTTGGAGCAGAGTGGCTGAAAAAGGACCTGGGGGTGTTGTTCAACAGCTGCCTGAACATGAGCCAGCAGTATGCCTAGGTGGCCAAGAAGGCCAATGGCATCCTGGCCTGTATCAGAAATCGTGTGGCCAGCAGGACCAAGGCAGTGATCAGCAGTGGTGAGGCTGCACCTCGAGTGCTGTGTCCCATTCTGGGGCCCTCACTACAAGAAGGTGTTGGAGCACAACCCCTGCACATCCAGAGAAGGGCAATGAAGCTGCAGAAAAAGCAGAAGAGCACATGTGTTATGAGGAATAGCTGATGGAGCTGGGGTTGTTTAGCCTGGAGAAAAGAAGGCTTCGGGGAGTCCTTATTGCTCTCTACAGTTACCTGAAAGGAGGTTGTAACCACGTAGAGGTCAGTCTCTTCTCCCAAGTAGCAAGCAACAGGACAAGAGGAAATGGCCTCAAGGAGCTGGCCAATGTCATTGCAAAATGTCTCTTGATGATTTTTGAGTGGTCTTGGGAATCCAGAGAGGTCCCACCTGGCTGGAAGCTGGCAAATGTCCCAGTTTTCAAGGAGGGCAAGAGGGAGGACCCCAGAAACTACAGGCCTGTCAGTCTCACTTCAGAGCCTAGTAAAGTTATGGAGATTATTCTGGGAAGTACTGAAAAACCTGAAAGACAACACAGACACTGGTCACAGCCAGCACAGCTTCATGAGAGAAAAGTCCTGCTTATCAAACCTGATTTCCTTCTATGACAAGGTAACCCACCTAGTTGATCAAGGGAAGCCAGTTGATGTAAACTTTTTGGATTTCAGTAAAGCTCGATACTGTCTCTCATAGGATCCTTTTGGACAAAATGTCCATCCCACAGCTGGATAAACACATCATGTGGTGGGTGAGCAATTGGCTCATTGATGGAGCACAGAGGGTAATAGTGAATGGGGTGACATCAGGCTGGTGACCTGTCACTAGTGGGGTTCCACAGGGCTCCATCCTGGGCCCTGTGCTCTTCAACACCTTCGTAGATGACTTGGACACAGGACTGGAGGGGATACTGAACACCTTTGCAGATGACACAACACTGGGAGAAGCTGTTGACTCCCTCAAAGGCAGGGAGGCCCTGCAGAGAGACCTGGACAAATGAAGAGGGCTGGGCAATCACCAACCATGTGAAGTTCAACAAGGGGAAGTGCCGGATTCTGCACCTGGGATGGGGCAACCCTGGATGTTTGTACAGACTAGGGAATGAGATGCTGGAAAGCAGTGCCACAGAAAGACACGTGGGAGTCCTGGCTGATGGCAAGTTGAATCTGAGTCAGCAGTGCCCTGGCAGCCAGGAGGGCCAACCGTGTCCTGGGGGGCATCAGGCAAAGCATCGCCAGCCGGGCGAGGGAGGGGATTGTCCCGCTCTGCACTGGGGCAGCCTCACTTTGAATATTGTGTGCAGTTTTGGGTACCACAGTGTAAGAAAGACATTAAGCCACTGGAGAGCGTCCAAAGGAGGGCAGCAAAGATGGTGCAGGGCCTTGAGGGGTAGCCATATGAGGAGCACCTGAGGGCACTTGGTCTGTTCAGCCTGGAGAGGAGGAGACTGAGGGGAGACCTCATTGCAGTCTACAACTTCCTCATGAGGGGAAGGGGAAGGGCAGGTCCCCTCATCTCTTCTCTGTGATGACCAGGGACAGGACCTGAGGAACTGGCCTGAAGTTTTGGCAGGGGATGTTTAGGTTGGGTATCAGGAAAAGGTTCTTCATCCAGAGGGTGGCTGGGCTCTGGAACAGGCTCCCCAAGGAAGTGGCCACAGCACCAAGCCTGACAGAGTTCAAGAGGTGTTCGGATGACACTCTCAGGCACATGGTGTGACTCCATGGGATGGCCCTGAGCAGGGGTAAGGATTGGGTGCAATGATCCTTGTGGGTCCCTTCCAGCTTGGTATATTCTGTGAAGTTCCTTCACTGAAAGAGTTGTCAAACATTGGAATGGGCTGCCCAAGGAAGTGGTGGAGTTACTGTCCCTGGAACTGGTCAAAAGGTATGTGGATGTGGCACCTGGGGATATGGTTTAGTGGTGAAGTTAGATTCAATGATCTTAGAGGTCTTTTCTGACCTAAATGATTCCATGATAGGGCCAGCTACCTTTTTTATTGCCATATTTTGCAGACTGCCCTCTCAGCAGGAGCAGGTAAGCACTGGAGCAGCTGCCCAGCAAGACAGTGGACTCTGCTCACTGGGACATTCCCAAGACTCACCAGGACCCTGAACAAACACGTGCAGGGGGCTCACTGCACAACCTCCCCAAGTCCCTTCAAACCCAATCTGTTCGACTGTTTCCATGGTCCTACACGCTTGGTTTAATGTACAGAGTTGATCTGAAACACAGCCTTGTTTGCCTCAGAGCACAGCCCGGAAATTAATCCAGAGAGACGGAAAATGACATCATTTTTTGTAGAGAGCTTGCATGCTACAGAGAATGTACCAGGGAAATACCGTTTCATTAAGTTTACCTTTTCAGATTAAATCTGATTTAATGTGCTTTTCTATAAACTTCAGGAAAAAATTGGGCTGAGTTCAGCTCTCCTTTCAATGTAGTTCACAGAGGTCAACAGCATTACCCTGTTATCGCAGCATTGTACCAAGGCAACCTGGAGTACAAAATGTTAACATTATTCCCTTGTGCTCAGACTCACCATTTGTATTACGTTATCCCTCCTATTTCTTCTCCAAGGGAACAGCACAGTCTCTGTAACAGCATGGTCAGAGGTTTTGTATTATTTTAACTCTGCAAACCCTTTTGTGTGACATCAGTTCTTAACAAAGCATGTCACTTCCATGACCTGTTCCAATTTGTCACAGGAAAACGTTAAAGAGTTAGTTCTTACTTGAGGGTTTTGGGTGAGGTATTATGTGAGTTTTCTCAAACACTAGATGCAGATCCAAATCCTATTTGAATGTGAAAAGCAGAATAACTGGATTCTCCATAGGAAGCAACTAAATTGTTCATCAGTTTTGATGACTGCTTTTGTTATTTGACACACTTTTCCTAGGTTTTTCTTTATCTCATCTTTTTTTTTTTCCCCCAGTGTTGTTTGAAAAGGCCTTGATTTAAAAAAAAAATCCCAAAAGCCAGTAAATTTTTTTTAAAATCAGAATGAAAACCCAGTTTGGCTAATACCAGAAACCATTCAGTTAAACACTGAAGTCCCACCCACAGGGAAGTAAGGTTCAGTTGCCTAAATGTTGTCTCCGACTGTCTTTAAGATGTTCTAGAGCATCAGAAATATGTCCATGACTTTCTGTGGGTCCTACGGGAGGCCCATCAGCACACACATGTATTATTTCTGGCCACAGACCATTTCTTTTTGAATAGTTTCATGACCCGTCTAGAACAAAGCAAACCACTTGCCTGCTATCAACACCTTCCACCAGCATTTCTTCTCTAGAGAGAAACTTCCCAACTTCCTTGGAATATCCTGTAGTCCCACCAGGACGAGCACCTGACAGCGATCATATCATTGTCATTTTGAGACCATGGAAAACCTGAATCTCCTGCACTCCCTGATTTTACTGCATGCCAACTGGCAATGTCTTACACACTCCCCTGGTCAAAGTTCAGGTCTGGGCACAGTAGTGGGCTGGTGCTTGCTTCAGTGGGTGGCCATCCCTTAGCCAAACGTAAAAGGGATGGGTTTTCCCGTGCTGTCTAGTAACCAGATAATCCTGCCCTAATTTAATTTTTTAATTTTTCTTTTAGGAAATTAAAATGTTCTAAAGCTTCTCAGATCTGCCCTTTCTATCTGAAAATCACTGTCATTATGTACAACTCATCCTCTGCCTCCAGAGACAACGTAACAGTTACAGCTGAATGTATGACTTAAGGAAAACGGGAACAATTCAGATCTGTAGATACTTCATATCACTCGTGTACCACAGCTTCTTTCAGCCAGGAATGCAGCATTTTGAAGCACAGGACACAATTCACCAGCCTTGTACCTTCTGCAGTGTTCCTTAAGTAATGGTACGGGGAGGTCACACAAAACACCAAGGTGGAGGCTTATTTCTACTACAGCAACCTAACAATTTCATCAGCAGTTTCCACTCTTTTATCCTCTGATTTATGATATAGTTGAATTAACAATGAAGTTATTCTGATGGCATTTTGGCAGATCCCATTGAATTAACTTGAATTACCGAAAATGAAAAGCACTGGCAATCCTACCCTACTGTCCACAGTCAGGACATCCAGTCACTGTGTTGTTAGACCACTGTAGGCTGGTTTAATGTGAGTTAGACATGTACACGTTTCCCTAATAGCTAAATGCAAACATGTCTGAATAGCCAGAGGGTTGGTGAACGTGTACTAAGCAAGTGTCTCAGGATGCTGTGGTTGTCTGTACATCACTGAAGGCATTCACCCGGGAAGTGATCAGAAAAAGACAAGGTTTGAATCTGCTCTGGACGTGAGCTGGTCCAATCCCCTCCTCAAAGCAGAGCTAGCTTCCCGGCTAGATCAGCCTGCTCAGGGCCTCACCCACACAAGTTTTGAAGATCTCCCAGGATGGAGATCCTTATCTCTCTGGGCCACTTGCCCCAGGGCTCAGCTCTTTTTATCTTAAGTCCCACTGGAGTGTATCCGTTGTGGCATCTTTGTATCCCTTGCTGTGAGTACCATCACTTTGCCCTGAAAAGAGGCTTTATCTTTTCTAAGCCACCTGTTATTTACTGGAAGAGAGTAATAGATCGCACCAATCATTTCTTCTCCAGGCTGAACACACCCATTTCTCCCAAACTCTCCTTGCAGGGCATGGGCTCCAGCTTCCTGGCCACATTAGTGATCCTTCGCTGCTGGACTTTTAATCAACAAAAGAACTCATAAAAAACAGTGTAAACCTTTTCTGTTTGGTAAAGTGAACGTAAAAGCATACATACATGTAAGGAACAAATATGTGCAAAATGAGATTCAGCTTAGCAAGAGAATCTCAGGATAACAAGATATTCTCTGCACCTTGTTGAATGGCCCAAAGAAAACACTGACAAATACATTCAAGAAAAAAGAATCAGCAGATAATTTCAAGCTGCATTGTCTGTTATTTCTTTTGAACCTGTGTTCTCTATACAGTAATTATTGTATCTGAAACAATGATCTAGCCCTTTAAAAAACAGAGGCTGTTCATGCACATAATACCAATGAAAAAGTCTCAGGGACCAGAGGAAGAACAAGATAGAGTCACGAAGTAAGTTGCACCTAAGAAAATAAAATCTTCAAAGTAGACAAGCCTGATAAACATCATCTAAGGATACCTGGAGAAGTGGCTTTCACTGTCTCAGAACACTTAGCAGTCATCTGAAAAAACGAGTTATGGCAGTTTAGAAAAGAGCAGGCATTTTTAAAAGGCTGAGAGATGCTGGGAAATAATGGGAAAATCTGCTTAACTTCAAGGTTGTCAATCTGCCACCTTTCACAAGCTCTAATTTATTTTTACCAATAAAAAATATAAATCCAGATAACCTAAGGTGATTTTGCAGCAATCAATTTAGACTCCCCTGTACCCTGCCATGAAATATATTACTAAGGCTTAAAGAATATTTCTAAGGTGAAGACTATTTCAGATCAGCTGAGTGCACTTGTCTTTCTGCACTCAGATTCAAAGCTAAAGAATTGTAAGATACAGAAACATGTATAATAACCTTACTATAAACTCCCCAAGTTCTGTGTCTATGCAAACAAGTTGGAAAACAGAGAACAGACTGACTGAGACTGCAAAACTCGAGGTGGTGTTAAAACATCCATAGCAGCAATTAAAGCTAGAAAAGAGAAGTTGCAATGTCCAACCCTTTTGAAAAGTGGCGGGTTGCTTTCTCTTTGGTCTTGATTGGGGAAGGTGTCAACTCATTGTTTCAGGGATTCTTGCTTAAATCTTAAAAGCACTGAGAATCACAGAACAATTTGGGTTAGAAGGAACCTAGTCATCATCTAGTTCCAACCCTACTTCCAAGTGCAGGGACATCTTCCACTAGACTAGGTTGATCAAACTCCTGTCCAATCTGGCCTTGAACACTTCCAGAGATGGGGAATCCACAACTTCTCTGGGAAACTTGTTTCTGTTCTTCACCAGCCTAACAGTGAGGAATTTCTTTATATACAATTCAAACCCATCCTCTCTCAGTTTGAAGTCATTCCCCCTTGTCCTTGTCCTTGAAAAGTCCCTCTTCAAGCTCTCTTTAGGCACTGGAAGGTGCTATAAGGTCTCCCAGCAGCTTTCTCTTCTCCAGGCTGAACAACCACAACTGTCTCTGCCTGTGTTCCTAGGAAAGGTGTTCCAGCCCTCTGATCATCTTCATGGACCTCCTCCAGACTCGCTCCAACAGGTTCATGTCTTTCTTGTCCTGGGGACCCCAGAGCAGAACTCCAAGTGGGGTCTCGTAAGAATCACCTCCCCTGACCTGCTGGTCATATTACAGAAAACAGAAGATATGATTATGGGCCAGTAACATGTAGTTCTGAGAGAAGGTGAAAGCTCAAATATCACCTCTTTCTCCACAGTTTAGAGAGGTTTTTCATCAGAGTGATAGGCACCCTGTAGAGAGAGACCCCTTAGCATTACAAGGGCCTTAACTCCAAATGGTGCTCAAACTTTGGCCACCCTGGCAATTCAGAGGCCTCTTAGCAACAGACCATACCTAAGAAAACATACTATCTTCATCCATCCCTCTATCATAGTTATGCTTTCAAGTAATAATTCTTTTCCTGGATTGGATTCAACCCTCCTTTGGATCAGAAACTCCATTACCTAAAATCCTAACCTGCAGGTTTAAGAGGATTTCAAGCTGTGGCAGAGAACTCCCCATGAGAAACCCAGACAAGCCCCCAGAGGTGGCACCAGTCTGCATTGCTGTGTTACCAGTGCTCTGAGATTGTCCCCCAGAGTGGGTCCATTACCCACCAACCCAGACAGCAGGACTCACTGCACTCGAACACTCTTTCCCTGCAGGACATATGTGCGTAGGCAGTGGACAAAGCTGGGAGCTTCAGGCTATTCCTTTTCATACTATGATGTAGTTTCTGCCCTTTGGGTCCCTTCTGTACTGCCGGCAGAGCTGAGAAACATGTTTGCTACCTCCACAGCCCAAATTTCTAAAAAAATGTACATATTGGTTCACTGAGTTGAGATCATGAGGCATTTCCAGAAGTCGCAGTGCTCTTCAACATGAAGTAGTACGTATTTTTGGTCTGAAAAGAAGGTATTTATTTTTCCATTAAAGATGATCCACACATAAAACATAGTATTTTTTAAATCATCGCTCAAAGTAATTCACCTTACCATCATGAGTGTGTTACCACATAAAAGCCCCTAAGCGATGATTACTGAAAAATCTTTGCATTTTGTTTTGCTTTTGAATCCAAGGGATCTCTGCACAAGGCTAGTTGTACCTTCTTCTTGTTCAGCAGATCTGCACAGCATTTATTTTTTTAAACATCCAGAGAAAAGAAATTCGAAAAATTAGAGTATGAAAATTATGAGGCACAGAAGCCCACCAAGAACATTCCAGAATAAATACAGCAGCATAAACTTCTCAAAATTCCAAACAGTCATGAAGCAGCCGGGAGGTTGAGGGTAGTGGTTATTCCCCCCCCACCTGTCACCTATGAGACAGTATCTGCAGTATGGAGTGCAGTGTGGGTCCCCCATTTGAAGATCTGCCTAAACTGGAGAGGCCCACCAGTGAAGGGCCACTGAGACCGTCAGGAGGCCCAGTGTACGACCAGTGATGAGGGGACGAGGGAGCTGTGTTTGTGTATCTGAGAGAAAAGACTGCTTTCATCTGCTCTCTTCAACACTCCAGAAGGTGGTTGCAGAGAAGATGGCGCCAAACTGTTCTCAAGCGTACACAGTGATAGGGCAAGAGGCAACTGGCAGGAGTTGCAGCAGGGAATACTCCATCTGGACAGATGGAAAAACTTCTTCCCCACGAGAATGGTTAAGGATTAGCAGAGCTTGTCAAGAGCAGTGGTTGAAGTGCTAGCCTCAACAGATTTTCAAGGCTGATCTGGACAAAGCTTGGAGTAAACTGGTCCAGCCTTGAAGTTAGCCCTGCTTTGAGGAGTTTGGATAAGGTGACATCCAAAGGCCCCTTCCAACCTAAATCCTTCCAGTTTCTGTGATTCTGTAATCAGAAAAACTCCCAATGACTGTCTCCTAATGTGCTCTGCCCTCAGCTGCTCTCTCTTGATCTACAGACTCAGACTGCCTCACTTCTCTGTGGCAAGTGGGTGAAACCTACAAGGGTGCCTAATTAAACATACATTCCTGTAACATTTCACAAACAGCTGCTGAGAACCATCCTTCAGTTAGCTCACCCTGAATCATTCGAGTTACCCACCACACACCTTTACATCCCATGTATCTGCATCCAGCCCCAGGGTAAGTGTTACTGGGCAGCTTCTGCTGTCCTCCCTTACTTCTGCCTTTTTGTTTGGGTTTCTTTGGGTGAAGAAACTAACCAAACACTGATACATTAGCAAGTTGGTTTAAAAAAAATGTTCGGAAGCTTTAATTATGCTTGTTGTCATTACATTTGTATTTCTTATTACCGTGTCACAACAGTGTTAAGTTCATGGTGCTGTTCGCTACCATGTAGAACCTGGAATCTCACTGCCCAGGAGATTTTGCATCTGGAAAAATTCAGATGATGGAGAATGAAGAGTTGAAAATGCAGTTTCCTATGGGGGTAAAATGGCTTTAAAAAGATCACTACCCTAAAGTATCCAGCTGAAAATATGGGCACACAGCTGGACAGTGTACCAGACTACCAGCTGGCCAGGGAGACATTCAAACCTACAAGGGCAAGAAATCCTGGTAACACAATGTTCAGGGTATCACCTTGTTGCACAAGTTAGTTGGTGAATTTGAAGCCTGCGAAGCCACAGAAAATAAGAGTTTAGGAGGTGGTTCTCAAGAGCCTCCTTGATCAATTTCTAGGTTGATGAGCCCTGGAAAGGATTCAGGGGAGGCTGCCGTAAGTCTGATTGCTGTGTTCCTAAGGATACCTTTATTCCCCTCCCATAAGCTGGTATTTTCTAGATGACAGGCATTCTGTAAGAGCAATTTGTGGACAGATATTTCATTATTCAAATATTAGAAATAAAATACTATACTCTCTTTGGTGCTTAGTCATCCTGCTCATCAGCATTGGGACGTGAAATTCCTCTCCCATGACCTAGTCATAATGAAACAACTAGCTCAGGATCCCTTCAGTGTGGCCACAGACTCCTAGAAAACTAACCTGGGCAGAATACAATTCAAGCTACTGGCTTAGGTCCAACTACAAAGAACTGCAGAAGGATCTTATAAGACTGAGCAACTGGGTGATAAAACAGCAAGTGAAACTCAGTGCAGATAAAAGTTGCCACTCTGACCATAATAATGAGGTTATAGAAGGCAATTCCACTGAAACATCAGCTTGATATTTGGTAGCACTAAAAACACCAACCAGAGGACTTTGAGGACAGAACAATAGGCATACTCTTCCACAAATGCCACATCCTAAGAATCATGTGCAGTTCTGGTTCCTCCCCCTGGAAAAGGACATAAAAACTGAGAAAGTGCAGAAACATTTGACAAAGATCATGAAAGGTTTGGAGTAGTCTCCATACAGGGAACAAACAAGTAAGGTGGGACCCCTCAGTTTGGAAAAAAAAATGAATAATAAGGGATATGACAGAAGACAGTAAAATCAGCAGTGTCCTGAACTAGTCAGCAATCAGGTGCTTGTTGACACTCTCAATGCAAGAAACATGGATCATTCAACAAAACTATAAGGAGCTAAAATAATACTTCAGACAACAGGTAGAGTTTTGGGGATCCCTGTGATAGGATGTTATGAGTTCTAAAAGTTCGCTTGGTCTCAGGGAACAAATTCATGGAGGAGAAATACACAAACGACCATCAAACCCAAAAACTTCATCTCTAATCCAAGAAACCCCTAAGGTCTGTAAGAATATTCTGAGTGAGGATGATTGTACAATTACCCCATTCTTACATAAAGCGGCCCATTGTTTTGGCCACTGTTCATAACTGTTTTCCCTCTGACAACAGGCAAAAGTCATTTTGCTAACAGACCTGAAAGCCTTTGAGCTACACAAAAAGAACTAGGGAGAAGTCTGTAATTTCAAGGGATGAGAAACAGAAAACAGGAAGAGGCAAAACATCAGAAACATGCAGGTACTCAGGTGAGGCAGGAGTTTACAAGCACGTTCCCAAGTGATGGTTCAGTGACAAAGTGTCTAGAATTACCCACCCTGACAAAGCCACATGTGGAAATTCATTTAAAGAAAAACTTTGGCTACCCAAGCAAACACCTATGCAGACAACAGCTTGCTTAAACCTTAATTCAACAGAAATACCTAATGCAGAAGAAACTTAAATGTTTAACTCAAGCAGCCATGCCCTAAGAAAAAAACACAGATTTTAGTCAAAAAACAGTACTCAGGTTTGTTTAAGAAACACAGAGCAGCAAATTAAATAATAATTTAATACAACCATATATTTGGTACATGCATGAGGGGTAAGTTTTCCAAGTGGAAAACCCACTTGGAGGGGAAAAGGTGCAGACAGGGTACATACCTCGGTGAGCAGCAGGGCACACGCAGTGTGGGTCCCTCCAAAATGGGCCTGTGCTGAGCACAGGCAGCTCCCCATCCCTGTGCCGGCCGCTGATCCTCCCGCACCACGTGCCGGTCGGCCTTCCTGAGCGCCAGCTGCGAAGCCGAGTGGCAACGACATGCGGCACCACGGGCACGCCAGCCAACTTTATTGGGACATTTGTTGGGAATAACAGAAGTGCTGTTGTACCCGCGCCGCTTTGCTGGGGGTTGTTTACAAGCCTTGTCCTGGAGGGAGAGCAGGGAGAGACAGTGTGCCGAGTTCAGCTCTGGCAGCAACACAGAATGAGCACACCACTGACCGTTTTCCAGGCTGGACTTTTCCCACTGGAAGAAAGAAATGCACCGATTCCCCTTTCCTGCAGCCTTAAAAAGGGGTTGTTACACAAGCTAAATTGTTTTTTTTTAATGCCAAATCTACATTTGAAATTCATAGGCAGGAATTTTTCAAGGGGTCTGTATACTTTGAGAAGCTTCGCTGACGTTTAGTAGGATTCAGACATTTAAGAAAAAAATAAAAGCATTGCAGTGGCAATGGGCTATGGTATATTAATTTTGCAGCAAACTAAGGTAAGGAAATTCTAACAAATTTCCGAAAGTAACAAAAGACTAGCATTCGGTAAATATTGAAAAAACGCATCCCATGTGGTGCATTCCCTCTTTATCTTTCTAGGTTTTTCAGTCAACAGATTTTCTTAAGGATCCAGCAGTTGTTCCTGAGGACATCTCTGAGCAGAACACCATCAGACTATTCATTTAGATGCAGGAATTTTTTCTATTTTCCCCTCTATCACACATAAAATCCCCTGCCATCAATGCAAACATCAACAGTCACGTGTTTCTAAAAACCTGCAATGCTAACTAGAGAAATCTCGTAACATTTAATAGGGACTACTTACAAGGATGGACTGTATGACTTGTGAACTTCAAGCCTAAGATTTTTGCATTTTCAAACTTACCCCAATTGCATATCACTTCTGTCTTCCTTTTAAATCATCTGCAGCAATCCACATTCAAAATCACCTGAACAGAGATCTGGGCACCAGAGCTTCAGTAGCGCAGAGCTCAGCAGTGACAAACAAAACACACTCCATTTCATTGGGCTCCCAGCCTGGGAAGCTAGGACAGTGTTTTCAGCCACTACCCAGAGAGTTTTGGGCATCTTCCTGTCTTGCTATCAAGGTAAGAGTAACTGGGACAGAGCAACTGGTGTAAGCAAACTCACAATATTAAACAAAAACCCAAAACAATAAATCTGCCATCTCTGGATTTGGTTGGGGATATGGAGTAAAACTGCTGATTAGCACAAGAAAATAAGACCCTGAGTTTCTTGGCTGAAATCTCCCACTTGTACTTGACAGGAAAAAAACACCTCCAAAAAGCCAAGAACAAAGCAAATTTTCATAGGTAATGCACGAAAATGGGACTACTCAGAGGATTTAAAATAATGCAGTTGTGGGCTCTTGTCTATTGTAAGTTTAAGTTATAACCAATTTCAGTCACTTTATGACCCAAGAACTTACTTTTCTTTAGCACCTATATAAAAGCTTCCTATTCTCATTTTAGTCTACCAGTGGTAAGCTCAGTCAAGAAAAATAATCAGGACTGTTAAATTTTCTAGTTTGCTTTCTGCTGATTTAATTGTCTGGATTGTCTGCATCAACAAATATTCTTATCAGCTTAACTTGTCATAAACTTGTATTCTAAGCTGAGTCACTGACTGAAAGGAAGCTTAAACTGCTGCTCAGGAACACCAGTTGATACAGCAACAGCAGGTATAATTCAAAACAAATTTTTAGTTACTTCACGTAAGTTTTAACACTTGACTGATAATTTATGCAGATCATTAGAGCATAAAGATTATATGGATTCAAATCATTCTCAGGGCTGAGTCCTGCAGACTACAATGAGGACTTAAAAATGACACTGGCCTTTCATCCTTCTTCCATTTCAAATGCCCAATATGTCAGAACAAATGCAAAGATATGGAAACCAATGTTAAGTTTCATGCTTGAAGTTAAAATGCGCTAGAATTTTTTCCCTCATATACTTTAAGGATTAAAACCAATACTTTGCATACACATCCATTTGAAAGGATGCAATGCTGCTCTTCAGCCTAAGGAGCTTCCAAAAAAGAACCTGGCCCATTGCAGTTCCCAACTCAAAAAACAAACTCAAACCGTAGCAAAATACAAGGGCAAGAACTGATTTTTTTTTAATTAACCTATTTTATGGACTCTCATGAGGAAACTGAGTCCTGTCAATAGTTCTTCACTGCTTGAGACTAATATCTCATCAGAGGACATGGCAATATTTCACTTTTATGTCTGTCCCTCAAGAATACTCCCTTTGATGAAGTAGTTCAAGGGCAGGCATCAGAAAGCCTGTTGTAGCAAGGTACAGCAAATAGATCTAAGCCATATTAGGACTCTAATAAAAATACACATGGCAAAATTCAGTTTGACAAGCAAAACAAGTATTTGCATCACCCTCGTTCTTAGATGAGGATAGTACCTTATACCACTGGTCACTTTCCTTTCAAGTTAACTTCAGAAGCAGAGAGTACCCCTGAAACTGAGCCACAGAGGATGGAATTTATATTAAAAGTTTCTGAGGTAGCCAACTTGTTTTTTTTTTTAAAGTCTGTTTAAGTAAATTACCCTTTTGGACCTAAATAACCTCTTTTAAACATTTACTATACAACAACATATATACCACCACACTTCTTTTTTTACCTATTACTTGTTTATAGCTCAAATATCTTGCAAAAAGTAGATATGACTCCCACTTGAAGAACTGACAGAGAAGCAGATGACCCCAATAGGTTTGGGGACAGTCACAGACTCTTACCAGGCACATTTCAAGACAGGAGTCTGAAGCATGCTCAGCACACCTGAAGATCTAGTTAGTGACATTTACTAGCTGTGTCTGTCACGCAATTATTCACTCTGAAGAAGAATATCAGACATCAGTCTCTGGCAAAATGCATTCTGCTTTTTTTTCCCCAGGATGCTGTATATGGTTTTGGTTTTGAATAACTGTTAACCAGCTTGGTAGCCAGATATCCCATATGCACATTTGTATGCACACTCATGCTGATTTTCTTCCATTAAAGAGCCTGCAGAAGTAGTAATCAGATTGGGTGGTATGTGGGGAAGAATTTTTTTTTTTTTTGAACTTACATGCCTTGAATGAAATTCCAGGTTTTAATTCTGAAGGAATTTTTGACCAGTTACACAGGCAGTCCATTTGTTCCATTTAAAATACAGGCTTTAGATTTTAGCAGTGCCTGGTCCTTTGCCCGCAACAGACACATAAACCCACCACCAATAGGGAGTTTAAAATGGTAAAAAGAAGACACACTTGAAAAGAAATATCTTTATAGCTTTCATTTAAAATATAAAATAGGTGAAACTTTAAAAGAGGAACATCCCGCTCCAACCGAAATTTTAAAATACAGTTTCATGCTAAAAGCAACAGTCTGGATGTGAGCCCCATGGAAGCTGCCAAGCAATACAAAAAGAAACCTAATCTTTCATGTTACTTGCATCCATGTCTTTGCTTTCCTTGCTTACATGAGTGTTGGCATTTTTATTAGATTGATCTGAATCCTCAATTTTATTTTCTATTTCCATAGCACTGCTTTCCACAGGACTCTGGGAAGATTCTTCACCTATTTCTGCTTCCATTTTTGTGACTAAATCATGTTCTTTATTTTCCACATCCATTCCTTCCTCTGTCTGCGCCAGCCTATGTTGAACTTCTTCCTCAGTTTTGTTTTCCAGTTCCTCCTCTTTCCTCTTCGCTTTGAACACTTCAACTCCCATCATCCTCAGGTAATGCAGTCTCTCGTTCTTGGGCACAAAGGCACGGAGCGATGTCTTTCCTTGCCAACCACACAGCACTATTGGACACTGAAGATCATCAGGTTTTCTACAAACAAGCAGTTACCTTCAGTCAGCTATGGGAAAGTTAACTTTCAAAACTTAATTTTATAGCCATACCCCAAGAAATAAGTGCACAAGGTTTTTGGTTGTTTTTGTTTTTTAAAAAAAAGCTCAATGCTAATTTCTCCAACAAGAAAAATAATTTTCTGGCTCTGGTTTCAAAACTATTAGCAGGAAAAGCAAGATAAAAGTTTACATTTAAGAAGCTATCAAGAGTTTTGTCCACAAAAAAAAAAGCTATCCTGTCCACAAAAAAGAACAGTGAAAAGTAACTTTTTCCATTCCAGTGCTGGACTTTACAAAGAAACAAATTAATCACATGCAGTGAACTGTGGATCTCTGGCAGAACTACCAGCTCTCCTTTAGAAAGCTAAATCCTACACTCGTTTGAAGAATACACGAGCAAGACAGCTTCTTTCCCTGTCATACTCTGTATCCTATCTGGCTTCACTGTTGACCTCAGTGCATCTCTGTGCCTCTACTTCTGTTTTTGCTGAGTGAAAATAAATTCTCGTCCAAGTCTTAGAAGTGCATAAATGGAAAGCAACATATCTACTTACTCAGGGTCTGGGTCGTACTTCAGAACTATACTTCCCATGGCTGCAGGGAAGGGGGAGAACAAAAACAAAACAGATGCATTACTTGGTACAATGTTAAAGTGACTGTAACCTGAAAATGTTCAAGAAAACAAGTTTTCAGACAGTCACGCAGCGTGGGATGGTTAGCAGTTATCTACATCAGTACACTGAACTACACACAATACCAGGTTTTATTTCATTTTTTTTTTTGGGCAAAGTATTTCTATAGTTACAGAAGCAATTGCCAAACCTGCCTCCTCTGAAATGCCAAACAAACAAATTAAAATACAAAACCCACACAGTGGATTAATTTACTCAGTGAACCCAGAAAGGAATTTTTACTTAATTGAAATGAACATAAGAGTATGCCAGCCCAAATTTTGAAAAATTTTTCTTCCCATTTTGTCTCATCAAACACTCAAGTACAAGGATCAGCAATAAGTTGGAAATAAAGCAACATAAACAAAAGGCTGAAAACCAATCTTCATTTCTTCAAACATCCAGGGCAGAGGAAAATTTGAGTAGACATTGCTCCCCATATTTAAGAAAATCAAATCTGAATAAGTATATTTGATAAGTAAGATCATGACAAGCAATTGCATGGCAATTGCAACAGTTTCACCTGGAGCATTAACAGGCATACAGATCAGAAGCTTATATAAAATCTTTGTTCATCAGGTATTTTAAATGCTGCCTCATAGAAGTTAAAAGTCTGGCAACTCTTCTGTTCTCTGAAGCTCATAAACCTCAAAGGCTGTAACCAGAAAGGACTAAAATTTCTAGCAGCACACTGAGTTTCAGTAATGCTTACTTTTACCTAACAAGTACACTCAAGATAAATTTAGTCAAAATTTTCAGCAAACACAGTTTATGTCACAGGATTTTCATAGTCCTCTGTGTAATGTATAAAAATAATTTTGTCGCAGCACAAATTACAAGGCTTACCCATGTCTTTGACTTTCTTCTGCGTTTCACTGCTAAATTTACTTAAGAATGGATTTTCCTGGGTTAGCAGAATTTTAACATCTTCTATGCAGACATTTATAATCCTTGCATGAATGAATGGGTACAGAGTATAAATTCCCTGTTTAATAAACAAACACAATTATTTCAAAATGCAACTTTTACTTTGTGAAAGAAAGATGTTAAAAACAGTATGTCCTTTACTTAATGCCAGAAAACAATTTTCATATTTTAAACCATACTGAAAATGCGAATTGTCACTAATCTGACAAAGTTAATGCCAGCTGTGTTAGAGGCTCTAGAGGAAGCCAAAGCATCTCCTTTGAAAATACAACGCTATGTAATTACCTCTTGTGCCAATCTGAATGCACATCCAAACTGTTCACCGTCACTGTTTCGAGACCAGACTTTTATCCCTGTGTTAATAACCTGCAAATGGCAAGGCAAATAAGCATCGTTAAGGAGCATAAATTCTAAATTACCACTTTGAATTTTGGTTTTCCTCAACATTTTGACTAAAAGGAGGAAGAAAGGATAATTCTTAACATTACATTTGTTCATTTGCACTGGACACTGAATTCATGTGAAAATTCCTCCAAGGGAAAAAGGAATTCCCACTACAAAAATGTAGTGCCCTCTCAACATAAAATGCCTTTTACTCCTTTCGATATTGAAAAGAGAACAGTGTGAATAAGGGGCAGTTTTAAAATTAGGGCAATGAACTATTAGATACTAATTTTAATTTTAGTTTGAGTAAGAATTTTCTGTGCGATTCTGGGAAAGTCAAGCAAAGGACAATAAAAAATGTACAAGTGATTAATATTAGGACACTATATCCTTTGTGGTACTCAAAGTCTCACTTCCTAATCTAACGCACCAATTTCTTAAAATTTTGTCAGTTATGTAGCCATTTCCTGCATGAGGGATAAAAGACTCATTATTTATCCATCTCAATGATCTGTTGCAAATATGTACTGAATATCCTCAGAAATTTTCAATATTTGACTGGACCCAGACTGTATTTGATCTACCTTTGAAGTCAGCTCTCTGATGCAGGAAGGAAGCTGAACTAGATGACATCATTCCAACTTAAAATTACTCAATGATTTTTAATACAAATCTTTAGCATTTGCAAGACTTGCAAGATAGAGAATCATATGCAAACATTTTTTTCCTCTAATTCAGAACAACTACTTATTACCTCATTATCATTCAGCCTAACAACTTTTGAAAATGTTCAGTTGTTGAAATTACTTTAAAACAATGGCCCCACATAATGCAGCCAGCTAATAATTCAGCTGAAAATACCTATTATTTTTGGTAGGCTTTTAAAGCTCTTAATAATTTTATAATTATAAAATTAATAATTATAATAATTATAAAAATTATATAATTATAATTAAGGGGATCATAAGTATAATAGCATCAATGTCAACTTGTGAAGTTACCTGAAGACTGCATAAAAATGCTGGTACACATACAGCAGTTTTATATTGTCACCCTCTACTTTTAAGTTCTCTTTCATCCACCAAAAATTTACTGATTTTAATCCTGAAGGCTCTTATTTACCTCTCAGAGGCAACTCTTCACTTCTAACAGAGGAGGGATTGAGAGGAAAAACATTAATTTAGACTGGAAAAAAAAAGCCTGTCAGAGAGTTAATCCTCTATATAAACAGCAAGCTTGGCAACAAAGTTAAGGAGATACCCACTGATGCTTACAGCCTTCCTTGTGAAAACCTAAAGATTAACCATACCTTCATCTTCTCACTGTTGTTCAGAAGCACATTCCTTAACTCCTTAGAAACCATGTACAGCTGTCTCTTCTTTCCTTCTTGAGTTCGAGTCAGTAAATTCATCTTGGGAAAGGATGGGTCCAATGCATAAAACTTCCTGTGGCCATAATGCTTGTTTTGATTAACTGAGCAATAAAATCACATACTCAAAATACATGGGCTAGCCCATTTCCTCTGGCTTTCTCTGCAAACACTTAGCACTTTGGCTCCAGAACACAAAGATCAGACTTCCTAAACTGCATGACATCAGAAAAGACAAACTGTCATAGACACTAAGACACACAAAAATTTCCAGTGCAAAATAGCTCTAGCTGGCTATTTTCATTTAAGAGAGAGGAGCCCCTGATGCAAAATTAGGCAAAGAGCTTTAATGCATGATCAACTAGACCTATCTTTTGTGGTGAACTGAATTACTAATATTCCCAAACTACTAGAAACCTTACTGCCAAAGCAGAAACATTTTTATCTTACTGGATAGGAAGGAACAATGGATCATCCTCAGGGAGAAACACAAAAGGGTCTTCTTTAAAACCAAACAACTTCATTTTTTTAGATGGTGGTGGTCTAAAACAAAAATAACATTGTATTGTTAATTTTAGTAAAAGTACTTGGTTTAAAATCAGCATATTTAATTCATATAGTCAACACTTGCTTTATGGTAACTACAGTATGCCAAAGAGAATCTTGCATTTTCCTGTGCTTCACTAAGATAACACTGCCCACAACAGAACTTCTTAAAATGAGGAAGTGAAAGCAGTGCTTTAAAGCAGAAACCACAAAAACAAGTAAACAGATTTTTGATGGAGTGATTGTGAAGACAATAAAGATTTTCCAAACATTAACCTCTGAAAGTATTTTTTTCCTTAACAAAGAAGGTACTAACAGACTTTGCAAACACTAATAAGAAAACTGGTTAGTTTCCAAACTTCCTGAAATATATGACAGGAAACATGGAAATGCAGGACAACTTAATGAATTCATTAATTCTTCTTGATTGACTTCTAAATGAGTCCAGTAACAAAAGAACTATAGAATACTCAGCAATTACGAAGCTGTCACAGGACGAATACTTACCCACATACTCCTTCCTTTTTGCTTTGCTCAGTGTCCAAATTCTGCAATTCTTGCATTTTCTTAGACTCTTCATTTTCAGCAAGTATTGGTTCTTCAGTAATAGAGTCAGAACCATTATCTGAATTAGTTGCTGTCACTTCAGTATCTCCTGTTCCTTTTGGTAACTTCTGATGAACCTATTTCAAATTTCTTACTTTTGTTATTTTCAACAAAGGAAAAGTAGTATCTAACTTGTAACAGAAGGCACGTATGTTCTCTCTTTGCATGTGCTTAATTCTTGTCAATTTGTATGCAAGTGCTTAAACAGATCAATTCAGAGTTAATCTGATTACTAGATCACAATACCACTATAAATTGCATTTACCTCTAGTAGTGATCTGGACAGTTTCATTCCAACTGTCCAAGAAAGCTACTGTACCATTTATAAAATCATGTTCAAGCACTTAGAGAACACTATTTTAAGGCAGGATCTGCTATTTATCTCCTAGCACTCAAAGTGACACACGCATCCTGCTGCTGCACACCCTCCGTAAGAGTGCTACAAGATTCAACTTAGAACAGCATAAACAACTCAAATGAGGCTTGCTTCTGAAATGCTTCTTCCCTATTGCCACATACATTTTACTCCTAAGTTGTTCTGATAAAGCAAATAAAATAAACAGAAACACCTAAAAGGGATTCACACAAGACATTTTTCTCATAGACATGACAATCTAAGAGATCAAATAAATCACGTCAACTTAAAATCCTGCTGACAGGATTTGAAAGACAATTGGCAACAAATGGATTAAAGTCAGATGGCTGAAGCTGCTGCTCCTAACAGTTTTACATCCACTCCCCCTGCTGCTGATCGGCTAGACTAATCTGCTAGTGAATCACCCCTGAGCAACCAGCCACAGAGTAAGATAAACTGAAATTGGAATTAGCTTACAACACAGGAGAAAAAAGCCTTCAGCAGGGGGACTACACACAGCTGAACAAAGTGACAGCTTTAGCTACCCAATATAATCTGCTTCTGTAATTCTTTCAAAGCCTTAATTTTAGGTTCAAGCTTTATCTTGCTATTTTACTATCATTTCAAAATCCTTTCTCCTTTTCTTTTCTATTTTAGAAGTTGTCATTTTTTTGAAGGTACTTAAGAGATTAGGGAATTTATTTTTACTTGACACACTGAGCTATGACTGAGGAGCAGATACAAAACAGTTACAGTATATCTTCTATTATGTGTAAATTTAAAAAAATCCTGAAACATTATTAATAATTACCATTTTAGATATTTTAAATGAAATTACCTTAGGCTGACGTTTATTCCATGGCATTGGAGATTTTTTTATTAACACAGCCACAAAGAAACCACCTGTGTTCTGGTGATGTGGCAATATCCTAAGACTAAAGAAAAAAAATATTGCAGTGTATTCATATCTGCATTCAGGCTCTCACAAACTACTAGAGGTGTCACATTTATATTCATTTTAAGCATAAGCTAAATAGGATTGTGCAGCTGTCAATTATCAAGCTAGAAACAGAATCTAAAGTAGAGCGTTCTGGCAAAATTACTTGAATAAGTGCAACACATTAATTTCACCAATCATATCTGAGCTTTAATGACTCATATCTAAACAATATTTTTAAAATAATTATGGAAAGCCTTTCATAGCAGGTAAGTCACACTGTTAAAATGTTGAAGTTTTACATACTTTTCCAGTAATTTTGGCTACGTATCTCTATTGGTTGCAAAGAATTTGACCTTTTTGTGTGAGCACTTATTCCTCACAAGCAACTTGCAATAATTTCTCTGAATTCATTGTACTTTAAATATTGTGTACTGCCATTACATATGAAGCAATCAAAATATACTTAGGCCTACACAAGCAGATCTATACTGCAACACATTCCTAATCTGATCCAATTATAATATGCCCAGTATCATACATCATGAAATCATCATCCTTATAAGATCTACTCTGGACAACTCACCAACGCTCTAGATTCATTGCCTTCATTTTCTCTTCATCTTTTATTGGAAACATTGTGGGACGTATTTGTGTTTGTCTATTTGAAGGCACATCTTTCCACTCTTCAAACCACTGTCCATCTTTCAGCATCACCTTCAAAGGAGTAAATGTAAATACTGTGAAAAATATATAACAATATATTTAAAAAGTTTTAACCAAAATACTTGCAAACCAAGGTTCAGATGCTAAAAAGAGAAATTATTTTCTGGTACAGAAAGGGGCTACTGCTGTCTAGTAGAATTTAGAACTGAGTAATCCCAATTGCACTACATAAGAAAGATGCAAGAGTGCAACACAACAGCTTGGTAATCATGGAGCCCCATGACACAGGCGTATATAGAGCATCAAGAGATGTTTTCAAGGAAAGCTGCTGAAGAACCATGTCCCCCCTGAATTTTCTAGCATCAGTACCTTTACCCAGAACCCAGAACACATCTATAAACCTACTCTAAGACACTGTGTAGGCCTAACCTCATCTCATTCTGGATAAAGGTCAAAGCTTTTGATGGACTCCTAAGCAGAAGGTTAGTGCCGTAACTCTTGTACGAAGGCATTCTGAATGCTCTTTAAGCAAGAATACCAAAGTGAAAAAATAAGTCAGGGAAAATTTTACTTCAGAGCTCTAGATCCTGGTTTTGTACTGGCTGTTAGAAAGGTCACATCCAGGGACACGCAGATAAAATCCATAAAATTAATAGCTGCAATGAAGGCCCAGTTTTGTCATTCAGGCAACAAAATAAGTAAGTTGCAGTGATGGTGACTTCAGGTCTGGCAAGTATGATGACGTGGTTTCATACACCTCACTGATGATTGTCTTGAAAGTTCAATTAAGTGTTCTACTCAAAACAGAAATGTAAGATTTATGTAAATTACAATTTCACTCAAAACTGTTGAACACAGATTTCAGCATCATGAAATCTGGCATTTCTCAGCCACTGATCAGATCACACAAAATATTGTGCATTTGCACACTACTGAAACAGAAATTGCTGTACTACCAGAATTATTATTTCAAATCAAAATATGCTACATGTCATAGTGCTAGATGGAGACAAGACAGACTGTACTTCTGACCTGCTCTTCTTTGGAAGTCACAATTGAAGCTTGAGAAAAACAAGCAACGGGACTGGTAAATAACTGAAGTCCAAACAAGTCTAGAACTATTTTGGATTTACCAGAATAACTGCCCAACAGCCCTTTCACTGTTCAGTTTTGTTCAGCCCAACTGGTAGACTGGTGTGACTGGCAGAATGACAAAGCACCAAAAAACACACTGAACTCTTCTCTACTGCACATTTTACTAGCCACCTGCCAGGGCCATATGAAGAGCAAAAGTGTTACAGAAGTAGGTTATCAAATCTGGAGTCAAAAAGGTCTCTTCCTTCTAGACCAAAATAATTCACTGGAGTTCACTCATCGTCTGGCTTAAGGAGAGTACTGAATGCTACTTCTAAGCATCAAAGCGTCCCTTGAACAAAACCTTGTTTCTGTTTTGCAGTTTCCAGAGATTTACAGTCAACTGATGCTCAGGAACATTCAATATAATCAGTCAGAAAGATCCCAGTGAACAGATATTTCACCAGGGAATAAAAGACTACACCAAGTAAAAATGGCACAAAAGCAAGCACATGCATTCAATGACAAGCTAGCCAATGAGGCCTGAAAAAATACAGTAACAGCAAATAAGGACTGAAGAAAATATTGCAAACTTTCAACAGATTTTATTAGCCTAGTTTCTAAACTACCTGTTAGGGAGATTTATATTTCAACTGCAAACAGAGAAATAAATGCAATGGGGAATAAAACATACCCTTGGTGTTTTATATATATATATATATATATATATATATATAGTTGCTTTATACAGAACCAAAGAGGTAAAATTAAGATTACAGAGCCATAGTTATGCCTTTTACATTTATTCTTCAGGTATAAGCATACAGTGTAAACTTCTGGAACTGTAAGAAGAAAGAAATCAGCTAGTTTCTAAGCTGGATTTCCCATGGCAGAACATTACCAAATCTTTATTTTACACATCTTATTCATTTGCCTGCACACAGGTTAAACCTGCAGACTGCCCTTGCAAGAGACTAGGGAGATAGTAAGATAAAACAACCAAAGGCATTGCAAAAGCACATACTCATAACTAAAATTTAACCAGTTTCTTTGCCTGCTACCAGGACGGCTGCCTACTCTTCTCAAGTATACTCTTAACAGCAAGCTGAAGCAGCTTGGGGGGATTTTTGCCACTCCCTACTAGTCTGTTTTCAGAACTGAAACCACAGAAGGCCTGGAACAAAATACAGGATTCTATTAATATTCTAGAATTAGTCAGATCACTGAAGGTTTTATAGCTTATTTCCAAAAAGGGTTTCACAGGTTTTACTTCCAAATGATTCAAATGGGCCAGCTGAAGAACTGCAGAATATAACATTCAAAGACTCTAAAGACAGAGGATGATGGATAATTTTAAAAGTGGCTGAAATTATATTGCCATCTACAGGCCACACGCACACAAGAGAAAAAGGAATTATACCACCAAAGTAGAGGAGAGAGCAAAGAAAGCTAGAGGTAAGAGGAGAGCAGACAAGCAAACAAGAACTTACCAGAAGACTTTTAGCTCTCTCCCCTGACCATCAAATCCCTGCCATGAATCCAGCTCAACCTAACATTACAGTTCAAAATTTCCCTAATTTAGCACCCTAGTACAGATCAAGAACTTCAAAGAAATGGCAGGTTAAGTACCTTCCATTTTGTGATTCCTGGCATCCTCTTCAAACCTGGTAACTCGGAAGAGACATCAGCAAGTTCTAAGGCACCTGAAATCCCAAGAATATGGACAGACTTAAAAACAGAATTTAAGAGCTGTATTGCTAATTAAATGGTTTTCCTCCAAGCTTTAGGACCATTTTCAGAACAGTGCTTTTTAAAAATTTCAAGAAACAAAATGCTACACAACGACTACCATGTAAATTAACAAAGATGGTAAGAACTGCTAATAATAGCTACATAAGCTTGCAACATATAAATTAACCAAAATATAATGATTCAACATTTTTTGTAGCAGCTGCATAGAGTCATGCTCTACAACCTGTCTCACTGAACATCAGTTTTCCAGGCAATGCAATAATTTAAGTTTTTATTCTCATTTACTTAGTATGTGGATTTACTACACTGATTTAAGTATTTTTCAAGGAATACCTTTTGGGATAACAAAGCCTTCTAAGAGGCCTGCTATAGTCTCATTTTATGGACTTACAATCTCAATATATTCCAGTATGAGAAGAAAAAGAATTTATTACTTTTTAAATGGAAAGGAAAACTCCCAAACTGTTTAGCACTAAGGTAAGTACTATCAAACTAACAGGACAAAACACTAGGTGCCTAAAATACGTCAAATTACTAAAAGAAACATCAACAGAGCACAACTTAACCTACTGCATTAAAGCTTTAAACTGCCGCAACACCAGAAAGAGTGACACAAAAATTTACAGTTTAAATAGGTGATCTCTCCAGAGAAGGGTAACTTAAACATTTCTTTTTTGTGATTCTGAATACCTAAGTTATTTAACAGTCAGGTAGGCTTTTCCTCATGTTGTACACAATTCATCAGCCAGTTCTACATGACTAACCATTTACTCTTACAGTAGCAGTTTAAGCAAGTCTTTTAAATAAATGAAAAGTGATACATGAATTCACAGACAAATTCAAAGATGACATTTCAAATGTGATTAAGCTTGATGTTTGCATCCATCCTTTGAATACTCCTGTCTCCCTACAGTATGACTTCAGCTGATGTCTCAAGACTGCACCAGACTGATCAGACACTAAAAATCCATCAGAAGTACTACAATTTCCATTAGTTTCTATATGGTACAAAAGTTCCCTTTCCTTACTCCTTCAGCCTTAAGGGGAAAGCAATGTCATGTCTGCTCCACAGGTAGCAGTGTAACACTGTGCTAGAAAGTACCAATAATCCTTTGGACTGACCTGAGCAAATTCTTGAGGTCCATGCCCCTTGCAGACCACTGTGCTACCTCGCCCTTCTTTAGCTACACCTATGTTCAAGTTCCAAGAATAACTATCACTTGCTGGTACACATCACAGCCTCTAAGTACACTTCAAAATACCTCCACTGGGCAGAGACTAGATCTGAATGTCACACCCAGTCAAGATCCTCCCTTTCAAGTACTCAATTTGCCTCAGATGCTGCAACTGCTGACCTTTGCTAACATCCATACTGCTTGATGCCCCTATCCAAACCAGTCATTGTTAAATTTAACACTGGCTTACTACAGCCTTCAATAAGGCAAGCATAATATAATTTACTAGAAGCATCTGTGCCTACCACAGAAATGACCTCTAAATAAAAATATCCTTTGAATGGAAATTAAATACTCAATTCCTAATTAACCTGCAAGCACTTTATCTAAACTGCTGTTTCTGAGACAATGAAATTTCATTTCATGGGGCCAGAATAGTGATGGGCACAAACAAAACGTTACACAAAACAGGCTACCAACTTCCAGAACAAGTGCAGCTCCAGGAGCAATACAGCTTCTTCTGCTCTGTAAAAGGCTCAATTTAACAAAGTTTGTGGAACTTTTCATGCCAAATCCCATTAGATGTCTTTAAATTTCAGGTTACTGATTCAGAAAAAACAGTATCCACCAGCTACTAAATGGGCTGCTAAACCCTATCACAAAGTGATGCCACACAGCATCCCAGCTCATCTCAGTTTTTCCACCTCTTGTTACCTCAGCCTTCATATGCAAGTCAAAAACGTAAAAAATCCCATGAGTTTAAAGACATTAAAATTTCAGACGTTAAAATGTGGGTCAAAGGATGTTAGAGGTACCAGTGAATCACCTACTGATACACAATAACCACCCTCTAACAGCTTAACTACACTCTAGGCTTTTTACTCCAATAGTATATAGCAGCAATGTTCCATGCTGGGTTTTCCAAAGGAATTAGGAATGTCAAGACATGGACTCCAACCAGTGGCATCAGTTAGCAGAAGCCAGCTAACAGAGACTGAATTCCAGTGATCCGTAGAAGTGTCCCGTATCATAAACACAACTTTTAAGGTTTTATATTTGCAGCCCATTTAAGATGCTTATAGCAACATTCATGAAATCCTACTTGTACCAAAACTTTTTGTAGCTTTGCAAACTAGAAGCATATCATCCGCACTAATCTTATCACTAGTACCACCATGTATTTATCTTTTTTAGGGCTGAGAAAAAACACACACAAAAAAAAATCGCCCACAAAAGAGTTCCCCACTCTGCCCAAGCTTGCATTCTCACCTTGACTCTTTTCCAGCAGAGCTGCGATCACAGCTTCATTTTCGATAGGATTCAATGAACATGTAGAATACACCATTCTCCCGCCTTCTGCCAGCTGTTCAACACCACGGGTTGCAATTCTCAGCTGCAATCTAACAGAACACTCTTGGTCTAGCCAGCTGTCACTCAGGAATCCAAAAGAAGCTATACTGCAGATACACAACTCTCCATGGACTAAACCAGCACTTAGGGAGTTCCCCAGCTGTCACCAGCATACAAATTAAAGTCACTTTTAAACTAAATCAGCTCCTTGAAGTCTACACTGCAGACACACTCAGAATTACACTTACTAAATTAAAACAGCTACTAGGTAAAACAGTAGCACTGATGCAAGGTACCGTTAATAATAACATTCTGTATTTTGTTCTTTCTAGTGCCCCATCAAGTTTATTATAAAGTACTCAACACTAGAAATATAACACCCCAAAATATAACTTTTCCCAGAAATCCAGAGTTAAAATGAGGAATAATCTAACTATTACAAATATTACACACAACACAGCTGAGTTGGCACTGGGTTTTTTTTGAGAAAGGTATCACTGAGCTGGACCACCAGTTTAGACCCTATCTGCATACTTAAACTGAATTAAAATCTGCAAGCATGAGTGAGTTACCAAGCAGCCACAGGTCAGCTAAGTCACACTAACCAGGGGCATCCCCAGCTTGTCACAAATACACAGTAAAATGTTCTAGGTTTTCTCATCTGCATTTCAACCTGCATTTTATCATGTGCCTGCACTAGGCTAAGTATTCATTCACAATTAGTTAACATAAATCAATCTCAGGTAACTGAAACAGCTTACGTACAATCTCTAATATCATAAAGGCTTTAAAATATTACTGTTAAATTTTACAAGGTATTTTCCAACAGTATTTGGAACACTAACAATCCCACCCAAATGATTTGCTGTTTTACTAGCTACTCTGTCTAAATCAATTCAATGAACACCAACATGTGAGATATTCATAAGAATACAAGCAATTTAGATCCACATGCTCCACTCCTCACATCTGAAACACTACCCTTCCTCTGAATAGCACATAGGCTCTTGATTTGAGAGAAAAGTGACTCAGTGGCTCTTCCTAGTCTGTGCTTTGTCATATATTAACATGTGAATGCATGCAGATGTTAAAGATTAGAGAAAAGGAGGAGAGAGAAATGAAAGAAGTGCAGATGTGCACTAAGCATTTTTACCCATGGAGCTGCAAACTGTTTTGTGTTGTCCACTTCTTCCATACATCAATGTTTTTCCTCATGGTTCCATCTCCGCTGCAACAGAGGTTGAATAAGTTTGTATTATTTGTGCATAAAACTGATTTCATATCCAAGTCATTTATAGCAGAAAAATAATTTACAGTCCTCCCACATTAACTAGTTTTCCTACACTGCACTGTTTGTTTCCTCACTGCCTTCGGACTTCAGTACCCTGAGTGTAAGTTCAAAATTTGAAGCCCTTTAACTGACCAAATTTAAGGACCACTTGGAATGAAAAAAGTTCACCTTGATTCACTATCCCCACACCTAAGACAGCTTAAGGCGTTCATATGTTTTGGAACTTCCTGTAAATCACAATTCACTAAGCAACTCAAAAAGCATGATCTGGTAACAGAAAAAAATTGAGCACTGCACTTAGTGTAGTAAAATCCATGTATTCAAGTTTACATGCAAGATACCTGCAGGGGACGTCACATAAAATCCTGTCATAGAAGAGGATCTCTTTTCTTCCATCAACATCTATTTGTAGGTTAGGAATGCTGGAGGCATCATGATTTACCACCATGATGCACGGACTGTTTAATCTCTTTGCCTGATGAACCAGCAAATAGCAGCGCTTGTTGTCGACATCATTAGCAATTACAAACCCCTCTGGGAACATAAAATAGTGGGAAGATGCTTTACTATTCAACAGCTAAGTAATTTTACATAGTTTATTACCTTATATTCAAAGTTGTGTAAATCTTTCACTAGGGATTTTTACTTAAAAGACTGCTCTGCTCATGAATAGGGGAGTCCTTACTGAGTATAAAATAACTTAAAAGTATGTTGAAGTGTCATAGTCAAGAGTTCTAGCTTCCATCTAGTGGCAGTAAGACACAGCCAAGGGCCCTTCAACTTTTCAAAGCCCTTGTAACAGAGAAAACCCCCACTATCACCAAAGACAATCTCTACATCAGCAATTTTTCAGCAGAACACAGAAAGGATCCACGCTCTCCCACAACTTTACAGTTTCAATGGGCAGTATTTTTCACCACCATCTAACAGAAAGCAAAGATTCTAAAACTTACAAAAAAGATAAATATCACAACTACTTTAGTTCTAAAGAAACTTAATCCAGCGTGTGCAGGATAGCACTAAACCAATCTACTAAGTAAACCTGATATATATACAAAAATTAAGCTCTAATCACAGGTATTGTAGTCTGAACTGCAAAAATATATATGCAAAATTCACCTCTCTCCTTCACGCCAAGAAAGCCCATGAAGTTTCAAATCAGAGGTGGGGTACCCTTCATCTCATATCACTAAACCACCTTGGGAATTCAGTATGTACTTAAATGCAGTTACTTGTCTGCAATATTAAAAATAGCTTCCTACAAGAAAAAGCAGAAATTCTAAGTCACAAAAGTTTTTAGTAGTTTTTCAGACTTACTGGGAAATGGAACATTCATGTCTGCATGCAACATTTCAATGAGCTGTGCCGTCTTAGATCCAGGTGCAGCACACATATCTAGAATCTACAAACACCAGAAAGTTAAAAAAAGTCCTGCTTTGTGACTGCTTTGTAAATACTCAATAAATTTACAATGTGTTCTTGTTTAAATCAAGTATTTTTGCATATGCAGAATTATTGTTCTGAACACCAGTTTGGAAAAAACCAAAGTACGGGCTTGATCTTTGTATGCTTTGCCTTTGAGAGTCTAAAATACAAACAAGACTGTACTTTGTAGGGAACAAATACATCACCTGAAATACAACTGAAAGAGGAAACTGAATATAGATATGGCACTATGGTCCTCTTACCAGCTCACACGCAATTCCAACCAAAATTAACTGGAACTTTACATATACACACACATATTAAGGGCAACGTTACACTCCAGAGCAAGTAGTACTTGTCTTTAAACTATTAGTAAATTAATCAGAGACAGCTGATTACACAGATTTTATAAAAATTAATTGCTATTCATCCACACACATTTGCATTTTAATGCAAACAATCAGGGTTGCATAATCTCGTTTCTATATTTTGAAGAAGGACTTGGGAAGTGTTTGAACTGCCCCGAGGCAGCTGAACTGAACAGAACAGACCAGACATCAACACCTAAATTCTAGTGTATTTCTCCCTCCTAGTTCATCAGGAACGAGTCATTTTCACAGTAAATCCATTGACACCTAACACTGTCCTCATAAGTAAGGAAGTTTAAAATGTTTTCTCTTTCCTAATTACAGATTTTCAGGAACACATGTAGATCTCCTGGACCTTTGGTTCCAGTAAAATTAGCTGAAATCATGCAACAGGATAAAAGATTGGAATGGATCTGCTCAGATCCCCCTGGCATGAACAAGACTAAACCAGATGACAGCCTCCAGAGAAAAACAAAGAGAGCTCCACAGAGCATGTGGCACTGCCGCACTAACACATCATAAAACATACCCCTTAAGGCAGGATCAGATCTGCTCTTCAAAGTAACAACTGTGACACTACTGCTTTCTACATTTGCAGGTAATGCAAATGATATTGAAGAATACACAAGGGTAAACATGGTCTAAAACTTCCCCACAAACTGATGGTGAGGAAAATTGAATTGTGAAAAACAGATTAAAAATGAACACAGATGCAGAGAGGCTTGACAGTCATTAAGTTGATCCTTGTGCAAGATGGAATCAGCACGTAAAACATGATGTGCGTAAAAGTGACCTGCAATTCTGGTCGTAACAAGCAGCTCAGAGGCTAAGGCACTAAGGACCAAAAAGCTCCTACATGACAACAGTCAGAGAATTGTTTCAGCAACTATTTGCTGCCTTAGCACAAGACAGGATAAAGAACCTATTCTAAGCCTGATTTATGAGCAAATCTGTGAAACCTTACACTCACTTCTGGAAAATTCCTACTGACATACAATTACCCAAGTTAAACATCCAATGTAAAGCCTGTATACTGCTAGCTTAGCATATAGAATGTAGGCTGTGTGCAAAAATACTCCCAAACCTTGTGCCTTACATTAAGTTGAATGTGTTCACTACTTGTTCAACTCCAAATAAAACTCAAAATGCACCTGTGACACATCAAGATTGAGCCTTTCAATTAAGAAAGATTAAGAGACCTTGCCTCACATAAAACAGCAATCAGTCCTGTGTCTGATACACAGGATCTTATACACCCAATACATTGGGTTGGGGTGAAAGTAGGAAAAAACAGGGTGAAAAGTTATGTATGCTAAGTAATGTTAATAAGTAATTACAACCTAGTCTCTAAAACATATGCCAGAAGTTTGAAAAACTTAAAATTTTAAGATACAGCATGAAAATTGAAGAAAGAACAGTGTGACTGCTTGACGTGCCAAAGCGACTAGCTCATTAATTTAATAGATTAAGAGAAAAAGGCCACCTTTCTGAGACAGAAAGAATCTGAGACAGATTCAGTCTGCAAGCAAGTGTAGAGCATGAAAACATCACAGAAGTTAGAACGGGAAGTTTGTTACCAGATATACCCATTCCTACAGTGTGCCATATAAAGTATCATGGGCATTCCATACACACCTCAGTTACAGTTAATAACCCATTGTGTTTAGCCACTGGCAATAGTGTGTTTCAGTTCAGCCAAATTACTTTACCTAACACATTTATGGTGCAGAAGTTTGCAACTTCTTCAAAAGGCATAGAGGAGTGAAATCTACCTGGTACAGAACATTAACATTCGGATCTGGAAAACTACATCTGTTTACAGTGTGAAGTTATAAACAGTCACCTTACTTTAAAAGCAGGTTGCACCACGAATACATAACTCAAATGCTGCTAAACACGTTTACACTTTGAAAATAAGACTATGCAACCACTTAAAAGATAAGTGTTTCTTACGGGGTACTTGAGAGAGGTGGAAAAGCAGATGTTCCTCTGACAGCGTGTTTGTGATCTGAACACTAGTTGAGTGTTGCTGCTGATGTGCAGAAAGCATAAAACATACCAATGCAAAACAGAGCTGTGTATCAGCATTGATGCTGCTGTTGTGACCTGTAGTTTAATCAACCTATCTTCAGGGAAAAAAACTTTAGTACACATTATATTCTGGAGTTACCTTATGATGAGGGCTAACGTTAAGCAGCAGAGGTGGGATCATACTAACAGCTTCCTGACGACTGATATTTCCCTTGAAAGGAAAAAGAAATTAAATTTGTTTTTATTCGCAAAAGAATGCATTTCTTTTGCAGTAAGTTTTTTAAAACGCTATGCAGCAAAATAAGAAGGCAGTCAGAAATACACTTCTATATATCTAGGTTTAAATTTTATTAGAAATTGACAAAAAAAACCCACAGTAGTCACACATTTGTAATTTCTTATAATTGCATATTTAACTTGTATTAATTCTACAGATGCAGTTTCTGCTCAAAACAGAAGAGAAACTGATTTCAACCAAGCGACAAACTACATTACTTATGGTAAGTCTTGTCATGCACACATGCACTTTTTACCAGATTTAAACATCTGGTTTCTTACAGCATCTAATTATTTTACAAGGACTCACTTTAGCATTCCCAAACAACAAAAAAAAAAATGCAATTAGTTTAGAAAGAGTATTTGTAGCTGCACTTATGTGCCAGGGGCGTGGGATGAATCACTGTCAATGGCAACATAAAATACAGATTCTTCTGAGTGACTCAACTTTTAAGGGAAAAGGTGCAGTCTCAGTCTCTTATAACATATTTCAGTAAAGCACTGCTCAGGATATGAAAAAAAAATCAAGACCTATCCAAAACTTACACATTCTGTCTCGCTAACCAGAAACTGATGAAACTTTTCCAGTTGTGGGGACTTGCGTAAGATTTTCCTACTCAAGTTAGTGTGCCAGGCTAACTCTTCCGGATACCTGGGGGAAAAGAGATGGGAAAAGGGCAGAGGCAGAAGAAACTGACACCGGGCTGGATGTCAGGAGCACGAGAGGTGCCTTATGTCCCTCCACATCACCTACCAGCTCAATGACTGCGGCATCTCGACTTTTTGGCCATCCACCTCCAGGTCCTGCAGCTCTTTGAAGTACTTTTCCTTCAAGCAGTGCAGGATCTCTTTGGCGTGGCTGCAGGGGAGAGCCGTGCAGAGGGTCAGCGGACGGAGGCCCGCAGTCCCGCGGGGTGGCCTGCCCTGGCAGGGGCCTTTCGGGGCAGGCCGGTCCCGCCGCGCCCCCGTTACCAGGCACCGCGACGCCGCTGCCCTCCTGCCCCAGGCGCTGTCCTGCCCTGCCCGCGGAGGGGGCGCTGGGATGGGAAGCCGAGATGAGGCCGCGCCGCTCGTCCCGGCGGCGCTCCCGGGGATTTCGGGATTCCGGGAATGTGGGATTGCGGGATTTCGGGATGCGGGAGCAGGTGCCACCGCTCGCGCCGCGCCGCCCCGCCACGGCCCGCGCGTGGGGGCGCGGGAGACGGGCAGGGCGCTGAGCCAATCAGAGGCGCCCCGCCGCC
>JAWWMO010000083.1:79891083-79906860 GCA_035047845.1 Dendrocincla fuliginosa | reverse complement strand
CGCGCGGGGCCGTGTGCGCGCTGTGGCGCGCGGCGGAGGGGCCGGCGGAGCGGCGGCTGCTGGAGCTCTGCTCGTACGCGCTGGTGGCGCTGGGCGCCGGCTCCGCCCTGCTGCTCCGCTTCATCCCCATGCCCTACGGCCGGTACTCCTCGCCGCGCTTCGGCTGGCTGCTGCCCGCCCGCGCCGCCTGGGCGCTGCAGGAGCTGCCCTCCCTCCTCATCCCCATCGCGCTCGCCGCTTGCGGCGGCGCCGCCATCGCCGCCCGGGCCAACCGCGTCCTGCTCGGCTGCTTCGTCCTGCACTACGCGCACAGGTGCGGCCGGGGCAGCGGGGCAGCGGGGCGGGTCAGTCTCCGCAGAGGCGGCGGCGGCTGCGGCTGTTGGCGCTGGTGCTGCCCGGGCGAGGCGGCTGAGGGTCTCCTGTGCGGTCCCTGCGGTGTCCGCGGCTCCGCTGCGGGCGCGGGAGGCAGAGCCGAGCCCAGCCGGGTGTGCCCGCCGTGTGGGGCGTGTGGCGCTCCCTCGGCTGTGTGTGCTCCATCCCTGCGCTGCGGCGGCGCCTCTGCTGGAGCCCCCTGCCAGCCTGAGGGACGCTGCCCTGAGGGAGCCCGACAAGGAAGGTCTGGCACCGCGCACCAGTGCCAGATTTTAATGCTGCGGAACGGCGGCTGTTTGCAGTTATGCCTCTCGACGTTGTCTCTGGACATAGCGGTCATTGGAGGAGTTGGACTGGATGAGGGTTTCCTCCAGCTCAGGATATTCAGTGATTCATTAAAATACTAGCAAATCTGAGGCCAAGTGCCCTGTGCTGCCGTGTACTTAACTTGTCTGTTTTATAAAAGTACTTGGAGAAGGCAGCTTAGCTGGAGCTCAGGTAAAATTTTGCTGTTCCCTTTGATTTAAGGACAGTGTCTACTGGTCATATTCCACAAATAATTTTGCAACCATACTAATACAAGAGCAATAGATTTATCAGGTTCGTGTTAAGCTCCGTGTGTGGCTGGTACAATTGTTGTTTTCTAATGTTTAGTGAGAATGGCAGGTGCTTTTGACAGAAGGTATTCCACATCCTCAGGATGGAGAAGGATGGAACATATGGTTGGTCTGGTGGCTGGTTTCGAAAGCCCGGGACTGTGTCTTTACTCCTTTTTCCACTCTTAAGAGTGAAGATATTGGCTTATGTCTGGAAATAGCTAGGAAAGTGAGACAAGGTTTGTAGAGAAAGCTGCGCTGTGCTGCAGTTTGTGTTTTCCGATTGCTTGGTGCTATTGCTAGACTGAGGGACTCTTCTACAGGTCAATGTAGACTGGCAGAGACCTCTGTTATCCAGTTCCTTTTGCTGTAATGTAGAATGCTTTAAATAATTCTATTAACGAATTTGTTACTCTTTCTTAAAAGCTGTTATGCCTGTGCTTCCTTTGGAAAGGCTATTTTGAAGCAGTAGTCCTTTGGTAGATGGAAACTGAAGAATGCTCAGGCTTCAGTAATGCTGTTCATGTACCGCAACAGATTGTAATTAAATCAATAGGCAAGTTGCACCAGAAAGAGCACGAGACCATTCACCTGCTCTTGTTTAGAGCTTGTTTATTCCCATAATCCCCCAGGAAAAGCAATCAAGATTCCTTTCCCAAATGGGTTGGCAGTTGTGGGTTTGTCATGTCTTTAGCAGGTGTCATAGGGTAGACCAAAATTGTTGAGGTGAAGCAATTGATGTTCTAAAGTGACTTTTAAGGGAGGGAGGAAACTGAGCTCAATTAGGTCAATTTTAAGGACATTGACTTTCCCATGGAAGTGCTGGGGGTTTAGGAGTAGGGATTGTGAGGCTTGGCTCATTTCAGAAAGCTTCATGGTACTACTGAGGATTTAGGACCGAAGGAGGATGAAAATAGGCTGTGCTTAACATCAGTTGCCTTTACTCCTCTAACTAAAGTGATTGCCTTCGATACAAAGTTCAAAATGTATGTCACAGAGGACTGATCTTGTTGCCTAATTCAAATTACAAAATAAATGTTTAGGTGTTAAAGCAAGTGCGACTCTCCTTTAGAACAGGGACCAAAAGCTCTAATGCTGAGAATTTGAAAAGTAGGATAGCGTGGACTATGGTTTACAGGTTTTGGACTTTAAAACTTTTTTGTTTGTTAATACAATAAATTTTCTTTCCTTGTTTGCTATAGGGCACTCATATTTCCTCTTCTGATCCGTGAAGGAAAACCAACACCATTTTTCACTTTTGTGTTAGCACTTCTGTTCTGTGTTTTCAATGGATACTTGCAGGGCCGAAGCTTGAGCAACTATGCAACATACCCTCCAGGATGGCTGAAACATCCATGCTTCATTACAGGTGAGTCAAATAATGTTATGAGAACACCAGCTGTAATTTTCCTTTGTCTTCACAGCTTTTTATTGTAATTTTATACTATATTTAATGCCATTTTGTAAGTCTTCTCATAGCTATTTCTCTTATTGGTGTAGCTGGAAGCCTTTTAACTTTTTTTACTTTGGAACTGTGAACTGACATTTCTTTCCACAATGTCAATGCTAGGTGAGCTGACTGTCGCCTTTACTCTTTAACACCAAAGTAAATAAAATTGTCAATAAAAAAGGTCATATATTTTTTTCAATGCAGAAACTCAAAGCCTTACATGGAACCAGCAGCATGCATGTTTAGAACAAAGAAAGCAGGTTTTCTGTGCAACGTGTAGATTGAACTGAAGCAGACAATCTCATGGAGTAAAAATCTAGGAAGGGTAATTGCTAATTACTGAGATACCACTGCTAATGCCACAAGATCCTGGTGGGTGTCAGGATATTTACACGTGATACACACACATGCCCCAACACACCCACCCTTGTAGTAGGGGTGAACTTCGTCAAAGGACAAAACTGGCCCAGGAGGAAGTGGGTGGAGGGGTTGATCATTCACTTGTGATCTGGACGGGAGGTTACATTTATACTTGAAGTCATGGATATGATTAAAAGGCTAAGATGCTTAGTGATGAAGTACTGTCACCCTATTTTTTTTTTTTGATTCCTAGGTATCTGTTTTTGTTGACTGTTAAAATCATAGAATCATTTTGTGATGAAATCTTTACTAAAGGATCTCTTTCGTCGGAAGATAAATCAGAATATTTTGCCTTGTCAAAGGCGGAGTACTGAGCTGTGTAGATCCTTGATCTGAACCAGTACCCTCTTGTTGTTATTCTGTAGCCAGAGCAAGTTAGGGTTTCTCCAAGATTTTTCAAGCCTTTCATAGCAAGAAAAAAGTTTTTGTCTTTATTACAGTGTTATTATGGATGACAATAGAGGACCACTGTGCCAAATGCTGTTATAACTACGTAAGATTGAAGAAATTGAAATCAAAGTAGGTTCTCTTCCCAAAATGAGGAGGTAGTACTGCTTGTGTGCTAAAAGTGAAGAAACATTCACCAAAATTATAGTATATCTAATATATAATAGATTATAGTATTATAGGTATATAGGATACATTATAGTATATCTAATAATAAAATATAGTATATTTAATCTATCTCATGATGATGTATTTACACTGACTACGTAGTTGAAAGGACTATGGTAAAATCTTGCTACAAAAGGCACTTTACATATGGCATCTGCACACCTTGACTGCTAATGAAAACTTGTGCTGCATGACCAAAAGGTTAACAAACATGCTTATTCTGCTACAAGTTTTAGAATGTAGGCAGATAGTGACAAGTTGATCAAACAACTTTTTTTTTTATTATTTATATGGGTAAATAATCAAGAGAGCTTTCAAGCAGACACGTAAGTTTTTCTGCAGAGCAGACATTTCCTCCCAATAGATGTGGAAGCAGACAGCTAGGTCCTTTAAGTAAATGCAGCCCACAAGGGCTTGAGAGAAGAAAGCTGCCTAACATCTTGTTTGAGAAGCAAGGTCCACTGACATCTGTAGCTTCACTAAGAAAGGTAGTTTAAGTCTTGGTAAAGTGTGCTCTGACAACCTACCGGTCTTGCAATGTGGCCTTATACACCTGGCCATACAGTTAATGCCTTTGCTGAGATGGATTTCTCTGTATTGAAGAAGAGCCATCTGAAAGACTTGAGTTATAGGTGTAAAAACGTTTCTTTATCTGGTATGTGAAGTGACTTTGTCCTAGAAGCACATCACTGTCATATTCTTGGTAATTTAAGTAAAACTGGTAACTTCAGAGGTGGATTCAAAACAACACAACAGACCTATCCTCAAAACCCAAATCTTGCTGCTTCTAGTAGCAAGAAATGCTGCCTTCAAAGGAAGACAGCATAGGTAATGTGTTGCTGAAGGATGAAAATAAGGAATTTCAGTCCTAAATTCCTTTAGATTTATCTCATAGCTATAGCAATAAGGCATAAGGATGCAGAATGAGAGAACAATCTCAGGTTCTATGGAAGCCTGGTGTAAATGGCTAAACTGTTTTGCTGAATGACACAAGTAAATGGTACATTAAGTCCTTCAGTTTTATTTCTTTTGTTGCACGAAAGTCTGTTGTGGAAACTCTGGTATGTTATCAGTAAAAAAAGGAGAGTGGGGCTAAGATACGTCCCTCTGGGAAGAATGAGAATGGCTGTTTCTTCCAGTGTTTAGACAAACACACTAAATTATTTTTCTATTGTGGAAGTTTGGGAAGTACACACATTACATCTGCATATGTGCCCATGTATACCTTTATATAAGTCTAGCACCATAAGAATAAGCCTCACACTTGAGGCAGTTTCCTGTCTAGGGAGCTGCTGATCACTGTGAGCTCCGCTGGGACTGGCTGCTTACATTACTACTGTTTTTGAGACAATATGCATAACGTGTGATACATGACTGTAGTTTTCTTTCTGAGCAAGTGCTTTCACTGATTGTACTGAAGATAGTACTTTCAATATTTCTTTTCAGGTTTTATAGGGTGGTTGATTGGCATGGCAATCAATATTCATTCTGATCATATCCTCAGAAATCTGAGAAAACCAGGGGAAACTGGTTACAAGATACCAAGAGGTAAGGGAAAAATGGTATAGAGATTCATACAGCAAAAGTATTCTCTCAGAAGTGGTAGGGAGACTTGGGACTGGGGAAGTGGCTCATTTTATTTTTTTCCCTCTTAAGCCAAGTATTGTAAGGAATCTGTTTCATGATACCACTTGTCTTGTGCAACTTTTTGGATTTCTTAAACCAACTTTGGCTGTATTTTTAAAAAGGGGTAAAAATGTCACAGTATTTCACAACTTTTCTGAGACTCAGCAGCTGAGTGGAGAAAGAAGAACTAAATTATCAATGCAGCACAGTGGCAGAAGGGGAATGCAGAAAATACCCAGTGGCTGGCACATCTAATGTCCTGTGTATGAAGAGGGAGGTATCTCAGGTGATCATAGAGCAGCAACTACTGTGGAAAGGGAGGCAGAGGACAGAAATCCAAATGAATTAGGGCATTATAAATTTCCTTCATGGGAAAATGGAGAACATGAAAGGTTTTCTTATGGAGCCTATTGAAGTGTTAAGGGTCATTGATGCTTTTGGAAACATTAGACTCTTTCAGGTACATTACAGTCACTGAGAGAAGAAAAATAATAGTATCTCTGAATTCTGCTGTTTCTCTGTTTTTTTTTTCTCTTAGTTGTCGCTTTCTCTCTGTTATTAGTTTTGTCCTTTTTAATGAAACTGGAAGAACTAAGATATATCAGGCAGTAGACTGTTATTTTTCACCCAGAAGCTAACTTACAACTTTAGTAGATGTAAATCCAAGTGTTTATGTGAAAAATGAATATGAACATACTGTACTCTGTTCAGTGTACAAAAAAAATCTGAAGGAAATAAGATGTTATTTGCTGAAAGACCAGGAGGAACAGATCTTTTTGATGTTGCTTATCCAGTTTAAGTGCTAGAATTTCACCTCTCATTTGACAAAAAAGTAGAGTAATTAAAGCAAGGTCAAAACATGTCCTTTATTGCACTTGCCAAATACTTGTTTGTTTAGTCCCACTGGTAAAGCACATACTGAGATGTTATCAATTTGTACACTGACTTTGGAATTAGGGTGAAAGTTCTGATTTTTACAGAATTCCTGGCAGATGAGTACTGAGTGTTTATGCATAATTGTCTGTACAACAGATTTAACAGACTGCCAATTACTTTTTTCACTGAGTGTCAGGGCTAGAGCAGTAGACCTGATGAAGAATGGGAACGAAAGGGCAACACATTTTAAGCTAGAGAATAAATTTGGAACTTTACCTCATAATAATAATATTGTTCATCATTAACTTAATTTCTGAAGTACTTAAAGAAATGAAATATTGTAGGCTAATAACCCTTTGACTATTTTCTGTGACTCAAGGGGAACATGTCCATTTTTTCATGTTATGGAAATGGTTTAGTTTATGATCAAAGAGACAGATTGATATATTGTTAAATAATTATTTATGAAGGCATGTGCTTGCTTCTGATACTGGTAAATCTGCTTTTCATTCATTATTTAAAGAGGAAAAATAGAGCTAGACAAGGTCTGTCTCAGAAAGAGGCCTGAAGTGATCCTTCATAGTACAACTTGAACTGATAAACACTGCTTCCACCACCTTTAGAACTTATATAGAGTGTTGGTGATGTAGCTCTTATTTGATAACAGTAAAAGATGGCATTGGACATCTTGATTAGAGTGTGTTTGAAACAACTCTATTCTGCTTTCAGGAGGGATGTTTGAATATGTCAGCGGAGCCAACTTTTTTGGAGAGATTCTGGAATGGTTTGGGTTTGCCCTTGCCTGCTGCACCATTGAAAGCCTTGCATTTGCATTGTGTACTCTTTTCATCTTGGCTTCAAGGGCAAAGCAACACCATCAGTAAGTGTTTTTGTCTTGTAATTTCTGTTGTCTCTGCCACAGTGCATTTACATTTCACAAATTACGCCTCATCACATAGGGATGTCGCAGAGCAGGTCTTGTGAAAGAGTGCTGCTTAGGGGAGAATATGATAGAGAATACTCTGAGAAGATGAAGCACTGCAGAATTTCAGCGAGATAGTACTGAGCATAAACACAAACAATGTACAATGAGGTGGTCAAAACAATGTTTAAATGACAGTAGTTCATCCTGGATCTGTAAAGATTATAGACAAGTTTGGCAATATTGTCTTAATTATTGTATATTATATTTTTCCTTGCTGCTTGAACTGGTTTCTACAATATTAAAATTTTGAAAATCATTCTAAAGTAGTATTTGACAGGCACACTTTATGGTGAAGTCTACAATATTGTCTGTAATCAAGTGAATGGACAATATGAAAACAGTTCTAGTAGAGGATATTTAATAAAGTTCCTGCTCTAATTAAATAGTTTGACTGCTCATATACTCTATTCATAGTGTGGCTTTCCTGCTAACTGGACCGTAGTTTGTGAAGAGTAGTTTCTTTATTATCTGTAAGGAATAGCAAGTTTAAAGGAATTTTAACATATTAATCTTATTTTGGTTATTTTCAGCTTCCTGCTTTGGCTCTCATGCTGAAACTTAGTGGCATAACAGGAAATAAACATGAATTTATGGAGGGAAATAGGTTGGAAAAAATGCCATTGCTAACATCTGTGAGGGCAGCCATGGGTATGTCTAGTGGAGTCCTGAAAACCTCCAGAAACAGAGGGTTTCCTGCACCTCATTTATAGTGTGTTCTGGGTCTGTATTACTCTCCCAGTGAACAAGGTTTTTTTTCTACTACCCAGTCTGAACCTTGCCAGCCTGTTGCTTATGACCATGTTTCCTTACTTTTTCACCTGCTATTAGTGAGCCGAGTTGCTGAGTATCTTGTGTGTTAGGAGGAGTATCTGGAGGTTGTCCAGTCAGCTGGTATGACTCGCAACCACCCTTTTGCCCAGGGCCTCATCTAATTGAGTTCTGAGTGTCTTCAAGGTTGAAGGCTTCAACATGTCTCTGACAAAGCACTGAAACAGGATTTTCCTCATTCTCATGGGGAAGAGGGATTTTTTTCCTTGTGACCAATTGGAATATTCCATGTTGCGACTCTTATCTCTTGGCATAGTTGCTGTGTGCCTCCAGGAAAGGTATAGCTCTGCCTTCTCTTGAATATTGCAATAGGTGTTGGAAGACTGCAATTAGATGTGCCTCTGCACTTTTTTTTTCTAGCCTGAATAAACCTACCTCTCTCAATATCTCCTCTTATGTTCTAGCTATGGAGCTGTCCTACTGACCACTGTTTGTGAACACCTCTATTGCCACAGGAAGCCAAAAACTGGAGGCAGTAATGCAGATGCATGCTCTCAGCTGCTAAATGGTGAAGAGAATAAGCCCTTCTTTTGACTTGGTGGCTCTGTACTTGTTAAGGCAGGCCAATACGCACTTGGCTTTCATCATTGCAGGGACCCATTATTGACTCATCCTTAACTTGTTCACCAGGATGTTCATGTCCTTTTGTGCAGAACTGCT
Source organism: Dendrocincla fuliginosa (assembly GCA_035047845.1). Taxonomy (NCBI): domain Eukaryota; kingdom Metazoa; phylum Chordata; class Aves; order Passeriformes; family Dendrocolaptidae; genus Dendrocincla; species Dendrocincla fuliginosa. The sequence continues at coordinate 79,898,432 of JAWWMO010000083.1, read as the reverse complement.
ATCTAGCCAGGCAGCCTCTACCCTGCACTTTTGCATCGGGCCACTGCATTCCAGCTGCAAGAGTTGGCATTTCAGTCATAATTTTGCTCCATTGTCTTGAGTAACTCCCCTTCAATGACCTGCAGGCAATAACAGGGATCCTTAGTCTCCTCCTTGCTAAGCTAAGCAATGCCAGGCTCCTCTGTTTGTCCTTGTATACTATGTTTTTCAGGTTCAAATTCCATTGTTGGTTTCCATCAATCATAAGCCTTGATGGCACTACTCTTTCAGAACATTAGGAAAAGCTAAATGTTGTTAGAGGAAGTAATTTGCGCCAAATGAATAATGCATAAAAATGGAAGAGGGGTACAAGAAAAAAAACCTCCCAAACAAATGAAAATAACAAGCCCATGTAAATAAAGAAACATTATAGTGTAGTCTGTTTAGTTTAAAAAAATTTGGAATAAATTATAGTATAATGATGGTATTCCACAGCTGCAGGTTATTGTGCATTGCATGTTTTGTTCTTTGCTTATTCCAGCCTTGATCTTGCAGTTAGCTATTGATAATATAAATATCTGCACCTCTGAGGAGCCAAGGTGAAGTTAATTCTTTTATTTCAGAGAAGCAGAAGAATAGGTATTTGAAAATGGGAGTAAATATCTTTGCTATAAGGTCAAAAGACAAATAACCTTTGATAGTGCTATGTATGCATTCTTTGTTATTTTGTCTAGATTTGAAAATGCTGTTGATCTTTGAGAGGTATTAGCAGTAAGGCTAGTATAATGTTTTTCATGTTCAGTTTGATTATCCAAATCCTGACTGAAACTGAAGATGTTTCTATGCAGTATGGGACGCTCATTCCAGTAGGTGAAGTATCCCTTGCTTCTATGTGAAGTCATTATGCAATTACATGTTTTTAGTTTAATTTCTTCCTCCTCTACTTCTAAAATGCAAATACTCAGGATGCATAACAACATACATTTTTAAAGAACAGGTTATTGCTTCCCTGACTGCTCCCACCATATCTGTTCATTTGACTTCCCGTTGCTGGCAGCAGTAACTTTAATTTTGCTGTAGCTGGTGATTAGATGTTGTTGGATGAGTGCAATATATGCCATTTTTGTATCCAGAGTAGGTTTTAAAGGAATTTTTTTGTTTGTAGACAGAAAACATATGGATTAAATTGAACACATTATACAATTACTTAATTTCTTCAACAGCATTTGAAAGACTCAATACTCATGAGATTTTTGTCTGTTTTTCAGATGGTACCTTGAGAAATTTGAAGACTACCCGAAGGACAGAAAAATTGTGATCCCATTTTTGTACTGAACTGTGTTTTAACACTATGAGATGAATGCTTTTAGTAACAGCTAACATTTCACAGGTGGTGGCAAGTTAAAAACATACTCTGATCCTCACTGTGACAAAGCCTTTCCATCAGTGCTGCTATTACTTACTGCTTTTTCCTCTTAAGGGTAACCCAGAATCTGATGGACATGGTGAATAGGAACAGAAATGCTTTTCCAGCAGTGAAGCACCTTCATAAATAGCTTAGGAAATGAGTCTGACTGTCTATGCAGGCTTCTGCTGTTTCCACTCAACCTAGTCACACTGTCCTGAGGATTGTGCTGTGAGCTCAGTAACTCTCACTGCAGTCTGGATGGTGTGTTCTGCCTATTATTTGCCTGCATACACAAATAAGGTTGATTTTATTTTTTTCCTTGCCTTTTGAATCCTTTCTCCTCCCCTATCTGCATTTTCAGGAGAGTTGATGATGCAGACCAAGGAATTTCATGAATACAGTTGCTGTTGGCTGTGGCAGTGTTCTTCCGCCTCTTTGTACTCTTACATATGGAGGGATACTGTATAGATAATATTTAATGCTATTTACATAAGTTGTAGTGCTATCTTGCCCAAATAATAGATTAATATTGTCATCTACCTCTTAAAATTAATAGTTATCTCAATATGCATTATGTCTTCTCACTCTAAACTGGTTTTGGAAGGCATTCTTTACTTAGGATACTTAGGCCAGTCTAGCACTATTAAAAATTGTGTAATGTTTTCTAACTTACTTTTTAAAAAAACCTTGGGATTTTTACAAAATTTTCTTACTATGTTGTTAAAAAAAAAAAAATCAAGCGTTTTACTACTTCTGTTAATAACATTCTAGATGATTTTATATTCTGGAATATTTTGTGCTTCTTGTCATGTTAATGTCAGTGCTCATACACCAACTTTTTACTCATGAAGGACTCCAGAATGGTTTCAAGAATGTGATGAGATTCCAAGCATACAGACTTTTTAGTTTCAGCCACATCTGCGTTCTTTGCATGCTTGTGATAATAAATAATTTTTTTAGAATTCCTAAGAAAAACTCAACAGAAAATTTTAAAGAAATCCAACAAAAACCAAAACACAACAACCAAATTATAATAATTTTTAAAAAAACAAAATCAAACAAATGAACAAGAAGAAAAAAAAACTTCCACAAAATCTAAAAATTCTCCTGCTAATGTAATTTGGAAATAAATGGAAATTTTTGCCAAGTGTCTTCTGATCTGTTTGCACTTTATGTTGGATTATGTTCTTCAAAACAAGTTGGTAATATCATTTTGCCAGATGCTAGGTTTTTCAGTATGGTATTGTAGTAAGATTTGTCTAAAGCTCAAAATTCTTTCTTTACTGTTGAGTTATACTGCTGTAGTAATCAAAGTAAGGTATTTGATGAAATTTACCTTTAAAATTTTAGACATTAGTTTTCTAACTTACCTACAGCTGAGCCCTTGGACTGCCAGTGGCTCTTTGTAATGTTGGCTGGGAGGATGATTGTCCTGCTCTCAGCCAGTATGCAAAAAGTCTGTCTTTGGGAGAACATAGGAATACCCATTCCTTGATGCTATTGTCATTACTTGATTCTATAACTGTTCAATTCTTTTAGTGTTTACATGTTTCTTCAGTGTTTTACAGGAAGTTTGAGGCTTCCCCTGTTGTTTTTGTTACCATGCTATAATTTAACGCTTTGATCATAGATATTTTGATGAACACTCAGTCATGATGTTCCCTGGAGAGAGAGAAGATAGCGAAGAGAATGATTTACTCCTCAATGCTAAAGTGGAGTTAGTGGACAATAAAAGTTGTCAATAAAGTCAGCAGAAGTTGACACTTAAAGCATATTCTGAAGAGAATTTTAGAAGCTAGTCTTTTATATCAGGAAATTTCTAAACACAGTCAGATCTGTAGCAATTTTTTAAATCCTGCTGTCTAAATCATTCAGGTATCAAAATCTGTTCTGCTGGGGAAAAAAATATACAGTATTCAAAGATCACTATCTACTTGAAGTGTTTAAATTCTTGCACAGTTTATGCTGAATTAGTGTCTTGTACCTTCAGGGATATTTGTTAAAAAATCACTAATGAGACAACCAACCACTAAAACAATCAGGCTGCAGCACTTTAGTCTCTAACACATCATCTCTTCATAAAAGGGGGGGAAAAAAAGGCAAAGATTCTTTTAATAGTAAATGATTAAAGGTCTTTGTGTTCAGTATGTCTCCTTACATTCAAACACTCTAGCTCTCTAGTCAGTAGTCTTTTATCATAGTTCACAGAAAATTTGTACTGATGCCTCAGTTTTGTTCTACTTAAGCTGCTAAGTACTTATCTTGGCTAAAAGTTCAGCTGCTTTGCTCACAGAATGTTAATTTACAGTTTGTCTATAGTGAGATGGGGTTCTGAAGTGTGATGGTCTGACAGCATATCCCTGTTCTTTCTCCTCCTACAGAAGAGGAAAAATGAAGGTCTATGGGATGTGTATGTCTGCATGTTTAGAAATTCTAGCTAATTGGATTAACAACAAAAAAAACCCAAACCAGAATGTTTTGTTCTTTGTGTCATTATTATTCTCACTGCTTCTAAAACCTTCCCTAAGTAAAGTACAGATGTTATTTGCGGCAGTTTATTAGAGCCACAAGTCTTATGAGGAGCAGTCAGTGAGCTGGGATTGTTTAGTGTGTGTGGGGGGGATTTAGATTGGATAATGGAGAAATTTCCTCACTGAAAGGATGGTCAAACACTGGAACAGGATAGTCAGGGAAGTGGTGGAGTCACTGTCCCTGGTGGTATTTAAAAGATATGTAGTTGTGACAATTTAGGGATATGATTTCATGGTGGACTTGGCAGTGCTGGGTTAAAGGCTGCATTCAATGATCTTAGGGGTCTTTTCCAACCTAAATGACTCTGATTCTTGCATTTCAAGACTGAGGTGCATTGGTGAAAGCATACAATCAACTTGGTCAAATGCTAGAACTGCCTTTTGTTTAAACAATATCACACTTATTTGTCACACTTTGCTTGTAATACCCTTTTCAGCAGCTTTGACAGAATTTTTCTGATGGAAAATATCTAATGCTGAAAAAATTTTCTTGAGAATATGTGGTGTGAAAATGAACTCTGGTAAGCCCATTCCGGAGGGAGAAAACTTGTATGCTTGCTATTTGGTATAATATCTGTAGCAATTATTTTATTTTCTTTTTTTTTGTAAGAGGTACTTCAGTCAGCCTGCCTACATCTTTCCCCCAAATCCCCTACTAATAAAATATGATTTGTGGTGTCTTGCTGGAGTACTTCTTTTTTCTTGTTAATAAGCCTTGCTCCAACTTGTGGAGGTTGACCAAGGATTTTGTCAGTAGTTTCATTATCCCAGTTGAGATCTTGGGGACTGTAATAATAAGGTTGGATTAGAATCCCCTATATGCATGTGAACTATACAAGATGCATTCAAAGCAATTATTAGAAGTCACAAAATAAATTTGTCTAGTGATACCTTCTTTATTACCTAAAGCAAAGTATATAGCTGAGATGCTCTAAACTTGCAGTTAGAGCAAAGATAACAGAAGCAGAGGCTACTTGTTTGGGTTCCTCGCCTGCTTCTAGGTCCCTCTTCACTTGAAACAGCTGTGGTGCCTGCTGTTTCAACTATTTTAATTGTAGTTCAGCAGCAAATTATCTTTTTAAGTAGTGAAGATAGTGTATAAAGGACTTGTCTTATAAACTTGTATTCTACCACCAGCCAGGAAATCCTGAGTGCCTACCACAGAGTTTTCATAGCCTGTTTGTGAAACACCCCTAATAAGCACCTGTTTGTGATTGAAATGTATTAATAATTCTAGTATGAGACTGTCCCTGCCTGTTCTATGCTATTAAGTTTTGCCAATAACAGCTGTAGTTGTTGGGCAAGTCTTTCACGCATCAGTTTTATGAAGACAGCAACCTCCTGGGTAGAATTGCATCATTTGTTGCAGTGATTGATCATCTATACGCCTACGCAAAAATATGTGAAATACATGTATGCAAAGAATTGTGGGAATTCATGGTGAAGGATAAGGGAAGGGTAAAGACTAAAAGAGGGTTTGCATCAGAGAGTTGCAAAACTGAAGTTTGCTTTTAAGCTCAAAGCCATGTGTTTTGTACGCCCCCTGCTTGGTTTACTATGTTTGCTTAAAACTCGAAGCCAATACATGATGCTTTGTTGTGTACAAGTGGATAGGGGAAGCAGTAGGTTATTTGTTCTCAGAGATGAAACAAAACAATTGGTACAACATTTGGTATAAAACTCTGAAGATTACATATTACCAATGTGGTAGCAAGAGCTTCTCAGTGGTGGTGTTTGTCCCTGCTCGAAATATTTCGAGCTTCTTCTTTTGGAAATACCTGCCCAGTTTCTGAGAGGACACAGGTGGCTGAATCCAGAGAGAGCACTAGTGAAGCCACATGTTCCAGCTGCTTGTCAGAGATTGAACTAGGTAATGGCTTAAACATTCTAAGATCACCAAAAGACTTTTGTCCACTGTAGCAGACTGAAAAGAAACAGCTGCTCACCCAGCAAAATCTACCCCTCCCTGAGTAACCCTACTGCAAAAGGACCTTTAGGTCAGACAAGTGGATGTCATTGTCCAACCATCCCAGGTGCACAAGGGTATGCACACCTGAGCCTACAAACTGGATTTCCAGATAAGGGAAGAGGCTAATAAGACGCAAATCCTGTGAGGTGAGATAATTCTTCTTGTCATGCCAATGTCCTCCTTTACATGATGATTGCTGTAAAAAACCCTCTGGGGAACCTTGAAGACATTTTGCATGAGGCCTGGGCTATTCATCCCAAATGTTGGACCATGATCGATGCTGAGTCTTAGGAGATGTCAGAGACTCGTGATGGGTCCCAGGACACTATCCATTATAAAATTCCCTGCCCCAGGGGAGGTACAAGGTGTTCTTGCCTGAGCTTGAAGTGTATAATAACCCATGAAATCTTTGAGTTTTGCAGGGAGCTTCCCCCCGCTGCAGTGGATCAAGACCATCACTCCAACCAACAGACATGGAAGCTGCAACTACCAAATTTCATTGCTGGATCCACAGTTGGGTGGTGACAATCTCTCTCTCTCTCTCTCTCTCTCTCTCTCTCTCTCTCTTATTTTTAGGCCTTAATATTGCTGCATTACTATAGATGATAACACCCCAAACAGCAACATACCTGTTTACCTTTGAAACAAAATTGTTCTAAAATAAACCCTGCCTATGTATATTTACAAACACCAATTATTCAGTGTCCTTTCACTCTCATCCACCCTAAGGGATTTATTAACAAGAACCTGGATCACCCTCCCCTTCTAGGGCAGGTCATAACACTGCTCTGGGAGGGTGCACTCCATTTCTCTTGGGCTATTGAAAGGGAAAACTGCTGCAAACTTAGTTATAAACCTCTACCAGTAAAGAAAGCTGTGTAATCTGTGAACCAGAGTTCAAACACTGAGCAGCGTTGTTGAGACAAAAGACCAGTCCAATGTGAGTCAGCAAAACCTACCCCAGGTACCTGCTGTTACTATGTCCTACTGGTTGCTGCATTGGGTTGGGATTCCGTCTTTCTAATATATGTCAGTGTATTGGTGAACAGAGGCTAAGCCTAAGAGGTTTCCAGTTGTGCCCCTTGCTCCATGTGTTGTGTTTGCTGCAGGAGACCAAGAACCGGATGCTCTGCAGAGCCAGGGTTCTGCTAATGTGCAAGGAAACCCTGTGACAAAGCAGCCCAGTGCAATAGCACAGATTTGCAGGGGTTTAATGTTTTGCAAGGGCAAATATGTTTCCTCTTTCATTCTCTGCCTGTATCTTTGGAAAATGGTGGTTGTATTGGAACAGGAGAACTGACTTGCAAGTCCCAAATAGTAATGTGAAAACGTTCAAGTGTTAAAGAAGAGTGATCAGTATATACTAACATCAGTAACCAAAGATGAAAGTCCTTATTATGCTTCAAATAATCCTTGCAAATCTTTTGAGGACTCAGAACTAAAGAGTAATAGATTAAGTGTA
>JAWWMO010000083.1:79825134-79873209 GCA_035047845.1 Dendrocincla fuliginosa | reverse complement strand
CTGCAGCAGTACTTTTGATGAATTGCCTGCGTGCTTTGAAACAGTACTGTGCTCTCTGCTTTCGCATTCAGAGCTGGAGATGGTCTGTAGCAGTGCAAGTCATCATCGGTTTTTTTCAAACTGCTCATAGTCAGTGGCTTTGTGATGGTAGGTGTGGGGAGGTTTAGGAACTCTGTACGTTATAAAGGCTGTGTTTTGTTCTGGTTTTATACAACGTTTTTTTTTTTTCCCAGTGGACTTTCACCACTTTGACAGCAGCATAACAGTCTTTGTAAAGGAAATTTTCTCATAGAACACAAGTGTGAGTGGGTGTGCTTGATTAGATTTCATCCTAAAGCTGTGCTTTCGGATGCCCTAGATTGTCCTGTGTCATCTTTTTACAGAATTTTGGAAGGTAAGGAGTGAGGAAATTGAAGCACTAGTATAAATATGGCTTCAAGAGAGTGATCAATATAGCAACAGTGGAAATTCCTATATGCACTTACAGTGCACATAGGGTTTAGTTTAGGACTACAGATGGCAAAGTGGTTTCAGATGCTAGGTAGAGAAGTATTCTTTAATATTATGAGGTTAGTTCATATTGTTGTGACTGATGTTCAGAACTACATGTTTCTTGGTACTGTAAAGTGTTCTCTTGTGTGGTTTAAAACTACGCTTAGCATCTTAGGGCCTGCATTCTTTGTTCAGTAAATATCTCCTGTTTCTGTAAAGTCAGTATCTTAAATATATGAGTGACTTAAGCATCAAGAGAGTTTAAAGCTAGCATATGGCATTAAACTATTCTAAACGTTTTACTCGGGACTCTACTACTGTTGTTTGGATACTGAGCTAATAGAGTGCTCTCTCTTAAGATGTAGTGAATAGTATAAAGTCATACCAGATTTAATTATTTTGCTTCTCAATATGAATTTAATGAATAAAGTAAAGAATTAAACTGTTTTTAACAATATGAGCCTGTTCTGCTTAATATTTTCAACTAAGTGTTCAGGCTAATTGTAGATGTTGAATGAGATTAGGACTGAAATACCTGGCATATCTGCTTGGCACATTTACAATGCTGTACAGAAACAACAGAATTGTCTTGTTGAGGATTAGTTTAGATACCAGAACTGTTATGATACATTGAAATGGTGCTCTGCCTGGACTAATTAGTGTTGCATAGTATCTGATGACTTGCTGCATTAATTTTTGCCCTTGCATAGTGGTTGTCTTTAGTTGTCTCTTGATAGTGACACAGAAGTTCTGCTGTAGAACACAAGAGTGCAAACACCTGCATTTCCTTAGGCTGAAGGGGGATTCAGGCCAACATTCCCCAATGACCACATCAGGTACCTGGGGAGAGTTCTCATAAGCAAGGTGAGCTTATGACAGTGCTTCTCCAGAAGATTTGGTTCAGTGTTCACCAGTTTGCAGATGAATGATACAACAAATGATGCAACAAATGATGTCCAGATGTGTGGTGGTGCTACTATATGCTAAGTCTGTATTAGGTTTTCTTTATTTCTTCGCCTGTATGAAGTGTTTCTAATTTCAGTCTTACAGAGTTTTTTGCTTTTTTGATTACTGAACTTTGACCAAGATAAATTTAATTCTGTGTTTGTGCAATGCACTATTAAAAATGCATTGCATTCAGGACGTTGCATGTTTGTCAACCCTTCTTGTTTTGCAGGTGTCAGAGCTGTCAAATATAAATTAATGCGTAGGGTTGCCACATTGTAAGCCTCTTTTGCAAATCTTGTTTTCTCATACTTTGAGCTGGAATAGTGTAGACTTTGGAAACGGTGAAACCTTTACTGACTGCATGGGATATCCAGCTGTTGTAAGGGCCTTAAAGGTTTCCCAGGGGTGGTTATTCTTAACTTGTCTCTGTACTTAGCAGTGCTGTCTTGCTCCAAAGCCTTGTAATAAAGAATCAACACAGTAGGCTGTGCTTCATCTGCATTCCAGTTAAATCCTTGGTGTCTGCTATCTCCAGTGTTGGGTGGATACCTTAATGTAGGAGGTAGGTATTGCTGGCAATGTACACTCGATTCTTGTTTTGTTTGACTACAGGATCAGGGCAGAACTAGGCAGTATGTAGTATGCAAGGTGGAGCGTGGGAGTAGTTGCCTGTTAGTCACAGTAAATTTCTGGAGACAGCATCGAGGTGTAGTTGAATGGATTGTTTTCATGCCTTAAGGCTGGTATGCAGCAGAGTTCAAGGGTAGCTGCTGAATGAACTGTCAAAAGAACAGAACATCTGTTTTTTCTGTGGTAAAGTAAGTTGACTAGAGCTCAGAGTTCCCTTGCAAAGTGGATGCCTAGTGTACATTTAGAGACTGATGCTTTTGGCAGCGGAATGAAAGGAATATTTTGGCAGCAGTAGACTTGAGAGTCACTAGATGTACTAGAGGTCAGAAAGGCTGAGCTACAGTGGTAAAACATGAGAAGGCTTTGCATGACAGGTGCTTGCATCTGTGTGTAAAGGAGAACAGAACATGTTTGCAGAAGTTTCATCCTGGCATCAGCTTCATCATGCTTTTGCCAGTTGTTAGGCTTTGGCAGTATAGATAATTGGCACTAAGAATGTCAACAGCTGTACTGGGTGAGACCATTAGAGGCCAATGCCAAACAGTGGTAGAGGAATATATCCTCATGGGCCTGTGGCGATACTTCCTGGAAGCATCTCTCAGCTTTCAGTGATCTGTGGTTCTCAAACTCCCTGAGCTACAGGCAGTGCTTTGTACACTTACTGTGGATGTGGTGTATGAATAGGTCTTGTCTTCAGCTTGTATGATCTGGGATCAGCAGTGACCTCTGGGAAGGTGTTCCTAGATGTTCCTCATTAAGCTATGCATTATATAAATATACTTTTTTTTCCCCCTGAGGCTGTCACTAAGGTTGTAGTTGCTGCCAGTCACAGCTCTGCATCACTGAGGCAATCCATGAGTGCTCTTTGCAGCTCACTTAAAAAGGGAGCTGGAAAGGTTGAATCACCTGACAGTTGTCTGTTTTCTAGTGTGTTTAATCATTCCTTCTGTTGAAACTGTTTTCTGCCTCTAGATGTTTATCTCCTCTATATGCTTTGCACTTCTGTTGTATCTTCTGGACTTGAATGAACCAGACCTCTGTGTGATAGTGTCACAGTATTCCCGTATCTTTGACTATCTTGTTCTGTCTTGCTCTATCTTGTACTTTGTTTCCTGATTATTAACATGGGACTTGACCGTTGTTTTTGTGCTTTGAGGCTTCACTAGTAATCTTTCTTTAATATGGAAACTAAGAGTTCTAGTTGCTTGTTTTCTGTTTAAAACAACTCTTTATCAAGTTGTCCCCCTCATCCCATATCAGCTTAGTTTCTTTGTAAGCCTGAATAAGGGCAGGAGGGGCTATTATCAAATGATATTTGGAAATCCAAGTAGATAAGAGATTTTCTTTTGTGGTTTACTGATTCATCCAACTAAGTCTTAATAGTTTTTTTAAGACACTTCTTCCTTTTATGATAGCTATGTTACCCATCTTGATACAGTCATAACTATTCATGTGTTGCATTGATTCTACTTTTGGCTACTTTGACTATTTTGAATGTCAAAACTAATGCTTTTAAATTAAGGAAAGAAAGATTAGCTACTTAATGTTGTTCTGATACAAATACAGTATCAAGTGAGTGTGACTTTTGGTGAATACTAAATTATCTTCGCTGTGGAGTAGTTTCTGCTAAAAATTTGGTTTGGGAAAATTGTCCCTTGTGTAGTTATGGCTCAGAGAAACCTCTGAGGGATGGGAAAAAAAAATACTAGTTTCTCTATGTGTCATGCATTGGCATCACTTAACTTTCTCTGTACTGATCACTTAATTCATTTAACAGAGGCAGGTTTTTGGACTCTTGAACTGGTTTAGCTTTTCTCAGGCATAGCTTTGCATCTTATTAAGTTGTTCCTCATAATCGTTTTTGATATCCTTAATCTACCAATCCTCTTTTCTTGCTTTGTACATGACTTTAGGGTTTCTGAAGACATCTGATGGAATCCTGTGGCAAGGTAGTAGAAGCTCTTTTTTCCCCTTAAAACCTGATTAGTGATGCATGCTTTTGCTAAACAACCAGTGTGATACCTTTAATAGTCACTGAAACACCTTATTCTTTTGATTATGATGCTTAACTTACGGAGCTTCCTCTTTTATATGGTGAACTGCAGCAGTACTTAAGTCCAGAAAAGGCTTTTCTAGCTTATGTTGCCTTGTAGAGATGCTGACTTTGAATATGCAGGGTTTACTGCTAGTGGTGCTTTGATGGATGCATTTTGAATTAGATTCTGCTCCTTGGGATTATGTTGAGTTGCTTCTTTTAAATGTTTCAGTGGTTAACCTGGTGTAATGCATACCTGATCTACATGGGCATAATTAGTCTCTCATCACTAATGTGTTTCTGCTGTTGCAGTCTGACTTGTCTGGGATGTTAATCACTTTCTATCTCTGGGCATTTGGGAAAGAATGGCATTAAGACAGGAATTTTGGGGTTTAGTGATTCTATTTATTGGCATAGTGAGCTTGCCTATTTAGTTCCATGGTTTAACATATGGTATTCTCCTTCACTGGTGCAACAGAATAGTTATGTGATGTTTTCTTGGTGGTGTGGTGTAGTCCAGCAATCCAAGTCAGGAGCAGTGTACTTCAGAAGCTTATGCAGTGGATCTGTCCTGCCATATATTAAATTGGAGACATTTATCTGCTTATTTTTGACATTCTTTATAATACAGCTTTTTCAGAGTATGTCCAGCCATTAATAAAGTAATTGGTTGAGTTTCATTGGTTTGACATACTTCACAAAAATACATTATGTTTTGATTCTTTCTCAAAATGCAGATAAATTCTGGTACTTAAGTCTGGAAATTTGCAGTGTAAATCAGTCCAACAGGCTTAATTTCTTGAGCACATCAACTATTGAAGTGTTCCTAAGAGGTAAAATCTAATTGGCAAGAAACTTGGTCTAAATTTAGGATGGGCTCTGACTTGCAAGACTGTGGGGCAAAGGGAAAGCTTAGAGAGGAAATAAGAAAAATGTAATCTCTTGTGGAAAAGGTGCAATATATTTTATAAACTACTCTCTGTTTTGTGGATGAGAACAAAAGTACTTATTTCTTCCATTCTCTCCTTACTAGCTAACTTGCAAAGTAAGCTTGATTCATATTTGAATTGATATTTAGGGTACTTGTCTGTAAAATATTTCACAGTTTTGATGTGTAAGTTTTGTGTAGTTGAGATTTTATTTTATGCCAGTCTTTGTAGTTTGCTGGCCTTCCATACAATTGCAGTATCAAAGATAATTGCTGCCTGATTTACATTTACATAGTAATATGAGACTGATTTGGTGCAGCAGTACAGTCTGAATGTGACACTGATTTCATAGTTTCTGTCATCTGTAAACTTAGAATGTTGCATAGGGCATAGAGTACTACTGTCTGAGCCTTACTGGTATTGAGGAGGACTACTACAAAGGTAAAGATGTCTGATGGATGTTGTGAGTGGAGTGGGAAGAGAAGAATTGTAAGTTCATTTCCTCCTCATGGTCATAGTTCTATTTTTGCCACTTTTGCAGATGTCCTAATATTAGATCATAGTGGGAAAAGTCCATGTCTCAGAATATACTATTGCTTTTGCTTATACATATATATATATATCTTTTATTCTTTCACTGAACTGTGTTCCTTAGTTTTAGATTGTAAGACTGATTTCAGCTATTGAATACATTTGATTGTTGTAGTGTGAGATTTCAGCTGCACCTCTGTGATAACGCAATTGTACTTTGCCTTAGTTGTAGGTAAGGATGTAGTTCAACAGATTTCCAAAATATGTGCCATAACTGCTGTGCCTTTCACTGTTTAATCTCAAGACAGCAAAGTTGTTATATGTGTCTCAGAGTTTGTGCTTCATTGAAGGAATGTATTCTATGACTTGCAACCTTTATTTCAACAAAGATTCTGTTGAAATGCTGCCTATACCTCCCCATTTCATTATCTCCCTTTCCACCCACATACTTTAACTGTAGCAACTATTCTTTCCTTTTATACGGATCCTTACATGATGTGTTAGTCTTTGGTTAGAAAAATATTCATTCTTGTAAGTAAAGGATGTGTTTTTAAAAAGAATTAGTTGTTCCATGTAAGTGATAGTCATTCTTCTGTCCTTTTAGAATAAATTAATGTGCTTAGTAGCAAAGATATGTTGAAAATAGGCTGCTTATTTGAGAGAACAATCTCTGTAGCTTTTCATTCACCTTCTAGATTGTTGATGTGGCTTGAGAATTTCATTTCAGTGCATTGAAGTGAGCCCTTGAAGTAGTAACTCAATCTTATGTATAATAGTAGTTGCAGATACAGCAAATTAGTAAAGTACATGATCTCTTTTCTTAGAAACCTGCTTTTAAGGAAAAATATGACAAAATTCCGAGAATGTCACCTGAGTGTTATTGTAACCTGCAGACTAGAAGTGTGTCTGCCTTTGCTAAAACAGTAAAAGGATAATTTTTTGATAAATGGAAGATGTTAATTCTGTTGGATACTTCAGCCTGTAAGCAGCAGATGCTTGCTGTGCTTATCAGAAATAGCATCAGTGAATGGTAGGTTCCTCTAGGCTGCTAAAATTAGCAAGCTGAACAGTGTAGCAAGTAGAATTAACGTCTCCAGTCTTGTGCTAATCTTTTCCATCTTGCATTACGAATACAGCTACAGCTCATCAACAAGTTTCTTTCCTAATGTTTCTATAAACATAGTAAAACTGTCTTGTGAAAAAGTTGATTAAAAGGCTTATATTTGCTAGAAAAGTAATAAAATGCGCATCTTAAAATGTTGTAGAAAATAGTTAAGTGCTGGGATGCTGTCGGGAGTCCAAATTCTTTAAGAAGCCAGGAGAAAATTGCCTAGCTGTATGTTGAAGGAATCTCTATTTAAAAAAGATAGGATGTTGTTTATATCTGCATGTACATCATGTGCTGCAAACGGAAATTGTGTTCCTAATGATTAAAATATTGTCATAGTCCTGAATTAAGAAGTGCTTATGAAAATCGTAGAGGCTACATGGACAAAATACTTAAGTAAAAACTATCCCTGTATTGGCTGGCTGAATGCCCCATTATTACCTGTTTTGTCAGACACCACATTATTCATTCAGCTAGTAGAGAAGTTACTCTGGGATTAGCCCTGAGCAACATACAGGATCTTGTTTTATGTATATCAGAGCTGCTTTTTTGTTGTGTCTGTCTGAGCAAAGATGTTTAGAAAAATGTACTGTAATGTTAAATTTTATAAAAGCATCTCAGTTTTGAGAAGCTTCTTCAGGTGGAAGCCAAAAGGGTAAAATGCTAAAGTGGTTGTATTTTCATATACTGACTGTGAGGATAGCATTTAGTCAGAAGGACATAGGCCAGTAAGATGTTCTCTAAGAAGCAGAATCTGTTGAATTGAGGAAAACTGGAAAGTGCAAACAAATTAGAAGTCTGTTAAGATAGAGGGTTTGAGAACTGGTTTGCTAAGTGCAATAAAACCTGAAAACTGTGCACATCAAAAGCAAGAGACATGAAAGGGCACCTGGGGGAAGTCAAATCATATAGTAAGAATTAGGTAAACTAATTGCATTACCTTGTGTCAGACAGGACATAAGAGACTTCTCATGAGAACTTTCTTTGACTCCAGGCAACTATCATTTTAAATTTTAGTAAGAGTGTTTCAATCCAGTCAGCAGAATGGTACCTATTGTACAGCCACATCTTGTGTATATGGAAAGAATTTCAGAGGAATTAGTCATGAGAATGGTTTGAACTCTAAATGATTTTTGGTTACCTTGCCCTTTGCTGTTGAGCCGTGCGAACTGAAGCATTAAAGTACTGTCTTGCCAGTGCAAAGTAGAGAATACAAAGCCCACTTCATATTAAAAAGTAGATCAGTGAAGGAAATGTAGACTAGTGATGGGTGATATTCTTCTGAGTCTTTCAAGATATGGCTAAGAATTGTGACAGTGTTGATCATCTGAAGAGAAGCTCATGAGGCATCAGAGTGAGGGTGCTTATGTGTTGGGTATTTTTCTGAGCTCTCTGGCACACTAACAGCTGCTTTTGAAAGGCTGTGCTGTGTATGGTAGAAGTTGCAGTGCATAGGGGAACTGAGACCCCTTTTATTCTCCTTCCCTAATACGAGATGGCTACTATAAATGCTTTTTTGTCCAGGAATGTCTGAATCTCCTGTAGTGGTTGAATGGGACAGGTACCATAAGAAAACAATTTACTTGCATGAGCAAGCATAAAGATGGGGTCTAGTACATGTTTCGATAAAGGTAGTTATGTCTCACAGGTCTCATTTTCTTGAAGGATTTATTGTTAATCCATTTTCTGTGTTCAGTCTGATAACGCAGAACTGCTGGATTTTTTATTCAGAAGAATGTTTGAGATTCTTTTTTGAAGACTTTGTAAAAACTGAACAGTTACAGATTTCCTGGGTTTATGGGTTAGCTGCTTAGAAATAACCAAAGGAAAGAAGAAATTATTTACTTTATTATAAGGGAAGTTTACCAGTAGAATTACTCAAGATGCTGTTGCTCAGTATCTTCATAAATACTTTGAAGGAAGAAATGAATGAGAAAAGGATAGAAAGGATAATAGTTAGAACTGACTGCAGACAGTCTCAGTGGGAGTTCATTGTTCATTAGATAGTGAAATTGCTGGTGAAGTTGAATTCTAGTAAATACAGAATTATCACTGAAGAAAAATAATTCAGGCTGAGTATACCCAGTTTGGTAGGCTTTATGTTGGTGATTTTGTAATACCTTAATGCTCCTTCATAATGGTTTGTTTTAAAGAGCAGCTGTATATTCAGATAGATATCTTAAAGTAGCAACAGCAGC
This sequence comes from Dendrocincla fuliginosa, assembly GCA_035047845.1. Classification (NCBI taxonomy): domain Eukaryota; kingdom Metazoa; phylum Chordata; class Aves; order Passeriformes; family Dendrocolaptidae; genus Dendrocincla; species Dendrocincla fuliginosa. Next base: position 79,864,338 of record JAWWMO010000083.1, on the reverse strand, counting down.
ATGATGTGTATCATGAACCGACTGGCGAAATTGTGTTTACTCTGTGTGTTTCTGTCCACCTGTCAGAAAAGGTGGTGCAAACTGAAAACAAGCTGAAGAAGGTTAGTGGTGATCAAACTTTGGGCTTGCTCTTGTGTAAGGAGCAAGAAACCAGTGAGAATTGGTGGCTTGAAAAACTGCTGGTGGATGGAGATGAGACGATATGAATTGAGAGCCTGAGAAGTGTTATAGTTTGAGATGAACTGCCAGTAATAACGTTTTTTGCCTCAAGAAAAAGAGCATCAGATAAAATCATCACCAGGCAGCAGTTCGAAATAAAGCACTCTTAATTCTAATGCATACTTAAATTCTCATAGAATACCATGTATGATAAAAACATAAATGGACTAAGAGACCTGGAAAAATCAATGGAAGAAAAGTCCTTTGAGCTGATACGCATCATGGTTGGGATCCACCCCAAAAGTATGCCAGATGAAATTACTGGAGGCTTGGAAGGATGGCTGCCCCTTTGCCTTTACTGCCTTTTGTTGCTTTCACCCTGTATCTGCTTAGTGCAGATTTTTATAGGCAGGAAAATAGGAAGTCCTCAGTTTGGACCCACTGCTGTTAGGTATACTCAAGTATTTTATTCTTTGGTCTTGTTGTCTTGCAAAGGAAAAAAGTAGGATATTTTCTGTAAACAAAATAAACCAGGATCATGTTAGCTTTCATTTTCTGTCTTGCTCGAAAGTTTTGGAATCAAGTAGATTCATCAACAGATTGAAATGTTAGTTAAGTCTGCAGTGTACTTAAATGTTCAATTATGGATCCAGGCTCAGTTTAAGATAAGAGAAAGGACAAATGGTAGTTCTAAATATGTATGCTTTTTGGAAATATCTTTGTGCTTTACTGCTAAAATCTTTGTGTATTGAAAGGAATCCTGACACTTAACCTCCAACAAATACAGCTAGTTTTTATCTGAGGAGGAATTACCTGTGAAAATGAGTTGCAGAAGTCTCTGGTGAAGAGTGAGTTCTACTAGAGATGTATGAAATTTTACTTTTCAAAGGCTAAGTGTATTAGCTATAGATTGATTTTTGGGTTTAGGACAGTATTTGAATTTCACTACATTGTTGACTAAATATGTGTCTTGAGTTTCTTGGTTTAGAAATCTTAGAAATATGTCAGCATCAGAAGATGTCTTTGTAAAATGTCACGGAGTAGTTATTTGCATCTTTTTGTTTGGCATAGCTTGATGCTTTTCTACTGAAAGCAGACACGGCATTCACCTGAACACTCAAATTTGGCAGCAAGTGTTCTATAGTATTGGGAGATGGGAAACAAAAGGGCTTACTGGTGTATAAGGTTCCAGTGTCAGAACTCTTCATGTAATACTGGTATTAAAATACTTTACACTTGAGAATATATTTAACACTTCTCACTCTGAGTTCAGTTGAAAGGTCACTCCCTGTAGGAATTAATGGCTCATAAAGGGCTTGAGTGTCAAAGGAATCTCCATTTGTCAAAGTGGACATTTTCACATCAAGAAATACTCAAATGTCCTTTTTATTGTACTCTACAAGAACTAATCCTGTTTGCAAGTCTGTGTAAGTTACTGCATACACAGAAGTACGCACTGCTGGAAGAATCAACCTACTTGAAGATTTTAGTAGTTTTAGTGCAGATTCACATTTGCATTATTATGTAGTTTTTAAAGAAAATAACCGTTGACAATCGGGAATTGAATTTGGCTTCCAGTGTTCAGCCAATAGGAAATTTAGTAAATGTCTACTAGAGTTAGCATTCTGAGTCTTTTGATTAAAGGATGATATTAAATAAAGCCTATGGCCTGTTTCTGGTAAAATTTATTGTATTAGTTAAATTGTCATTATAACTGATTCTACTTTTCTCCATTAGATTACATGAAGAAATAATTGACTTCTATGACTTCATGTCTCCTCGTCCTGAAGAAGCAGCTATGAGAAGAGAAGTGGTAAAAAGAATAGAAACAGTCATCAAAGATCTTTGGCCTACAGCTGATGTGAGTGTAATTTAAGTTGTGATTTGCTTCTCTAGTAAATTGTAGAGCTTGGGTCACTTAACCTTGCTATTATCTTTCTCTGGTTTAGAAATGAACAGATAATACTTCAAACTTAGGGCAATTGACTTGATTCCGCAGCTCTTCCAGTATTTGGCAGCTCATTTTAAAAAGTGAGGGAAGTGTCAAACCTCGATGTTGGGTTAATGAATGCTACTGATTATTTTTTCATTTTGACAACTGGGAATGTGAAGAGCTGTCCACTTTAAGTAGTGCATTTCTTAAAGTAAAAGTTTATTAAATTTAATATTTTGAATTTGAATTTTGAATATTAAAGAGAGACTGACTACCTATGTATCCATTTCTGCAAGGAGCCCTGACTCTGTGGTTATTTATAAATAAAAATATTTTACAAAAGAGCAGTTAAATGCAGATGTATAATTTTTTTTTGGTACTCTTTATGAATTTTGACATTCAGGGGATTACTTTAGCCCTACTTTAGTGGGAAAATGCACTCTCTGAGATGGCTTGCAACCGAAGTTGTTTTAATTTCAAATACTTTGTTACCTAGTGAGTAGGTTTGCTCATCCAGAAAGAATGTGTTGTAAACTGTATCTCTAGTATCAGTTTTGTGATTACCAGATAGTAGCATTGTCATTTATAAGCAGAAAAATGTATCAGAGCACTGTGATTTAATAGCCTAGCATGTCAGAGAGTGAGGCCCCTGGCCACAGCACTGAGCTAAAGATACTGTAAAGCTCATCTACTTCATCCTCACCTGTATTTTTCCTTCATAGTAAGACTTTTCTGCCTTGTGGAAATAGATAAACACTGAAATGGCCCAGTGTTGCCCAGCCTCTTCATAGGAAGAAAAGAAGGGAACTTGTAAATTGTGGTCTGCTCTTATCAGAGGGTGAAGAAGGTCTCAATTCCTCAGACTGAAAGTACTCTAAAAGTATTTGATGTGTGCTGTAGATGTATCTTCAGCATGCCTTCTTTTCCACACACAGACACCTGCTGCTACTTCATAGTCATCCTTAACAGTAAAATCTGGAGTATTTATCTTTATCTGAATTCTTTGTTTAGGTGCACTTGCTGTTTTTTAAACCTAAAAATTTGGAAAAATTATTCCCTTAAGCTCTTCCAATTTCAGTAAAGCTGTCCTGTGAGGAAAGAAGGCAGCAGGAAGGAAGGAAATTGATAAAAGCTTGTGTCTGTCAAAGTGGAAATAAATAGTGAAAAGGACTTGTTTAAATTTGTGCTCTGTTAGCAGGACTGGTATTTATTTCATGTTTAAAAAAAAGCCCAGTTTCCTCTAGAGTTATCTGTAAGAAAGCGTATTTATACATGCTTAATGGAGTATATAGTGCTTCTTTATTGGGCTGTATCCTTAACAAGTTGAGAAAAATATTAAGTCTTTTTAAGTAAAATTAAGTGATCATTCATAATCACAAAATATTTCCTTTTTTTTCTTTTTTTCAGGTCCAGATATTTGGCAGCTTTAGTACAGGGCTTTATCTTCCAACTAGGTAAGTAATAGTTTACTTTTATATAAAAGTTTTTCTTCTTTTAGAGAAATGGTAAATTTCAAAGAAGAGTTTAGACTGGAATTTGTAAACCTGTCAAACTGTCAGTAAAACTTTTGCCTAATATTTCATGTGACAAAGGGAGAAGCTTTGGAACTTCAAGATTTGCCGTAAGTATTTGATGCATCATGATATTGCTCTATTTACTTATTGAGTCTTTTAAACATACAGTGAAACCGAATGTTCTGTATTTCCTGTGTAAAGATTGCGTTTTGTTAAATAAGATTAATTATTGAGAGTGTGTCATTTACCACAGAGTTACTGTATAAAGTCGAAAGTGTCATCACTGAGGTATATTCCCATTGCTTTGGAGAGCAAAATGTCTTATTTAATTTGACATTTTATATTGCTTAATGATTCAATTTGTGGATGTTGAAAACCTGCATAGCTCTGTCTTAGACTGTGTTGTCTTCACATTGATTAAATTTTCAGTAGGAAAGCAATGGAAATTTCATTTCTATGAATAGCAAACAGCGATAAAAATTGTTTGGACTATTAACATGCTTGTCAACATAGGTATATAGATGAGCGAGAAAATTGGACTGTGAAAGTCAGGGGAGAGAGCAAGAAAGGTAAAAGGGAAAGGAGCTCAAAGAACTCAACAGAGAACTGGAAGCAAGAAACTAGAATGCTGGTTTTGAGTCCTAAAGCACAAGTAGACACTTTCTTAATGTTCCTAAAAGAAGCTTATTGGGAACCTAGATTACAAGTTGCAAAATTATTAATTATTCTACATATTACAAGTCCCGGTAGGACTTGTAATATGTAGAATGCCAATTTTACCGTATTTTTTGTTGGTGTATTATACTTTAGACTTAATGGATTTCGTACTGTGTTCTTTTCGTCTAGTGATATTGATCTGGTTGTTTTTGGGAAGTGGGAACGGCCTCCTTTACAGCTGCTGGAGCAGGCACTAAGAAAACACAATGTGGCTGAACCATATTCCATTAAAGTACTTGATAAAGCTACGGTAAGTAATAATCTTTGGAATGCTGAACTGAAAAACTTTCAGACCCCTTAAGATGTTGGTGATAAATAGTGTGCTTAATTCATGAAGCAAATTATATTGTCTCAAGCTCTCTGTGCAAGATTTCAGTAGAATGTGTATATGCTTAGCAATAGTGTGTAGTCTGTTACATGGATAATCATAATTCTGTGTACTGTGTTTGCTGAAAGGCCATACCTTATGCTTGTGTTGTCAATAAAGATATGAAAGTCAGTATTTGCAAAATATCCAGTGAAATAAATTAACTATTAACATAATATTTTTCCACTGACCTTTGAGGGTAATTTGTTTAGCCAGGGACCACTAAGTAGAACTGTCTGTCTTGCAGCATGATTTTCAGGTTGTCTTGTTTCTGATGGCATACTGAAGTGTTCAAAACCTAGTGTTTGGTTTTCCCTTCCAAAATACGCTACTTGAGAGCTTTATTTAACTTGTGAAACTGATGTGTATTATCTCTTGCATCTGTCTTGTAAGTGTAACAAATCACACTGCATATGTTAAAAATATAATGTATGAGAATTTTATTCTACTGTGCAAGTGATGTTTTCTCCAGGGGACTAAGGTGTATATTCCAGACTTTTGTTAGCAAGCTGCTATGTTTTGTGGTCTCCAAAACAGACTAACTCTGTGGCCTCTGTTGGAGTAGCAGTGCATAACAGTGGCTCTGGTAGTCTTTGGTTTAATTGAGAACAAATGCAGTTTTTAGAATCTGTGTTACTGGTTAGTAATGGAAAATGGTGCTAGGCTAGGCTTACAGTTCTACTAGCCTTTCTTATTTTATTCCTTATGCTGTTGGTATAAAATGTTGATATACTTCTGCTCTTTTTAATTTTCCATTTCAGATTAAAAATACAAGAAGTTCAATTTAAAATAACCTAAACTTCAGCTGATAATGTTTATGATTTAAGGTGGTTTTTGTAAGGTACTGCCTTCCAGGTGATGGTTTGAGGCTGAACTGCATATTCAGTCATTCTGTAATAATCTATTGCTGCCATATTGCTACTCCTACTTTGCTTACCTCTTCTGGCTTTCATTTGATTCAAAAGTGAACCAGTTTGGCTTGATAAACCAACAGACATTGCTTTCCGCTAGGCTAGTCTGCTGTCAGTTTAGCAAGTGAATGGTGCAATGTGGGGTCAGAGGAGTTAAGTTTCCACAGGTTATGAATAGAATATCTATTAACAGGAGCAAGTCGTCAAATTAAGTAAATTTAGTTGTCTTACGAAACACTGATTTTGCAGCTATGCAGGCAGATGTCTAACAGCTGTGGGAAAGGGTAACAATTATCCTAAGTTAATGTGATTGTACATGTGCGTGTTTTTAATCGTCAAACTAAAAATTCTCCCTTGTCAGTCAAGTTAGGATTGTTACCTCTTCTGAGAAAGATGGACTTGATAGTTGGGTTAATTTGGCCTGGTAATATCTGTGTGTCCTAAGTGAGTATGCTAAAGAGTAGCAGCAGTGTTGTTTTTCTGGGGATTCATAATCTTGTTTTCATCTTTTCAGGTGCCAATAATAAAACTTACTGACCAGGAGACAGAAGTGAAAGTTGACATCAGTTTTAATGTAGAAACTGGTGTGAAGGCAGCTCGGTTTATCAAGGAATACATGAAGGTATCAGCCATATAGTGCATGTTATACTATTTACCAAGGATGTGCTAGATTCTTAGCTACTGTGTTTTGGTATGGCTTGAAAATTTGGTACTGAAGACTATATTCATTAACACTAATTAAACATGGATGTTTTCATTTACTTTCTATTGGTATTTATTCACTGTTCCCTTCGAGTGGTAGGTGTTTGCATGAATAAACCTGTACACTGAAAGGGCTTCTACAATCATGTTTAGATCTGCAGATTGGTACTAAACTTTGTTTCTAAAGCAAGTCTGTTTTCACGGTTTGCTTACCTTGAATTTGAGTGATGCTTGATTATGAATACTGACTTGTTAAACTTTCAAAAAATTATTCTTCTGTAGCTACATAACTGTTTCCTTTCATGCTTTGTAGTAAAAGTACAAGTCAGATTGAAAGCTTTGACTATAGTAAATGACACTGGCATTCAAAGAAGGATATAAAAATCTCACTGTTGGGGGGGGGAATAAATTTGATATCTAATTTCTTCGATCAAATAGGAGTCAAAATCTATTCGTCAGCTTCTAGAACATGAAAAAATCATGTTTTAGTATTTGCCATGGAAACAGTAGACCACACTGAAAGTACTTTTGTATTAGATGAATCTTTGTGTGTTGAGATTGTATTGTTCTTTATTTGTTGTAGAATGTTGGCGTTGTCATTGCTAAGACTTGTTTTGCTTTGCAGAAATATTCTTTGCTGCCTTACTTGATTTTAGTATTAAAACAGTTCCTCCTTCAGAGGGATTTGAATGAAGTTTTTACTGGAGGAATTAGCTCTTACAGCCTGATTTTAATGGCAATTAGTTTCTTGCAGGTAAGTCTGTTCCCTATTTGTTTCCATGTTCTTTAAAATAATTTGGGGTTTTTTTACGTATGCCCTTTAATTGTACTGTTTCTTCTGACCCCCCTGGCTTTATTGTTATGCCTCTAAGTGTTTGACTATTGACATCTCCTATGGACTACCTCTCAGAGTGTAAGAACTTCTCTTCCCTGTGTGTACTGAAACAGTAGCAGGAGCCTTGTTAAAGTCATGGGGGCTGTGCATGGCTGTCTATCTGAATCATCCTAATGGTGTTTTGCAAATCTGTCAAGATGTTTTTTGTTGCTTATTAGACTACTGGTACTGAATGTGCAGAGTAGGTGATTTCAGTGTTTATTAAAATTACGAAATTCAGCAGTCAGGTTGTTTTTAATTATGTGTTATTTATGTTTTGACATGCTTAAGACTGGCAGATGCTGTACGTAACTGATGAAATAACTAAGTTACAATGTTAGAAATGAGTTCCAATTTCTTCTAGTACATTTTTGTGACAGTAAGCTTTCTAGTGGTATTAAAAAGAACAGAGTTAGTGTCTCGGCAACTGTGGTAATGAAAAACCTGCATATTCTCTACTGGTGATGATGATCGAAATACTACTCTAGATTTTATATACCGAATATACTATGTGGAGGTAGAGACAAGAACTGTTTTTCAGTTGGGGCAGAGAGATACTCCCCTCTTTCTGAAAACTGAGGAATGAATTTTCTGTGAAAAATCAGGTATTACTTTGTTACTAATTAAGCTGTAATTTAGTATGCAGTACTTCTTTATTGCTTTTGATTTAGGGAAAATAATTTTCCTAATCCTCAAAAAACCACGAGAGCAAGGTTGAAAGAATTCTTTGGCTTCTAGATATTGCTGAAGTGCTGCCCCCTCTCGGTTATGTGAGAGTAGTTTAAGTACATGAAGAATGAATGACTCAGTTGAGACTTCTGTGAAGAAATACCCAGCTGTTTAAATGACAGCTTTTTGTTGCCCTGTGTTATGGTCTGAAAACTGTTAATTTTTAATCTCCAAAAACTGTTTTTTGTTACAGTTGCATCCAAGAATTGATGCCAGAAGAGCTGATGAAAACCTTGGAATGCTTCTAATAGAATTTTTTGAACTCTACGGAAGGAATTTTAACTACTTGAAGACTGGTATTAGAATAAAAAATGGAGGTGCCTATATTGCCAAAGAAGAAATCATGAAAGTCATGACTAATGGTTACAGACCATCCATGCTGTGTATTGAAGATCCTCTCCTGCCTGGTAAGATTGTACACATCTTGCTGTATTCCAGGGCTGTGGCTCATCTTGTGCTCTCACAGCATCTATTAGTCTGTCAAACAGGTTAAGAAGCTGTACTGAGAAGAGACTTGCTGGTGTAGAGGAGAGGTACAGTTATGGAGAAGGGCTAAGGGATATGGACCTGAAGTCTCCCAGGATTCGTAGCCTGAGTAAATTGGATTGCATGCAAAACAGTGCAGTTGCATAATGTGATGGAGATTCAGAACTGTGTTGAGTATATAATAAGATTTTCTGACAGCACTGGGAGGTAGTGAAAGGAAGAAGACCAGGAAATCTTGGGAGGGGGTTTATTAGTAGGAACAGTTCTCCATTGTTCATTATAAGAACAAGAATGGAAGGTGTAGCTTTTCCTGCTGCAGTCTGTGGTGCCATACTTCTGATAAATTATACCATATGGGAAAGAAATGCCCCAGACGAGGTATCTGTCCTGCAGGGCGGTGCTGGAGAGACCCCACAGAAATATGGGTGTATATCTGTAAATGTACAGCAGGGGACCAGCTGTATTGCAGTGGTGGTGTGGAGTGTGGTTTTCATAACTGGGTTCTGTGCTTCACAGGGACCTTTAGAGAATGGCAGTTATAGTTGCATGTACTTTTGAAAGTAATTAACATAACATTATATTTTTAAAGATTTGGTTTTGATTCAGTAACCTTCAAAATAAACAAGATTAATTTTGGCTGAGAGCCTCAAAAACATTTCCAGCTTTAAAGTACTCAGTTTGTATTCTATTTAGACTGTCGCAAGTAGCTAAAATTCCAAAACAGCTTTTTACTGAAGTCAATTTTCAGCTAATTTGGACTTCAGCATTAGTATTTCTAAATTGTAACTGGCACTCAAACTCCATACTGTCACATATTGTGTGTAGACTGCTTATGTGCAGCTTTTAAAGCAAATACCATGGATCAGGTGCTGAAGTCTGACACCTTTCTAAATAGTCAGTATGCTGAATGTTCATACTTTAGAACAGGTTGCAGGCTATGATACTTTTCTAACCGTTTGTCTGATATGTTTGTAGCTCCGAGTTTGTGTCCACTGTGATTCTTATACTTGGCCAGGCATAGGTGTGATATTGCAGAACTGCCGTTGAGATTTCCTTCAGGAGCTCTGTACTTACTTGCCTGAGGACCCATTTGAATGGCAGCAATTGTTTAGAGTCAAAAACATCTGCTGCTCTCCAGTTCTGTTCTTTCCTATCTGCTGAGGACTGAATTAGAAGAGATGGGGTGTGCTACACAATGTTTTAATCACTGCTAATAGTGCTTTGGAGGAAAAAAAAATTCAAGTCCAATAGGGGCTCTGAACTGTTTCTCCTACTATAAATCTTGCAGCAGCAAAGAACTGTAGTTTAGAAGAAAGATGTAGTTGAATGCTATCAGAGAGTTGATAAAAATTAAATGTTAGAGGAGTTTACATGGGATGAGATAATGTAATTCTTACAGGAAATAGTGTTCTGGCAATGGAAATGAAAGCTGACAGTAGCTTGAAGTTATCTGACCACTATGTCCCATAGGGTATTTTTCGGCAGCTACCACAGACATGGAGAACGTGCCTGATGGAGCTAGGAGGAAAATTATATAGAACATATAGGATGGCTCTTTGAATCTGATCTCGTGAGTACAGCCTCCTTAGATCAAGACTTAATCACATGTTCCTACAGTATCTAAAATTACCTGTCAAGTATATGTAGATAGTGTCTAGAATTCTGTTGATTAGTTTAGTTCTGTTCCTCCTTCTGTCCTAGTACAAAAAGCTTTCCCAAGGGTTCATGTCCTTGCCTGGTTGACAGGTCGTCATCTCTGATTGGTTTGTGTTCAGATCCACTCAGTGTCTTAACTCTGTGAAGGTTGGTGGCAGTACTGTGAAGGAGATGGGAACAAGTATTTTGGTAGAGTGGACACAGATGTCTCTTGGCTTAAATTAACATAAGCTGCTGTAGAGTTTTGCCATTGCAAACCTGTGTTTACACTGTATGCACAAGTCTTCAACCTTTTTTTCAATCCTTTTTTTTTAGCCTGATCAAAATTATCTCTAAAATTCTGGTTAAGCATTGGAAGAAGACATCAAAAAATGACTTCTTAATCCAAAAGTGAGACAAAAAATACAGGAATAAAAAAGCCTTGTAATTTTTCAAAGATTATCAAAGTAGCAGTGGAATGCTGAAGGGTGTAACTCATAAGAAAAATTTTGAGCTGTCTTGCAGAGGACAAGAATACATGTAGTGGGATTAGTTCCTTTAAGTTGGAGCAACTGTGTTTTCTTCAGTGTGAAGTGGTGTGATGTCTGGCTAACAGATGGAAAGTGTCATCAGCAGGATATGATACTTCAGTTCTACCTGCTCAGAAACTTCTGTTAGTTCCTGAATTTAGAAGGAACAGGCATCAAACTATTGTGTGTCTGTTTTGGTTGTAATGGGTTTTGCTTAGGGTCTCCTGGGTGCTGAGGATTTCCTCAGAGGTTCTCAAAGACAGATTATTGTTTGCTAAAAAATTACAACCTGTGTGATTTGAGAACCAAGATTCTAACAAAGATGTCAGGAATCTGCACTTAAAATGGGAAATGTGTTGAAATACAGATTTGAATTGTCAGACTAATCTACTGATGATGGGTTTTGAAGTAGTTGTTTATACTTGATCTTTGTACATAGTCCAAGATCTTTCATCTTGAGTTAGTGTCCCAGGACAAGGTAATGAAATGAAAATTATTCCCTTAGCATCATGCAAAGGAGGGAGTTTCTGTAAACATCTTGTAGCTGCACCATTTCAGTTTCTCAAAGCTGTGTTCTTTTTTATGTGTAAAAAGTAAAATCATTTATTTAGGAGAACTGCCAAGCCAGGCACTCAAAAGTCTATTCACAGGAATATATTGGAACATACCATCTTAGAAAAGGTTTGTGTGGAGTTGTTCTAGCAGTATCCTGTCTTGGGGGACGTTACTCTGGTTGCAGGTGACAAATTTTTCATCTGTGTTGTTAAGCTTGGTACTTATGCAGCAGACTGTTATGGAGACTTATTATTTTATGCCTTTGTGAATCAGGTGATTATCCAGGTCCTTCAGTCGCTTCTGATGCTCAGAACAGGAATGATTTTGATCTTGTTTCAGATTGGCAGTGGCTAGAGTAGCTTAATTGCTACTTTTTAACACAGAGTTTAAAACCTGGAGTTCCACTTCCACTGTTCTCTTTCCTCCCATTCCATGTTCTTCATTCTGAATTGCTGTGGGCACTAATGAAAGTTCTAAACCTTAAATTCAATGTTTCCTTCGAAAAGGGACTCTTTAACTTGAAGGACTTCTTATGTTTCATGTTGCTTACTTCTGCATCTCTATAGGTCACAAGTGTACGGGAAGTAATTAGATTGGCAACAACTGTTGGTATTGTCTCTTCTAGCCTTAGAACTGCCCAGAACTATTGATTGCAGCTTTTCAGTATCTCTGTTATTAGAAGGTGCAAATGTGTGTGTGTGTGTGTATAAAAGACAGATTTATAAAAATACACAAATACATTGAAGTTAGCATCTGAAAGAACCTCTTTAATGATGAATCTTGCAAAAAGGTGTTAACATAACATGTGCTTAACATAAATGGGTCTGTTTCAGCCCTAGATCATGGTCTTGCCTTTACTTTTTTTAGGCTGTATTCTTAAAACTGCTTCAGATAAAGGAAGGCTACCTGATGGAGTAGTAATACTGATAGTGAGTAATGGAAACTTTGGACATGCTCCTTTAGGGATGAAGGCTTTGTTACAAAGAGTAAGGATTGAATTATACATGAAATCACACACCATTGTTATCTGCTAATGTACATGTGAGGATTGAAGTATGTACGTTTTTCTTTTTTTTTTTTTAAGGAGAACATTTGGGTTACATGCTTTAAAATGATCAGTCTAGGCTGTGGCAAAAGAAGGATACTCATTTGTCTAAGCTGTGGTCCTCTAATGAGAGTGATCTCTCAGAAGAAAATATATTCAGGACAGCAAATGCAAATATGTGATCTTTGGGCTTCATTAGTATGTTGCTTTCTTGATTAGGTAAGGCCATCTCTGTACAGACTTGACTGGTCAATTCGCAGTCGCTCCTGCTGCAGTGCAAGTGAGAAGCTCTGCAGACTGTGTAATTGATTAAGGCTTGTTTATTCAGACACTTTTATGGACTAATTACAGGTGCAGAGTGAGGCAATCCAGGAACCCAGGCATGAGCTATTCTGCCTCTGTTCTCAAATCTGCTTTAATAGAGACTTAAACACGACTTTGTTGATGATTTAAACTGAACTGTCTGAGTTGGCTGTAAGTGGATTAGGGAAGGCTTATGATTTCTTTACTGGCACAACAGTGGAGGTGGTAACAACTGATGGCAAGAGTAACTGACAGTTTGTATCAGCTGTGTGTTCATTTTGGTGTAGATTCATGCAGGATGTGCGCCAAATGTACCTGCATCAGATTAGACTAAACTAATACAGATGAGTGCTGAGTATGTGTTCTTAATTCCTGTTATGTGAATTTATAGAATCATTTGGTTGGAAAGGAGCCCCAATGTTGAGTCCAAACATAGACAGACTTGAATTTAGTGGTAGGTGCAATTATGTGTACTTATCCATTTGTGTTGCGCCTCAGTTAATTCTCTTTTCTATATATGTTTAACATATCACTATGTGGCAACTACTGCTGGACACAAGTGTTCTGCCTCTGAAAAACCTGTACTGAATTAATCATTACTTTTCTAGTAGAATTAACATTTGTGTTCCATTCTGGCCACTGAAATACCTTGGTCACTTTTCAGCTGCCTTTGGACTAAATCCTTTGTGAAGTCTGCTGTGAAGAATACTACTATGTGTTTCCACCTAGATTCACTATCTTAAGCTCATGTTGATCTCTGTTTCTACTTCAGAATAGAGTTCAATAGTAAATAAACCATTTAGAGAGACTTCAGTAATTCTGAGCCTAGTAGCTGCTGGATACTACAGTGGTGCATTCAGAACAAGATATTCAGTCACTTGGATAAACAGGAAGTCAAATAAAAAGTGATCAAGAAGTACTATGCAAATTGCTTGAAAAGTTCTGTTTTCCCAAAATGCTTTTATGTTCTCAGTCCATTTTTATTGATTATGCTTTTGTTAGAGGGGCATTATGTTGGAGAATCTTGACGGATTAAAATGTGTTGTCAAGTAGTAAAGTCAAGGCTGTTTCTTTTTTTTTTCCCTGGATGATAGATCTCAGCATCTTTGTCTGTAGTGTCTTGCTGTACAAAATGGTTAGGAGAGTGAAGAGTTCCTCTGAAGTCAAATTCAGCCTCTTTGTATTCAGTCCTCCAAAGGGTAGATTCTGTCCTTCACACATCAATTTTTAAAGCAGATTTTTCTTTCATTTCTTTTAATCAGGGGCCCTGATCTGATTTTCAAGCTTAAAATAATCATGGTCAGTGGTTCATCCCTCTCCAGTATTCTCACAGCATTTCACACATCATTCTGAAGGAAGGAACCTTTCACTGTATGCAATTTTCCACTCAAGACCTAGTCTCTGTTTTATGCAATTTGAAGGAAGTTTTATTTGTGTTTCTTATATTGAACACTGGCAGTGAACTTTTGGTGTCTGGTGCCAAATATATCTACAAAAACCCCAAGTGTTTCCTGCTAGTAATAGCAAAATCTTTCTAGGTATCAAATGGGAGACCAATTCCTGTACATTTTAACTGATATAGCAACTGTACCCTGTTGGAGCTTCTGCAGTTCCTCACATGGCACTGGATTTGGAAGGAATTCTGGTTTAAATGTCACTCATGCCTAAAGAGCAGCAGTTGAGAGTGCCACTAACTTGATCAAAAAACAGTGCTGTACAAACTTCTGTAATTCTCTGTGACAGATTTTGTCAAATGGGTTTATCCTGTGAAGATATATAGTATGAGCTGGTTTATTAATGTCTAGTTTCGATAAGGTTAAGTAGAGGTTGATGTCCATATATCTGACCCAGTGAAGATAATGTGGTTGTACAAGTGTCATTTTAAGCTGAATTTAAGCCTGCAGAAACTCTCCTGGTAAGTGAGACATGATGCTTTAAGCTTGGTAGGCTGAAAGACAGCTATAAGAGCTTTAAGCTGATCTCTGTGCTCTCTTCCTTTCAGGTGCTGGTACATGATTATTTTAAAAGTTGTAAATTGAATGCATAATGTTAAATGTCATTCCTAGGGTTAACTTTTCATTGATATAGGCACATTTAGTTGTTCCTGTTGTGAGTAGGATGGGATAACCAGTTTGAACAGAGTTAAGCTATATTGTTAAAGCTTCTGAGCTTTAAGTATGAATAATTTTTTGGTTACTGATACTAAAAAAAGATTATCTGATGACTGTCACATTATTTCAGGAAACGACGTTGGCAGAAGTTCTTACGGTGCCATGCAAGTGAAACAAGTTTTTGATTATGCCTACATTGTTCTTAGCCATGCAGTATCACCACTTGCAAGATCATATCCAAACAGAGATTCTGAGAGGTAATTAGTTCACTTTTTAAATATCCATTTGTGTAATCAGTTAAGAACATTTGAGTCTAGATCAGTAAGTGGAATATTGTTATTTTTTATTTAAATGTGGCTGTATTGACATCTGCGCAGAAATTTAAGCTGCCCAGGGATATGAGAGTGCAATGCCTCAATGTGCAACATTGAAATGAAGAGAGTATGATAAAACCCAGGATGAGTCCAGTGTGAGATTCTGTTATTGTGAAAGGGAGCCAGAAGATAATTGGTCTTTCCTCAAACATACTGCTGAAAGTGTTTCAAAGGAAGGCTTCTGAGTTTCATGTTTGGTATGATGTATGTCTGTAATATGTCAGAAAGAAATGTGTGTGATCAAAATACTTGTTTAAACAGAAAACTAGACAGTAAGGCTAAGAATTTCCCTAGTTCTTTTATGTGTCCTCAAAAGCTGTTTTAAAAAACCTGATATTTATTTAAGAATTGAAAGAAGAATTAAGAGTATTATATAAAAATATTAAAAGAATCAGTTCAGTTTGTAACGTCCGGACTGCCATTAAAAGTAGCATATTTGTAGACATGCCATTTTTAATGCAGTTCTTAGTGTTTTTCGTAGAAACACTATACAGCTGGTACTTTCTCAGCATTCACTTTTGCAATTTCTCTGTTTTTTGAAAGGGAGAGGAGAAAAAACATGGCTGCCACGCCTTCTTTTTCTGTCTCCATTCATGTATCTGCTCTAGCATGTTTTATTCTATCCCTCAGTACGAATTTGGACTAGATCAGAGGATGTGTCTTCCCTGAGACTTTCCTAGAATCCCAATGGCATTGTGCTGCCCAGCTCATCTGAGGGAGGGGTGGCTGTAAAAAGTCACATAAATGATCTTGATACAACTACAAACTCTAGTTGTGATGTAAACTTCCAGCATTAACGTCATGGTAAGGTGAAATAGTTTTCCTGTAATGAGTTTACATCAAAGTGGATGGAGGATTTAAAAATGACAGTACTTTATTAGTGCCTGTGAATCCTCTAGGTTTTCAGTGGTATTAAATTCAGGAAAGTTGAGATTGTGCTGTGATGGAGGTACCGGGGGAGCGGTAAAAAGTGTTACTGACATTTGACTGCTGTTTTAAGGTAAAGGTCTATCTGTTAAATGTGTATTGGCTGGCAATTCTTGGTGCTGAATGAAACTTTGTTCTTACCTAGGTATACAACAACTTAGGAATTCTTGAAGTTTTGCTTGTGTCTTGGGTCCTGGCTTCCATTAACTTCTCTGTGTTTCTCTGAAGGATATATTTATTCTTGTGAGGTATCTGTATTTATTACAGACATCAAAAAGTATATTTTAATGCATTTAATGGAAGCTTCAGGTGTCATTAGTATGTGTACTTCACATGTACTTGCACTTCTTACTAGTTTTGGGAAAATATTTGAATTTTGTCACAACTTCAAACCTGTGGAGCAGTCCCAAGCAGCAGTGTTCAGGTGTTATGTCTGACCTGTTTGCAAGTTCTGTGCTGTCTGTGCCAGTGGTGTCTGAATTTCAGAACTCATCATGGCAGTGGCTTGCCATTCTGTCAGGGGTATCACAAGAGGAACAGCATTCAACAAAGTCCTGTATACAAATAGCTCCCTCAACACCAGTTTTTCAGTGTCAGAGGACCTGTAGGTGGATGATGAGCTGTTTGGTAACAAGTTTGTTGCAGAACCTCAACAGTCTGTGTTTGGAACTGAGGTTCTTACTTAAACCTGATGTGCTTGGGTAATGCAGGTGTGTTTCAGATCCCTCTTCCACCTGTAAGGCAGTGTTCTATGCTCTGTATGAAGACTTTTCTGGTGGCCTTGACCTAAAGCCTAGCCTTCCCAGAAGCCCTTTGTCCTGATACATTTCTAAACTTGTTTCTGAGCTTGTCAGTGGTAGGTTGAATTATAACATAACTATAAAGAATGTATTCCCTTTAAAACCAATGACATGATAATCTAGTAGAAGGATTGAGACTAAAAGAGGACTACTTGAAAGGATAAAAGTTGCAGGAGGCTGAACTGCCCAGGCTCACTTGACTTTATTCAGTTTTGTCCTAATTGGGGGTAGCTTTTCCCTAAGTGGAACAGTTTGTTTTTAAACTGTCTGGTGGGTTTGAATTCCTAACAGCTCCTCCCACGAAAGATTCCTGTGTACACCATTCAATTGTGTAAATGATGGTCTCAGTAGATTTCAAATCTTTCTTGACTGTTATTGGACTTTTCCAGGGTCAGTCCAACTCAAATGACCAAATATCTGAGTTAATTTAAGGCTTTATAGCAGACTGCTTCTGATAATCCCTGTGGGGGGGAAAAAAAAATCAGCTTTTAGTCCTTTGGCACAGGCGCTTTTCTTTTCCATGTTCTGTAGTAAAAAGTCCCACAGAATAATAGGGTATAGGTTCAAATCACTCTTACCATCTTCATTCAAGCTTCCAAATACAGCATCTGAGGTGTAATGGGGGTTGAAAGCTACCTTCTGTCATGGAAAAGCTTTCTTCTAAGTGGAAACAGTAATCAGCTGGGTCCTGAAGATAATTCTTACAGCTACAGAAATTACCTTAACACTTAATTTGTCCTCAGTCAATCTCACCCACCCCCTTTCAAGAACAGCTCAGGAGAGTTTGATAGACAGCTTGGTTGATTTTATGAGAGCAGCTTCCTGTCATCTTGGAAGAAGGAGTTTCCTAGTAGGAAAATTAGGTGACTGGTCCATTTTGAAGCTGTATAACCTGTATGCCAAATAAAGTTTGGTGTTCTGACTTGAGCCAGAGTGATTGAAAATCATGATTGATATGTTAATATTTAGGGCCACAGAGGCATGAGTCCAGCTTTAAAATACAGCTATGGACAGGATATCTTCTGCTTAAGGATTGGTGCTGCTAAAGCTGTTCAAAGCACATATTATGGTCTTTGCCCATGTCCTGTCTCTAGGGAAGAAGAGCATGCTGTCTTAAGTGCGCTAACATCTTTAGTCTGAGGAGTGATATTTTCATAGAATCATTTAGATTGGAAAAGACCTCTAAGATCATCGGGTTCAGCCATTGACCCAATCAGCACCATGTTCGCTACTAAACCATGTCCCCCAGTGCAACATTTGCAAGGCTTTTAAGTGCATCCACGGATGGTAACTCTATCACTTCTCTGGACAGCCTGTTCCAGTGCTTGACAATCCTTTTGGTGATGAAATTTTTCCTAATGTCCAATCTAAACCTCCCCTGGTGCAGGTTGAGGCCATTTCCTCTTGTCCTTTTACTTGTTACCTGGGAGAAGAGACTGACCCCCCACATGGCTACAACCCCTTTTCATGTAGTTGTAGAGAGCAAAGAGGTCCACCCTGAGCCTCCTCTTCTCCAGGCTAAATCTCAGTTCCCTCAGCCACCCTCTGAAGACTTTTGCTCCAGTCCCTTCATCAGCTTTGATGCCGTTCTTTGAACACACAGTTTCAAGTCTGACCGTTTTTCCAGTTTTATTCTGTTTCTTGATAAACCACAAGAAACCTTAGCAGATATTTGGCAACATGCTCTTATTCATTTTCTTTGAAACAGTGGACTATCTGTTACCATCCCATTTGTGATCTCTATATTTAGGTGTAATTTCACATTATACCTTGTCTAGCCTAACTACCTGTGCACTGTCTCCTGTCAGCTGTGCTTTTCCTTCCCTCTCAATGTCAATATTACCTTGGGTCAGATCTATCAATCCTGTAGTCAGAAGGTGAGTCAGATAGGCTCTCTGATCTGACTGAAAAAAAATCTCAACACTTCTGTCATGTGCAGAAGTTGATCCAGCGTGTGACTGATATGGGCAGATCAGAGCAAGAGAAGCAGAAAGAGTTCATATTTGGGTCAAGAGGGAGAGAGTGGTATTTTACCATTTCACAGCCATAAATTGTGCTAATCTGGATGTGACAAAGGTGCATCCTTAGGTTAATATGTGTGTTCTGCAGATCAGGATGTTGGCTGACACGCTGGTCTGTTGCATAGTTCACATATGAGTGTATGCTCAGACTGCGTCTCTTAACAGCTGTGTAGTCACATTTGGAAAGCAGAGGAGGTCGTATGAAATGAGAATTGGAGACTTGGTTCTGCTGTCATGTGCTCTTAAGTATAAATAGGGCTTTGGAAGCCTTCTGTATGGGTGCCAGACATGTGCAGGTGGATGAGGGAAATGCACTGTTATGCAGACCGGCCAGAGTTTGAGAAAGCCTTGGCAGTGTTGGCTACTGCATGTTTGGAATTACCATTTACAGGTGATAGTCTTCAAAACAACTATAGTCTGAAACATACAGAAAGTGATCTTTTTGTCCCTCTGCTTGGAAAGTTGTGTGGTTTCTTTTTAGCATACAGTTCAACTGATCTAATAGCTGACAAGTATTTGTAAGGTTTGGGTTGCCACTGGTTGGCCGAACCCTGTGAACCCTGGGAGCTGTCAAAAGGAGTGTTAAATTTGCCTGCTAGATCTGCTGACAGAGAGGAGAAATGTGCTATCTGAAACAGTTCTTCATTTGCTTCACATCTTGAATAGCAGTGGCTGTCACTAGAATGCATGCTTTCTCTTAGAAGGTATCAGCAATACCAGTTTTTCCTGTGCAGGGTATTTGTCAGGGTAAAGGTTTGAGGGTATGTTTTTTAATCCTCATGCTCAAGCAGATTCTTCTCAGGCGCTCCTTAGCGTGCTTTTAGATTATATTGCATTTTTAATAACTAGGGGATATTTCAGTTATTTTGACTGTTCTTTCACAGACTTGGTCTTTTTTTGTGCTCTTCTACTCACTTGTTCATGTGGAGCTTGGCTGGAGCTTTACATATTTGATTTTACTGAATCTGTTGTTATCAATCTGAACCTTTTAAGAGTTATCTTAGGATTGATTTGCATAGTAGTTGTCCTGTAATTACAGCTAGAGTGTGTCCCTGTGAACCAAGGTGTGTAAAAAGAGGAACTTCTGAATTCTTATTATAAAATAAACTAGTTTTGTATCTATCTTATTCCTGGGTTTGCTGTAGGGTAATATTAAGGGAAAAACATTAAAGGGGCATGTTTCACATGAGAGCAGTCTAATTTTTCCATGTCTTCCAAAAAAGCATCTTTGAAGAATTGCGTCTTACACGTCTGTAGAAATTCTGGCCTCAGCCAAATAAAAAGCCCCGAAAGTGTAATGTTTTCTCATAAAAAAGGCAGGGTAGATTAGTAGGTTTTCTTGTCTCCAAGCATTTTCTGTGTTGAAAACAGATGTAAGCATAAGTTTTAAATGCTTATTTTAAGAAATTATTCTTTGAACCTATTGGAATACCTGAGTTTCATACATAGGAAATGGTATTCTTTGAGATCAGTATCCAGTTTGATCACACTTGCTTCCTCTTTCTTTGCTTCTGCATTAAGTGTATGGCAGTATAGCCTCAGTCACTTCAGTTTCCAATGTGTCATAATGAATGTTTTTAATTTTTCTGTACAAGCAATGTAGCATGGATCTGCCTTTGAACTTATAACTTAGTGAATTTCCTGTTTTCTACCAGAAATGAGAACCTAGGGATTTGATCTCTCTGCTTTTTGAAAGGAACTGGTGAGAGAACATACTCCCTAGTTCTGTATGTGCAATTCTGCCACAATTGTTGGTGTGGCAGTAGTTTCATCCATTATACCTATTTGATAGCAAGCATTTTTGGTATATCAGTCACTGGGTCTGATAAAAATACCAACCTGTACTGTTCATTTTTCTCCTGATATATGAAGTCACGACTCTTGATTTTTTCTTCTGGGAAAGTACTTCAAGAAGCTTCAGGCTTTGATTTGCTTCTGGGAAAGTATTCCCAGAAGCTTCAGTCTTGACAAACTCCTTATCCATAAGAACTTGTATTACTCAGTTTGTGCTCATTTTCTGGCTCAGCACTTTCTGAAGGCATTCTTAGAAGCAACTTTTTAAATGCAAGATTTCCTTCCCTGTCCTGCTGCTGAAGGGGCCCAGCAGAGTCCCGTACTGGCATTGGCATCTTGGGAGCTGCAGCTTTAGGACCATAGCTGATTCTGTGCATTTTGGGTCAACCCTTGTCTTTGTTCTGTCTCCTCTTGCTCAACTTCCTTTTTGATACTGAGAAACCAGAACTGCATTGAGTATCTCAAATGCTGTTACATTATGGGAATATACATTTACAAAACTCAATCCTCTGTTTTATTTGTTCTTTTCTTAGTGTGCTCTCCTTACCTATTGAACTGTGGTTCACAAAGAATTACCTATTATAACCCAGATCTTTAATTGCTGAGTAATGACAATCACACCTCTAATTCCTCATGTGAAATTCATGATTTTGTTTTACATCACGCATCATTTTATCTACCTTACATAAGTAGAATTGTGGATAATGTGCATTCTGTCCTGGTGGTCCAACTCCAGCTATTGGACTTGTAATTGAAATGATGTTATTAGGTTCAATGTTTGCTTAAAATTCTGGACTGACTT
Source organism: Dendrocincla fuliginosa (assembly GCA_035047845.1). NCBI lineage: Eukaryota > Metazoa > Chordata > Aves > Passeriformes > Dendrocolaptidae > Dendrocincla > Dendrocincla fuliginosa. The sequence continues at coordinate 79,843,049 of JAWWMO010000083.1, read as the reverse complement.
TTTTAGTACTAGCAGTGACATGTCTTTAAAAAATGGAAGACTAACATGGAACATGTGGTATTTGGTCTTGCATGAAATAGTAATTCTTATGACAGTAGGAGAATTAGTGATACTTTTTTAAGCGTTACTATGAAACAACCTAATAAAGGTAGTCTGAATACATTAAGGCTTTGTATGCTCTACCTTTCCATTATACACCTAAAGCAAAAGATAATTCCAGTACAGGTACAATGTACCTTTGTGATACAAAATAAACCATTGAAGATTTTCAAAATTAAATAACATTACCTGCCCCAAAGTTGTAACTTTTCGCAGCACATTTTTGTACAATAGTAATTTCTTTGTCTATCTTGAGCATGGAGTTTATCACCAGTGTTTCAGCCACTAGTCTCTAATGAAAGGAAAGCTTGAAAATTAGCTCTCAAATAAGAAGACAATTCCTGCTCAAGGAGTACAATTCAAATAGGGGATGTTGGAAAAACATTACTTTGATAGCTGGTCACTGTTCAGCAGGACCAGGTAAGCGTTTTCTCTGAGCCTCTTACTGTTATGAATTGTTAAAAATTCTAACCTATTCCAGTTTTGCAGCCAGTGTCTTGTTTCCACTACTTCATGGTCCATGGTACTTCCTTTATAATTGTGAGGGTCTTAACACCTTTTAAGTGGTCTTGTAAATCTGTAAGCAAGGATTAGTGAAGGTGTCTGTCTCCAGTCAGTCAGCTGCAGTGCTGGGATATTAGTGTCTTTTGTGATCCCATACTTGTTGTAATCCAGATTCTGTGGAAAAACTTTTTGTATGGAGAAATGCAAGAACCATAAATTGCTTTTATCAAATACAGTGGTGTCAGCGTGTACATTCTGGATAATTAAGATGCATTCAATTTAGAAATACAGAGTAGAAGTCTTGCCTATGTGTCAGTGCTTGCATGTTGGAAAAATAATGTACTAATATAAAAACTGTGGTGCTTCAGCAGATTAAATGGTGCACTAAACCCATGAAAGTTCAAAAGGATTTTTTGGTTAGGGGTGTCTTAAACTGACTTTTAGCATAATTCGGTTGCTTGTTAAAATGCTTGCAAATATGTAACCAACAGTCTTTGTTTAATACTTAATTGAAAAATTTTTTTAGCACATTAGGTAGAATCATCAAAGTGACCCAAGAAGTGATTGACTACAGGGCCTGGATTAAAAAGAAGTGGGGGAGCAATATTAATTTATCACCTGAACTTGGTAGGTATAGCAGGAAACCAACTTAAATTTTTTTCTTGAATTTGATTTAATCAAAATACTCATGTCTTGAAATTAGTCATTCAGATATGTAGGAAAAAATATAAGGAACTTGTAACTTTCTAACCCAAGACTAGTTTTCTCTGAGCCTGTTTTTCAATTAGCTTGTTAAACTGCAGCTCTTCTTAAACCTCAAGGCCCATATGTTTGTATTCTGTGCTCTTAAATGATACTTATGTTTTCTCTTAACAGATAATAGGTTGAAAATAAGAGACCAGATAGCTCTCTGCAATGGAGAACAGCAACAGAACAGGGACTCTGAACCATCTTACAATCAACACTTGGCTTTGTCATTGGGCAGCACACAACAGTTATCCTCTGGCTCATCTGCATCTTCTGTATCATCACTCTCCGGCAGTGACATTGTAAGCTTTTTCTTTTAATGGGTTAAACTAATAAGAAGCAGAGTTTATCATGTGCCTCAAAGCCTCAGTTGACACAACAGCACTTAATGTGATACTATCCCTAGGCTGCTGCAGCAAATCAGTAATGTCCTCTTCTCAGAAAAATTACTGAAATCAAATATTTTTTTTCATTAAATTAAATGAGTCTTTATTCCATCCTAAATCTTTGGTACCCTTTGTGGTAGTAATTAGACGCAGTGAAATATAACAACCCAATTTAACAGTAGCTAATTAAGTAGAAGAGTAGAAATATGTCTTCATAAATCCTCCTGTTATGCAGAATCTTCCACTGTCAAATTCTCCTTCTTTTTCCCCACACCCAAAATTGAACATGAACATCATACTGTGCTGTGAAGGTTGAATAACATTCCTTACTATTTTCAGCCAAGCAGTCAGTTCATGTTTTAATGGTAACAGAGCACTCACATAAAGTCTTGTCAGCTTCCTTATTTGAAAGTAATTGCTGGGCTTTATTGTAACTTCCTGGAAGAGGAGGCTGCAATCTCTTGAGGTATGTTCCCAGACTCTTAAGATTCTGTAAGGTGAGTTTTTTTCAGTAGGAAGTTAAATCATTGCAGAATTGGGCAGCGCAGATTATAAAGCACAGCATTGCAAGGTGTGAGTTGCTCATTGCAAATCTGTATGAGCATAGAGATGTTGATGGAGCAAGATGTAATATGGAGTCAACTACAATAGTGAATAACTGGATGATGCAAAAAGAGGTCCAAATACCTGTTTCTTGACTGCTTTCAAAAAGTGGTCAAATACGAAATTAAAAGTTGGGAATTGTATTTAATAAAATTTTAATAACTTTTGAGGGACAATCACCGCCTTTATATGTTCTAGTTACTTCCTGTAATTATTTTATACTACTGACTTTTTTTTTATGTTGATCTGTCTTTTCACACCACCTTCAGTAAATATGGCAGATACTTTAGTTGCACATCTGGCTAATGGAAAAAGAATAGAATGATGCTTGCCAGTGATCCTGCTAGCCATACTCCTGGTTTAAGTATGTCAGGAGGCAAGATTTTGCTGTAATAAATTTTATGAGAAAGTGCAAATATTGGCTTAATATTGTGCACTCCCAACATAATGGGTGGTGAGTGGTTATGAACTCCTCTTAGTCCAGTTTTGCCTGATTGAAGATGAAGCTTCATTGCCTGATGCCAGACAAATTAATAAAAAGTGAAAAGGAAGCTCTCAGTAAGACAGACCTGAAGTCTACTTGGGCATCCAGAAAGTAATAGGAAATGCTACCTTTTTTAGCAAAATAAAAAACATTATGTCCATGACAGTTCTCTAATTTAAGGCCTGGTCATACATTGGCATTATGTCCTTAATAGACTGATAGCCTATTATCTTAATTTGGAATGAAATGGCAGGTTTCTGGCAAATAACTGAAGAATTCATCTTACTCATACTTGAACATTTGAGGAGGGGCAAGTTCTGTTTGAGCTGTCCTGAGCTGCACCTGATTGAGGAAGAGAAGCCTATTCTGCTATAGTCAGGTGATTCATGCCATAATCTGGCATAATGCTATGCCCAGGTTGCAGGAGGGTAACATGTACCGTGTATGACAACTTGGTATTCGTGCCAGAACTTCTGATGCAGTATAAGTAAGTATAATGTGGTGAGATTTGGTGTCATTTTCGGAAGGAGGGGATATGAATATCGTGCATCTCATCACTTTAGAGTTATATGTAGAGTTTCCTCTGATCTTGTGGAAGGGTTGTTCTTCAGGAAGGAATCTGTATTTAAAGTTAAATTACCTGAACTTCTCTGATACTGGAAGACTGAAAGCAAGGTACAGTCTGTAAAGGAAATGCAGGAGACAAGGACACCCTAGAGTGACAATTTGCTGATCTCTTTCCAATAATTAATGCTTTATTTAATAGCAAGATAATCATCTCTCTGACATTGTTAGCCTTAAGCACAAAGTCTACATTAAGACAGTGTTTCTGGAGGTATATTTTGCATGACTGCAGAATATCTTTTGATCTTTTTCAGCTGCAAGATCCTAGCTGTTAAATTAGAGGGACTAGGTAGTGTATTTCCTTTTCCATTTACTGCTGAAGTCTCACTGGTAATAGTGATCAGCTGAATTTAGACCTTTCTGAGGAAATAGGCTTGGTAACTTGTGATGTTAGTTGGTCATATTGCCCCTCTGTATTGCCATCCGTTCTAGCCCAGAAGGAGGTGTATTCTGAAGTCATCACATCACTGTACACCAGTGATAAGTCTTGAGGCCTTGCATGCATTTGTCACCATGTCTAGGAAGCAGTATTGTCAGTATATATTGAGTGTTCAGGAATTACCAAAGCAGTGCAGTACTGCTCATAGGGATCCTAGAATTTTCAATAAGCCCTGTAGTTCAATAGTTGGTTGTAATACAGCATTCTGTGTAGTTTTTAAAGAGACTTGCTTCCTTGAAGTTCTGACAGTATTACAGGTTTTGCCTTAAAATCCATAAATATTTCTCACCTGCTGAATAGACAAGGCTTCTGGTGTCTTGGACTTAGGGCCCTTTAGATATAGCAGTGGTTATAGACACATTCCAGCAGCAGGGGAACAGGTCTCACAATAGAACAATAACAAGGATCAGGCTTTTCTGGAGACCAGATTGGCATAAACCAGAGCTAACATTTAGAAGTCAGCCTCTCAAAGTCTGTGTATGCTCAGAAAAATGGCAGTGTAGGGATATGGGAGCTTACAGTTCCTGCCCTGAGTTATTTGCATTTCTGCTGTTGCTTTCCCCTGGGGGCCATACTGATGGCAACCTTTTGAAGGTGAGAACTGTTACACCACTGAGGAACAAGAGAAATGCCTTCTTCAAGGACAGCCTTCTCTTTCCCTGTATATTTTAGATTTTTGTGCTTTTTCTCAGCATACCACCTGAAATTCAGGAAGAACTTTCACATCTAGGACTAGCTTACAATTGAACACCCTTCTGAGATACTGTCTAAACAGCCCCAAACTAAGAACTAATGAGATCAACTGGATCTAATGAGACCAAATTGTAATCTGAACAAAAAGTATGCTTTTATGGATTTTTCAAGGCAGCAAAGCTATTTAGAAAAATGCCTTTGGCTAGCACTGTCTGGCCAATGAAATTCTAGTTGTGCTGTCATTCATAAATGTCCTAGTCAACTGCAAAATCTTGGTCACAAAATGCACCAGTAAATTTCAGATCAAGAACCTCGTGCAGGAGAAACCTGTCTTCTCATACTGCTGTTACCACTGGTGAGACAGCTGTTCAGTTTATGGGGCTGTCTTACTATATATGTCAACACAGAGCCATGACTTGCTCACCAGTACTTCTAATGTAGTTCCTTACAAAATACTGAGTATTAAAATTCCTGCCTTGTTTCCTTGGGTTTATGAATAATAAAATATTAGTGATAAGGAGCAAACTGAGGAACATGTGAAGAAAAAACCCTTATATATACAAGGAATCTGATCACCAGAACATATTAGACTGTTCATACATTTTTCTGGTATTCTGTTTATTGTCAAATTGGCCGATGTTGTAAGTCTTCTCTCAATGAAGCCTTCTGCTCTGCAGGTATTTAAAATACCCTATACTGTCCTGACAAAAAGGCAGTATCTGTTCTTTACTTACTCTTGCAGACAGGTAAGTTGTAAAATACTGTGCATTCCCACATGATCCAACAAATGTTGAATTGAATAATGAAAGGTGCTTTGTAAGTGTCTTTGCCATCAAGGACAGTGCAAAGTGTGTGAGTGTTTACTCTGTGGAAGCAAGAATTAAACTGTTCCACAACAGAAAACAAGCCTCTGACATTAGAAAATCTCATCTTCATACTCTGGTGACTGTTAAGAGAATGTGAAACCAGGTGATGTGAGAGATGTTCACCCCCAGCTCTCTACTTGTTCTGGCCAGTTGCAGATGTCAGTCTCACAACCTAAGCAGTGACCAAATTCCTCTTGAAAATGTGGGGGTCTTTTTCGTTCTGGGCCTGTACTCTCTGACTGGTGACCTGGATTTCTTTTTGCTTAAGCATTGTAAAAAAAAATGCTTTCTATTAATTCATGAAGTCCTAGAGTAGTACTGGAGAGTAGCTACTGCCTGATCTACAGTCTGTGCCAAGTAAAAAATAATCCAGGGTATGGTTTTGCAGTCTCATTTTGGTTTGTTTTGATTCCTGGTGCCAAGTATGGTCTGAAGTTTTGATGCTGTTATGCCAAATAAAGCTTAACATTTTCTGTGACAGTGATAGCTGTGTATCAGTAACAGGTATAATGACTCATAGGAAATTTTAAATGCCATTTTCTGTTACCTGAAGGATGTATAATCTCATATCCAGTCCAGCGCAAAATCTCCAAGTTGTCTGTTAGAAGTTTGGATCGAACAAATTTCATACACTTTACCTTAGTGTTTCTGGTGATAGTGTTTTATGGGCTTCCATGACAAGCTGATTTGGTGAAGAGTTCTGAGTTCTCAAGACCATGCAGTCATGCCAAGGTAGTTGAAATTTCAGTGAACAAGGTACCCTGTAGTCTAGCTTTGCAATGACACAATCCTTGCCTTTTTTTAGCTTTTTCAATTTACAATATCTTCTTTCAGACTATTCTTGGAATTTTAGCTGTAAACCTTACAGTTCAGGCTTTATAAAAACCTTTTATCAGAATGTCAGTGCTTGATCTCCCCACTTATCTGCCCCATCAGCTAATGAATATGCTGAGCAGTACCTTCACTGTTCTGTGAATGTGTCTTTTCACTGGATTCAAGTACTCTGCATTTGGAGAGTAATATATAAATATGACTGATAAGATTAAGACTCATTATTCTTAACAGTTATTCTGAATAACATACAAGATCCACACTGATTTTGTAACTGTGCTTTGCAGTAGTTGTGGCTTAGGACTTAAACTCAACATGCTTAATAAGTTATCACTACCTCACCTTCCTTCTTATTAGCCAAAGACCGTGAATTCAGCTTGTTAGCTGGAGCTGTTGTACTTCCATGTTCACAGAGAGAGGTGGTAGAGTGTATGACTTACCTTGTCCAGATAAAAGTCGTGCTTTTTTGAAAGTGATGAAGCTTGCTGATGTAAAGTATGTGCTTATCTGCAGTAAAGGTACAGACACTTCAGAATATGTAGTCTTGTTAAATCTGTCTTAATGACTGATTAATTTGTAGAGTTGCAGTTGAAATTGTGTGTGTAAGGAGAGGGGGCAGAAGAGGGTGGCCTAGTAACATTCTTATTCTGAGAGCAAAAGCTACACAGATTTTCTCCTTTCCTCCTACATGCCTGAAGAGTCTCAAGTTCTAGCCAAAGTAACAATTCAAATGTATAAGGATAGTTGATCATCTTCGTTATTAAGCAGATTTTCTCTTACTCTTCTCCCCTTCCTCAACAAATAGAGGCAAGTTCTTTAAAAAGCAGGTCTCTCAGTCTTTAGTCTTCAAGGAAAGATGCAAGTGCTGACTTGCAGCCACCTGGTCTCCACAGGAAGCGGAAGCAGAGGGCAACCCTGAGTGTACAGGCACAGACAACCTGATGTTACTGGGGAAAGGATTTGTTTTGAGGAATTTAAGAGTTTAAGCCCACAAGGTTTAAAACTCCACTCTATGTCTACTGTTGGTGTGCAGATTACTATCAGTTTGTATAGACTAGAGGGGAACAAATTTTTCCCAGTGCTTCTTTTGTGTATCTTCCTCTTTCGCCATACAGTCCCGCATTTGTTTTTGTGTTTAACCTACATCTCTGACCATGTGCTATTTTATACTCTCATGCTCTCCATCAGTTCTTCTGTGTCAGTTGCTTGAGCAGTCTTTTATCTATATCCCCTTGAAGTAAATTTCTGCAGCTGCAGGAGGCGCAGTTTTGAATACAGAATTCTGAAGTAATTTTAATTAATAACAAATTATTCTAAGCAGCAGAGGGTACAGAGGGAATTTGTAAGTCAGCAAGTAAAATGGGATTTTACTGCTCTGATGTCACTGAAATAAGGAGAGAAGCACATGAGTTTGTAGGAGTCAAGCTCAGATTAGTTTCTGATGCCAAAAGCTAGTTGCAATCTTGACATATCCTAATGTGCCGTCCCATGAACAAACCCCACAGGGGTACCTAAGCTATTTTAGGGTGGAAGAAAACCTAAATTCAGTATTTAGAATCTAGTATGGTATGTGTTCGTCTTGCATAACGAGTCCTCTAATTTAGTGCATAACTTGAAAATCAAACTTGAAATATTGCTATATTGTTAACAATAGAAACCAACTGAAAGCCTATGAAATGAAAGTATTTGGTTAACAAAGGAAATTTTAAATGACACTTTCTGGGACCTTTTTTGTTTAAGATGACTTACCTGAAATACAGTGAGTATTGATAAAACATGAAATAAGCTTACAGTCGGGCCTGGCAGGATATAATGAGGTGAGGTTGAAGGGGTACTGTGCTTGTATTTAATCTTGGTAGATACTAATTAAATTATGTTTTCAGTTGTCATTCCATAAAATGAACACTATTGCTTTTGGAGGATACATATTTTTGGGTTTGCTTGTGTATCCTATATCTCTTCTCTCACTTTTCCCCTTCTGTAATCATGATGACCAAGATAGGCAATGGGAGGCAGTAAAATCAACCAATTTCATCTTAACTCAAGATATTTATATTGTTTTGAGGCTAGCCAGTGGAAATGGTGCAACTGCAAGGCAAATTGTCTGCCTTGTGAACTCCCATAGAAGCAGAAACGTTGTTCATGTCAATTCTACTTCATTTACACCATAGTTGAAGTTGTGGCTCCATCTACCAAGAAGGGAAATGACACAGGATGTGTTAAAAATGAGATGAGGTTGAGGGGGTGATCATAAAAATCACCTTGGGAGCGTGGTGGTTTATCAAGCAGAGTTAAGTACACTGGGGCTAAAACCATTCATTTGAGAGTGTGCATTGAAGTTCTACTTCTGCACATGGCCCCAAACTTCGAAATTTCTGAAGTTCCCTGGTGTTGCCTTATGTTCGAAGTAGTGTGGTTTTACACTTTTACGAAGCCAGTCTGGTAGTTAAATGCACTTGCTACTAATGCTTCCACTCGTTAGCTGCTCCTGCTTTTCTGCGCGGGAGTTCACCTAATACTGTGCTGAGCTGACTCAGAAGGTGAAGGTAATAAGAAGGTTACTGTTTCCATGACTCACCTCTGTGAATTTGCTCAGATCATGTCAGATGGTAATGCAGGTGTAATGGAGAAGGGCAGAATGAAAAAAGAGGCAAAAGGAGTAAGACTGGGAGCAGTTATCACTGTAATTGCAAGAAATGAGAGAAAAACATGAAAAAACCTGTGTAATGTAAAGTGTTAACTATAAACACCAATTTTCTCACAGTTTTCAGTTCTTTGCTTTCAGAGATGGAACACAATTTTTATTGAAATGGTCATTGTTCTCTCACAGCTTCTCTCACAGCTTACAGCTTGTGAATGTTATGGGAAAGAGGAAAAGTATTGCTTAATTAGTGGAAGAAGTTTTGAGAATGGAAACAATAAGAATCTTTTTGCCAAGACCTCTGGAGTTTGTTCTTGGAAAGAGGAGTGTAAAAACTCAATTCTATCACATTAACAAGAAACTTGCATTCTATTGTTTTAAGTTTTTATTTCTGAATACTGACTTCTTGGATAGTTAGACTCCCTTTTACCACTGGGCCAAAATTTAAACAGACTGGGGATCATGAGTTAATCTTAGGTCACTCCAGCTTCTAAAAAAACATACTGCCTTGGAAATTGAAAGCTCTAAAATGGTAGCTATTGTTAGTTGAGAAGTTTTGTGACTACATCATGAAATAAAGCAGGAGGCACAACTTTTTCATCATACATTTAGGCTCATGTGAAGGAAGCTTATGAGTACAATTGGCCCATGCAATTCATGGAAACTGAACTATTGTCTTGCTGGATGAATGTACTAATACATTTTACCTTGTATCTTAAGCCTTGAGGTGTTGAAGGAATTGAAATAAGCTTTTATGGCCTGACCTAGTTAGTAAGGAGCTTTTGGCAAGTAAATACTCCCTTACTGATGAGGTCCTGCGGTGTTTTACAATGGGAGATGCATTTTGCAGAACAGAAACGGATGGTTTTGCTCTCTTCCTGTGTCAGAAAGAGAAGTCTGGATTGCAAGACTGTTCATCTTTCATATGACTGCAGTGTTTCACTCTGTCTATGCAGATGCATTACTATGGTCAGTAACACCTGAGTTTCTCGGTCTCTTCCATACTTTTTCTTTCCAACATTAAAGTAAATTGAAGACTCCTCAGTAGTCATACCAATGAATATTAGAATCTTCCTTCCAGGTACTAAACTCTTACTCAGGAAGTTGAAACTTGTTTACAGAGTATGTTTTAAAGTGGAAATTTCCCAGTAGGATAAACCTGTATCTGCATCTCTTTAGAAGATATTTTCTTTGCAGAATGAGATACTTTGAATAATAGGCAGAGTAGTACCATTCAAGAGATCAGGAACTTATCTTGGCTCTTAGGGTAGTCATTGTAGCTTTATCCCTAGGGTATTTGCTAAAATCAATTGAATGGTCTTACCCCTTTATTTTACATTTATCTTTTTATAATGTGACCTCTGTAGCTCTTACCTGAGTAATGGTCAGAGCTTTACTCTTCCAGACACGTACCTAGTGTTGAGAGTATTAACTGTATATATTTACTTGTATGTCCTCTGAACTTTTGCAGTGCTTCAATCCTGCATGTTACACTTAAAGAGTCTGGTCCAGAAGACCAAGAAAGACTTAATCCCTCAGTGTAGGCAGTGCTTATGGAAAATGAGATTTGTTCACGTTGGGCTCCATTTTCTGATCACTGAGGTTAACCTTTCAGTTTAATTAAGAAGGGCGATGCTGCTCCTCACAAAAGGACTTAGATGCTGTTGAGAAGGTAGATACCAACTCCATACATTTATCCTATTAGCAGTCCAGGATCGCCTCAGGAGAGAGATACTGTCTGCTTGCATGAGATGTGTTTCAGTAGATAACACTGAAGCAGAATAACATAGCTATTACAAAATTAAACTAAAGCAACATAAGCTTCCTTGTGGTGAAATGCATCTAGTTTCAATTAAATTATATGACTCCCTTCTTCTATGTACTGTTCCTTCCCAACTGGAGATAACTTTTTGTTGCACAAAAGCCCCTTAGAAATCTCATAAATGAGAAGTGTCCCATCTGGGTTTGTTATGTGAATCTTCACGGGTATAATTGTATGTAAGTGGAAGACAGAGAATTCTTGGAGTGGAGACACTAAAATTGTTCCTTGGTCAGGTTTGTGAAGGTTGCATTGCAGAAGATAATACATTGGTTTGGATAGATAGTAAGATGTCTTTCCTATCTGCTAGCTTCTGGTTACTTGTGAGCATGCTTAGAACTTGTCTGTTCAAACATGACTACCATTTCACTATTTATTCCTCTTTTTATAAGCTCTTTAATAATTCCATTATCAACAATATCCAAAGAAACTTCATTGCCTTGGATTTCTTAGTATGTTCCCATAGCTGATACTGTAGGATGGGACAAAGGAGAAAAATGCCATCTAATCCAGGCATGTACAAATAACCAAGCTTAATTTTTTTGGTCAGTGCTACAGCATATAATTTTCCTCTATGATCAACATATTTATTAAACAGTGAACATCTGATCTCATAAATAGGATTTAATTTTCTGCACAGATTCTTGTTACTAGTGTGATCAGTCTCTAGTGAAGTCACAATGAAGTTATATGAAACTACTTCACAAGGTCATACCGTAACTTTCACTACTAGTTGAACCAGTAGAAGAGCAGCTCCTTTCTTTCTAGAACTTATTTTTTAGTAAGCACAACTTTGTATGGACCAGTAAAAAACTCATTGTTCCAACAGTTGAGTTTTATTGAGGACTGTTTGTACTGTGAGTATTCATTTTAGCTGGGGTGCAGGTTTTGCTTTGGAGTAGTTCATTACTTAGGCTACTCAGTATTCACAACTCTGTCTCTCTTAAATGGCTTTCTCCTTTCTCGAGAAAAGCTTTAAAATATTTTCCTGTTTCTGTTCTTGAACAGCCTATTATTCTCTAACTGAAGAATCTGATTTAGAAAACAAGGCCATGTGAGGGCAAGTAGTAGTGCTGGAGATCTGTTTAAATTAGTGAAGTCTTTGCTTCCACACCATTAATCTTTAGAGAAAGAGCAATAGCATATTTCAGTAATTACTTTAATAGTAAAGATCTGTGATGACCCAAGACAATAATGCCTTTTAATATGGTAACTCCTAAACTACTAGTTGGCCAAGTACCATCTCTTCCTATACTTTGAGCCAGATGACTGGAAACAGTAAAAAGCACTAGTGGTTTGGGATAAAGAATAGGTTTTTCCATTGTTTTTAAGTTCAGAATGCTTTGGAATTAAGAATGTGGTAAAAATCAGCAGTTAAATGTAGGGAAAGCTACTTTTGCCATTATGTTACAGCTAAAAGATAAGTTTTGCAAAGTCTGTGTTCAGAGTTGTTTCAAAAGGTTGTATCTTGCTTTCCAAGTTCCTCAACTTAGGAAATAATTGGTCATATAAGGCCTGAGGCAGTGGGATGTTTTCAGGCTTCAGTAATTCTTATAAACCCCTAAATCTGTGCTTGCCTCCTTTCTTGTTATCTGTTAAGTGCTCCGGGCGCACAGTATTTTAACATTGCCAGTATGTCTGATTATGGTGCATCTGAAACTGCTGGTGATCGGGCTGGAAGGAGGAGGAATAGTAACCAGTGTTACCAGTTCCATTATCTTTTCTGTAATCCTGCATCCATCTTGCTTCCCCCAAAGAATTATCAGTCAGATTTCAGATGGAAAGTGAGGGGAACATTACTCCTCACGAGCAGTGGAGTGTGTGACTGGTGCACATACGTGAGTCTTGACTGGCAGACCATCTCCTTGTTTCTTGGTAGGTGGAGCCCTAACTTGGCTGTTGCTGGGTAGAATGGGAGAAGACTAACAATTATAGTGAGTAACTTTGCTGTAGAGATAAGTACAGTCCAGAACACTGATCAGAGGACTGAACTGCCATGACACCTCAAATAGCCTTTCTATAGCTTACAGTGCTGCTGTTCTTGTTCTGTTTTTACCTAGCCTTAGTTCCCATCTTTTAATTTGCATTTGGTACAGATACAACTTTGGCTTTAGATGGTGCTGACTGGAACTGACCTCTGATTGCTGTAGACCTGTTGATATTGTCTTCTTAATGTAGGTTCAATTAAATTTGTGCTAGATGTGTAAAATAAACATAGTGCTGGCTTGTATTTTATTTTTTTACTATTGAAAAAAATAATTATATTTTACAGTATTCACATGAGTTGATATTTGGGTGCATTTTCACGTGCATAGTCTGTATATACTGTACTTTCTGTAAAGTTGCTTTTCTTTTCCCCTTTTTCTCTGCCAAAAGGAATCAGATACACCACCTTGCACAGCTCCTAATGTTTACCAGTTCAGTCTTCAAGCACCGACTCAGCTTATGGCCAGTTTACCACCCGCATTGCCTATGCCAAGTGGTAAACCCCAATCTGCGCCTACGGGAACCTTGATAATGGCCGCCAGTAATCAGGTATGAGCCAACTAAACGGAGCAACTCTTTCCTGAGAAAAGTGATCTCATCAGAAGTGTAGATCATTTGCGCTGTGCTGTCAGTCTAAAAAACCTCTGAAGACAACCTTCGTACAGCCTGTGCTAAGCTTCATGTAACCATAAAAGTACTTAACCTGCTGCGTCAGAAGTGTGGGGAGAAGAGTGGGTGGGAAAGGGGTCGGTGTTTGAGATGCATCTTGGAATATGAGAGCCCTTCCACAACACAGACAGCTAGGAGTAAGTTAAAGAGTGAGTGTCAGATGTGTGACTGCTTAAGTCGTATTTGAGAGTCCTGGTGCTCAGCTAGTAGGATATTTGCAGATCTTTAGGCTATTTAAGTGTCTGTTCTTAAATTAGAAACTTTGTGTAGGTGGTATAGCTGCAAGCTAGTTTTTGAATCTGAAGTAGTAGTACTGACCTTTCTAGGCTTGTTTAATTATCTTGATTTTGAATCATTAGAACAGATCTGGTTACACTTGCAACTTTCTTTAATAAATTTTAAAGATAGAGAACAGAAAATTAATTATGGGCATGTGTACAAGATTTTTTACTAAAAAGTTAAATGTGTGCATAAATGTGCTGGGAGATGAATGTATTTTGGCTAATGTATCCATTACAGTACAAGGGAAAGAAAAATCATCAGTTTAGTGTTTTCTTTTTTTTTTCTTTTTTTTTTAACAATCTCAATATTTCTCTCTACAGAAAAACATTCCCTCAGTCTTGGTTATTAAAATTATTAGTCAAATATGCCTCACATAAAGTTTAATGCAATGTTTACAATATTTTCCTTCTTCTCTTTCTATCAGAATTCTTGGGAATCTAGGGCCAGGGTATATTTGACTTGGTGACCTTGTGTTTTTTATTTGATTCAGCACATTTTATCTTCATGGGCCTTCTTTAGGACACTCTCTCATATGTCCATATTCCTGGGGAGCCCAGACCTGGGCCCAGCACTCCATGTGTGGCCTCACCTGTGCTGAGTAGACGGGAAATGATCACCTCCTGTGACCTACCTTTGGTTTTAATCTTCAAAGTAGTTACACAGATTCCTCCTCTCCTTCCTCCTTTTCCTGCCTTCCCCTAGTGCTCTGTCTTACCTAGGCAAAACCAGCTTATCTGCACAGAAGGTGTTCTGATAGTGAGAAGCTAATAGAACAATATATTGCTATTCTAGTCTGCAATTGAGTATTCACTTGCTAGTGTACACTCTGAATTTTTGCCTTTTTTTTTTTTAGAATAAAACAGGTGAGCTATTTTAAGTTAAACTTTCTAAAATACAAACTTAGTCTAGATTATTCTTTCCTGAACGGCTCTGGTTTTCTGAGGTGACACCCTGGAGTTTAGCTTCAGAATCATATGAAAATAAAATCCAGTTTGGAGGCATGCAGTTGTTAGTGCAAAACAAGCTGGTATTCAGAGTGTTTGCCACAGTTGTGAAGAGGCAATGTGTTGTATGAATCTTGGATCTCTGTTGGAATTTAGAATCTTGGAAAACAACTTCTTTGTAGCACTTTTCCTGGCTTTCTGTTACTTGGCTGTCCTTTCCAATGATTAACTGTTCTTTTAGTAGTTTCTATAGTATTTACATGTTTAAAAGTGGGAATTTTTCTGTGGCTTTTCCTTGACAAAGATGTGCCTGTTAAATCAGAAGAATTGCTTGCTATCTGTGGGTCAGAAAGGGGATGATAATTTTTTGCATTGAATTTACCAAAAATTTGTATTTTGTGAAGTAGAAATGTACTTTTTTGATAAAGACTGTGACTGAGTCAGAAGTGGGAAATGAAACTATTCTATTCAGGGTACTGTAAATATCTCCTTTTCCCTTATACCTTCTGGACCATGACTGTTCTAGATTAGGTTGATGGCTTTCCTTTTGCGCTTGATACGACCTAAGACTACGCTAGTTTATAATGTTTAATTCCCCTTGCTCAGAGGACTCTTGATACAAGATTTGATCATGTGCAAGCCTTTTTTCTTAACAGCAAATGTTCGTTCATATTCAAGAAGTTTTGAAAGGGATTAATTTGTCTACATGGTGTCTTCAGCTTTTTTTCCCTGGCAACTTCTTCCACCTCAATTCAGCTTGGAAAGCTGTACTTAGGTGTCAAGTGCAACCCTCAAAAGCAGGAGGTGCCAATGTCAAGAACACTGAATGTATTTTGAACAAATTGCCTTTTAGGCAGTCTGTTGCTGTTAAAGCTTCCTACTGTTTTCTTTTTTGAAACAAGCTGGTGTGATTACCAATTCTGTTTACATACTGCATAATTAATTGGAGAAGTTCCAGGTAGTTCAGGGACTGATTAAGCTCCTGGCATAGGTCTGTGTACTTTTTGGGATCATCATCATCCATCATTTTTCCAAGGTGATCATTCTTCTGCTCTGCTGACAAGCAGTTTGAAATTTCACCTGGGAGAGCAGGGCAATTGATGAAGCAGTGCTGTCCAGTGGAAATAAGGACAAAACCAGATATTGACATGCATGTCCAGATGAATGGAGGGGCGGAAATTGCTTGGTAACTTCCCATGGAGAGGAGAGGATTACTTTTCCTGTTGTTACTTTGAGATCAAGTAAAATCAATTCATGCTGGATTGCTGGTTGCTAGGTCACCAGTGAAGGCAGAAGAAACTTCCTGTTTCTTAGGTCTGAAGAACTCCTTCATTTAATTTTTAAGATGCTTTTCTTTGTCCCCCAAAGGGTTGTCTGTTGATTGCAAAGTATCTGAAGCCAGTATAAGCACCAGTCCTGCTGCTGCATTGGCTGGCTTCTGATGTGTCTTAAGAAAACCTCCAGTGAAGAC
Organism: Dendrocincla fuliginosa; assembly: GCA_035047845.1. Lineage (NCBI taxonomy): Eukaryota > Metazoa > Chordata > Aves > Passeriformes > Dendrocolaptidae > Dendrocincla > Dendrocincla fuliginosa. The sequence goes on along the minus strand of JAWWMO010000083.1, from coordinate 79,826,961 downwards.
CCTTTAGATGAGTGGTGTCTGAGTGGGAATGTGTGCATTGCAAATTCCATAGCAGCATGCACTGGCTCAGTTGGCAAGCAAGGGAGACGACTGGGAAATGAAACCTTAATGTCAGCATTGAAATATCACAGTCAAAACTTGTAAAAGGACTTGCAGGAGCAGTTTGTTTTTTCAGATGCTTTTGTGTTTGGCCAAATAAGGCCAGACACTCAAACTTATAAACTGCTGATTTATACTGCTTTACGGGGACTTCTCTGGCTACAGTACTTTTGCTTCAAAGTTTTCCTTTATCTAGAACAATCATTAATGGTATTGCTTTGTCTCAGTAGTAATGCTGATACTGCTAGGATCTCTGAAACGATTACTGAAAAGTTAGCAGCACTGAGAACAAAATTGGTCACGGACTTGAGTCAAAAATGTAATTCTTTTAGATGAGTGCAAGCTCTTAAGTGTAGTTCACTTGGATGAAAGGTAGGTTTGTAGATACATCTTAATGCATGTCAATGCTGAACTCTAGGAAATGTTTCTGAGACGGTAGGTGTCATCAACTAGCCAGCTGTACAAATATGCTGAATTCCCTTAGTATAGTGTGATACTTCAGAGTTTTTAGTATGTTAGCTTCACTTTAGAACTAACCTGGTTTGTTCATTGGCATTTTCAAGCTGTTTAGGTACTGGAGGTTTTTTCAGTCAATCACATGTGATATTTTTCTTATTTTTAATCTAGAGTGTGTTCTTTCAGGGTGGAATAATTTTGTCTATGAATTTTCATAGGAAGGAGTATACCGCTGTCAACTTTCGAAACAGTTTTGATTCCAATTAGACTCCTATCTTATACGTATGACAGAACATCATTTGGTGTTTTATTTAATATGTGCAAAACTAGGAGAAGAGGATGATGTTTTGTTTCCTTTCTGAAAGAAAGGAGAGAAGACAAAACTGCATCTGAGTTTGAGGTTGTTCAGATGAAAACAATACTCAAGATATTTTTCATCTTAGGTTGTCCCATATTTATATGGACAGCCTTTATGTGCTGCTACCCTTCCATGTGTGGAAACTGACTTAGCCTGATCAGGTCCTGGATAACCTACTTACAACAGAATGTTGGATTAAATGATCTCCAGAGGTCTCCATATAAATGATGTTTATAGGACTGTATGAAAGTCTCTGGCCACCTTGATGGTTATTTCCTGAGTGCTCTTTGAGTTGCAGGAAAGACAAAGTCTAAATAGTTTCTTAGAAACGTAAACAAACTCACCATAAATAAAAGACAGAAATGTAGAAGTCATACCTTCTTTTTGTTTATGTAGTACTTCCATATCTTCCAGTGTCATTGTAATCAGATTTTTGCTCCTGTACTGAGATTGATTTGAATAATCACATATGCATTTCCTCTGCACACTTTTTCACATATACTGTATTAGTATTGGCTCATCACTTGAAAAGTGATTTGCTCACTGTGATAACTCCTTTTGTTCCAAATAAAAAAGTGAGATAAGATTTTTCTTTAAGGTCTGAAATTGTCAGCCTTGCGCTAAAAAAGCTATTGTCTCATTCTCCTTAATGACAAGTATGCAGATAACACTTCATGGCCCACGTCACTACAGCAGCAAAGTTGCAGTTTGAGTTCTGTCTTCTGGTAGTGTAGTTTTCACTCTCACCCCTCAGTTTTGAAATGACTGGTGGCAAGATCAAAAAGGGTATTTAGTTCGTGTGTCATTCTACTTCCTTTGCCATAACATGATTCATTATTTGCTGAGATGGTGATGGCAGTCTCTCCTGTCAGCCAGTCATTTTGGGACTAGGCCATCTGATCTCTCAAATATTA
>JAWWMO010000083.1:79774836-79825034 GCA_035047845.1 Dendrocincla fuliginosa | reverse complement strand
TTTGCTGAGATGGTGATGGCAGTCTCTCCTGTCAGCCAGTCATTTTGGGACTAGGCCATCTGATCTCTCAAATATTAATATCTTAATATCTCAAATATCAAATATCTTTGACCTGTTCATACTTATATTGCCTAACTTGTTGTGAAAGGTGAAGAGAACCAAATGCTTCCCTTTGTGCAGTAGTTCTGCCAGTAGCCTGTAACAAAGTGAAATAAGATACAAAGGATTGATATAACCTGCTCCCTTGTGGCTTTAATTTTTCTAGTTCTCTTGTGTTGGGAGATAAGAAACATCTAAAACTTTTCTTGCTTTTGAGCTCTTTCTTGTCTCTGTGGTGATTTTTCTTTTTTGCCTCTCTCATGACTGGCTCCATAAATGCTGTTTCCCCTTTTTAATGGGAACAGAAAGGGCTTTGGGCTCGTTTTATAAAATCTGTTCAAGACTTGAGGTCTTGTCAGTTGTAGCTGAAAGTAACCAGTAGGTCCCAAAAAGAGGGGAAATGTCTGATGTCTGCAGTGCTTTGGGCCTTATTTCCCCAGCTCACCAGTACTAAACAACTTCTGGAAGAGCTTACTTTGCTTTTGCTATACTTCAGCTTAGGAATCTAAACCATTTATAAATGTTGTCAGTTAAGAGTATGTTCAGATAGCTGGTGCAAATGTTTTGTAGAATCCTGTTAACTAATCTAAAGTAATGAGGCTGGGTGGAACCACTGCCTAATATTTGGCTTTTTGCTCATGCAGTTAAGACTAAAATGTTGGTTAGGTTATTGTGCATTGTTTCTCTGCAAAACAATGAATTTATTTTATAAAGAACAAGAAGATAAATATTTTAGTGTATTTCCAGATGTTGTTTTGCTCAGAAAGTGGGAAAGTAAAGGTGAATCCTTGAAAAAGGCATTCTTTATCTTGTGTGGGAAATTTTTGTTTTAGGTTTAGTTTATTTTAGGCTTTTTTTTTTTTCCTTGCTACAAGCCTAAAATAGAGAATTTAAAAATACTGAAACTAACTTTGTGAAATATTTTGAGAATGTATATTAAGTTATTTAAAGGGATACTTTAAAATGTTAGGGGTATATTAAAGTAATTCTGATTACAACCCTGGTATTTCACATGAAATGATTCTGACACGTATGAGTTGGATTACAATTCTGATCAGCTGCAGACTAGATTCAATCATGGCCATTAATCCTAGTAAACAACTAGTAAATAAGTGATCTGTCTAAACTGTCATGCCTTTTCTAAGCTTTTCCTTTAGCTTTGTAAGTACTTGCCAATACTTCTTGAGCACTCTGTGTATAATGTCTTTTAAAGTTAAGAGTACAGATACTTTATTACCAACATTTCTCTCCTTTTAGAGATGCTATCAGACCCCAACGACCAAAACAATTCAGAAGCCCTGTTTATGTTTAGACTTCAGCTCTGTTATGTTATTTCAAAGTCTAGGTGATATAATTTTGGCTATAATTTTTTTTAATAATAACACTCTTTGAATATCAGCAGTTTTGTGTAGTAAATTTGCCAGTAATTAAGAATAAAAGTTTGGTTTCCTTAGCAAATTATTACTTGGTATTTCCATTTCAATCAGATTTCTGTTGGTTGGAATAATGGCTAGGAACACCCTTTTCTCAGGGGTTTTCTGAGGCTTTTTGGGGAGGGGTGGGAGGGTGTTTTGTTTTTTTTTTTTCTGTTTTTCTGTTAAGTTCTAGGCTATTTTGTTTCTATTTTTTGTTGTTTTCACTCTTTTTTTCTTGAAACTTTTTTAGCCTGGTATGTGATACAGAATTTCACCTCATTCCCACGCCTAGGCTTGGCTTAAATGTGAATTTGTTAGTTTTCCTTCTAGATCTAGCAGCTTATTCAACAGAGCTGAAAACCAAACGAGTTCTATCAGTTGTTGAATCAATAGTCGTATGATGGGAGAGGAGATTATTCTGTCAAGAAAAGTAGATCCAAAGAAGTCAAAACCTTTACATTGAAGATTTGTCTGCTGTATTCCAGAGGAAGGACTTTCTTTTTGGATTATCTCATGTCTCTCTAGCTATTATCTGCTTACAGACATGTCATCTCTCAGTGACTGTGAGCATGCGAATGTCCAGAGGCGTGGGCACAAGAGAAAGATGTTTTATACAGCCTCTTGGGATTTCCAAAAGACATGAAATAAATTTCTTTTCCCAAAGATCCTGAAAGCAGCTAAGTGAATGATGTGTCCCCTTGCAAACAATGAACTAACTGGAAGATGAGGATCAAGGATTTGATTTTTATAGTAAATGGAGTTCACCATGAAAGGCCTGTGGGAGTTTGTGCTGCCTAATGTCTGAAAGGCAGTGGTGAAGTTTGCGGGCTACTTATGGGCTGACTGAGAATGGGTGCAGAAGGACTTTTCCAGGTGATGCATCAGGAGGGAGAAAAATATTTTAAACTTTATAAAGACGGGCACACCCTTACCTGACGGTTTCTTGCAAAAATGAGATCTTTACATTTTTGCAGAACACTTCCTTGATAATGCTTTCTCTATTTCCTACTGAGAATTGATTGTCAAGCCAAACATCAGACATATTTCAGAACCAAGAGCAGAAATTAAAAAAAAAAACAAACCCAAACCATTGTGTAAAAATCCATGTATATCCCTCAACATGAGTATAATGTTGCTTCTTACATCAAAGGAAAGATAAATTGAAAAAGGGAAGGAAAATAGGGAAGGATTTTAATAGCGTTCAAACACATGGAATTTCTTCTGTATGAAGAAAGAATGATTCTTTAAACTGGAGAAGAAAAAGAGGAGGACTATGATTGAGGTCTTTGTAGTAATCAGCAGTATATGAAAAAGTTAGAGAGCAGAATGACAAGAAATCAATTACTTCAAGAACTGAAAAATCATCCAATGTGTTCGAAATAAATGTGATGCTCATTTAAGCTGTGAAACACCACAGCTGAGGATGTGGTGTTAACATCTTAAGGTTTCAAAACTCTGAGCAAACTAGCAAACAATATCTAGTTGAAAACTAGTAAACATAAAGGCATTATCTCTGACTGAAGCAGTCCCTCAGTTAACTTCCTTAAGCACCTGCTTTCAGCTGATGCTTCATAAGGTGGATGGGTTCAGATCCTGCTCTGATAGTTTGACAGTCTTTATCTTGATGGCCTAAAAACAATGCAAAATGCTTCATCACAAGCTAGAGTTCATGTTCTGGTGAGGTTATTAATCACTCTTTGGAAGTTAATTTACCTTTTTGAACAAACAAGGGGTATGACTTCTTTTAGGATATGGGTAGATAGGCTTAATTGAAATAGTTGCTGTGGCACATGTCTGATCTTGTGATCACCTGTCTTCCTGCCTTCAGTTTTTTTCTGAATCCTCAAACTGAGGATGGAGTTTTCAGATTTTTTACACTTTGATTGGAGAGGATAGATAGGTTTGCTGAAAATTTGTACTCTCCATGTTCAGAGTTGTTTTCTGGTTGTACAGTAGCAAAAATAAAGTTTTCTTCTATTTTTCAGCATATCGTTGAGGTAACTTTATGTGCTTTTAGTATTTTAACTGTTGAAGGATCATTTTTACTGTATTTTAACCTCATTTATGGTAAATGCTTATATGTAATTGAGTCAGATTACACTTGGCATAAGAATGGGACAAGATGGTGTCTTTGCTTGAAGGACCACTTGCCGAAAATATAAAATGTTCTAAATTATTTTAGTTTCGTGTCGTGGACTTTCATAAGTAGCTTCTAGTAGATATTTTAGCAACATATGTCCATAAATAAGGTTTGGGAAGTGGTATGTCTTAAGAATGAGAAATTCTCAGTTTGCATTTCCTTTTTCTGTTTGTCCTTGAACTATTTTACCATTGGTAGTCTGATGATAGCACTTGTATGTCTGTCATGGGAGTCTAGAAGTTGCATGTTGAAGGGTGATCAGGCTGATGTAAGGCACACTGTTAAAATTAACAGTTCAAGGGGGTTTTGCTAGCCTTCAGGTAACTGTAGTTATTCCTCAACACTGATCTTCCCCAGTTTGTTTTTCTGAATGCTCAGTGTCTCTTATAATTTGACAGTAAAATGTTGCTTATGGAATTACGTTCTCAGTAACTCTTTTAGTTTTGTGCACACAATCGTAATGATTGCTTGCTGGTCTCCTTCCTACTCTAAACTTGTTGGAAATATAGATTGTAAAGTATCTGCACCTGCTTTAGTATTCTAAGCAGTTGCCTCAAATGTTTATTTCATGTTCCTGTTGAATCACTTATGGTTAGTTAACTTTTGTTACAGGTAGTCAGTTGTCTGTGTTAAATTACTGCTGTCAGATGTCAGAAAAAGAGCCTGGTTTGATGTTATCAGTATTTAGGAAGTCTGTTTCAGTTTGATCTTTTGAAACTCTTGTGCCTATTTTAAGTATATGCCCTTAAGCAATAGAGGTGTCTGTAGTAGCTTATGGTGAGGTAGATCTATTCAGGCTGCTACTTGACCTTTTGGGCGCTTTCTGTTCCAGGTTGCTGGAGATCCCACAAAGAAAGTGTCATGCTGTGTTTCTGATAATTTAATTATTTTGCCTTGGTCTGTGTGTGAGGTATAATCTGGGGTGTGTGAAGCCCTATGATCAGACCAGTAGGATTTACAAGGTGTACCTAGTTCATGTGTCACTGAGTGAGATTATGTGTGGAGCAGACTTGTGCTTTGCATGCATCAGCTCATGTGATAAGGCCCTGACATTTATCCATGATGTTTCTGAAAGTTTTACTGAGTGTCTCACTTGGTTGTGCTTATGCTAAGATCCTCTAAGACAGACACATCTGCCACATTTAATATTTAATGTAGAAGTCCACTGGTTTTATAAGGGTGATGCACAGTGAGTGTATTTCATACTGAGATCCAGGGGTTTTAGGGTCGCATTGAAGTCTGCACCATTTCATTTGCAGGACATTTACTTCAGAAACACTTAGTAAGCTGTTTGTGCCATTGGACTTGCACAACTAAAATTAGATAAGCATAAAAAGACCAGTTGCTTCAAGTAGTCTTCTGTGGAAGTGACTTGTGTGTTGAGACAATACAACTGGTAATGTGTGCTTTGTTTGTTGTTTGAGTGCCTAAACTGAGTGCCTCTTTTTTTTTTTCCTTTTTAGCAGCACAGTGGAATGAAGTTTTCCATGAAAGGAACTCATAACCAGGGCAACAGCTACAGCCCCGTCAGTAGTGGAGGCATGAGGCAACCAGTTGGTAACCGAGGACACCACCAGTACAATCGCAATATATGGAGAAGAAAAAAACACAGAGACAGTTTGCCTATTAGTCTGAGCAGATAATGGCAGATGCCAAAATGACCTTCCCTGTTCAGACAAACTGAGTGAGTGCCACTCGACTTGAGGGATGGAGACCAGCGTCCAGCACATCGTTTTATTGGTGTTGCCAAATATCTGCAGCTGACTTCTTTGCATGTTTCTTTGTGTGGTGGTTCAGTCCATCTTCAAGAAGTAGTTGTGCTTATCTGTGAAGCCTTATAAATGTGGAAGTTTGTTTTCTGCCTTCCCACAATGGTTCATTCAGTGCCGAAGCAGCTCTGACAATAGAACTGCAAGGACATTTACAAATGCTGTAGCTTTTTTGCTGTGGCTACATCTGTTCCTTTGTGGGTTTTGTTTTCTTTTATTTTAGAAGTGAAGGAAACTTCAGCCCCTTGGAATTCTTTCTTTTTTTTTTTTTTTTTTTTCTCTCTCCATTGCAGCAAATCAAGTTGGGAATTCATACAAGTAAATTTGCTGCTCTCCTGTTTTTCCTTCAAAGTTCAGAATTTTTTGCTCTGTAAATATTGGAAATATGATTTGTGCAATAACTTGGAATTTTTAATTTAATTTCATATTGTCACATAAGTTATATTTAAGGGGAAGAGGTTTTTTAAGTTACAGATCCTTTCCCAGGTTGCATTATCTAAGTTGGGTTCATAGTTTTGGCAGGTTGTCTGAGCAGTGTTACAAACATGATATTTGGTAATATTTGAGGCTTCTTGATTCACAATGAAAGTGCGATTTGGCTTACAGTTTTAAGAAGGTATTAAGCTCCAAAGCATTTTGACCCTGTGTTTTTTAGCTCATTGTCTGGCCTCTATCAGTCGTCTTGCTCTGACCAATGAGTTTTAATTTTATTCCTTTAAATAGACAACAAATCCAGCATTTGTAGTACCAGAAGTAAAACTTGTGAGAGGGATGGGAAAAAGGTTGGTTCAAGTCCTGATACGAAACTAAAAAGCTGTGAACTACAGGCTTTGATGCATTTTCGTAATGTAACCTGTTAATGTTTGGGTTGAAACAACATTATTAAACAGAGGTACCCGGCTTAAGGAATGTGGAGAAAGGAAATATGTTGATTCCATTAAGGAATCTGTATGCAGATGCATTAGTTCTGTTAAGAGCAAATATAAAAAAAGTACTTCAGCTGCTCTAAGCATTACGAGAAGTATCTTTTAATGTGTTGCAGGAGAGCACAGCCCAGTGTTGTACACAGAATGAGTGGCTGGCACTTAACTTACAGATGCATACAGGTATACTATGCAAGTGTGTATTGCCATGACGAACACTGTCTTTACCTTTTTGAAAAATGTACATCCTGCCTAACCCTGAGTTTTTAAAGCACCACAGTTGTCCTGGGAGTAGGTCACATCTCATGCCCTCTGACTTCCCTTTTTTTTTAGTGAGAGTTCTTAAGCTATACAGAAAACTACAGATAAGTTATGTAAGTCCACTAGCAGAGGAAGCTGAAGAATCCTGTTAACAGGACATCTATATCTGTACACAGTATAGAAGGTTTTAAAACTGATATCTGAATATTGAAATGAGGTGTCAAGCATGAAGCTTTTTAATATGCTGTATGCCTTTGAAGCAGAAGTAGTTCATGTTATTACTGAATCTGTTGAACACAAACAGGTCCTTGAGGGGAGAGAGGGCAACATTCCAAAGTAGAGTAGTGCATATCTGTTTGCAAAAAGTTTGTCTTAATGCTCCAGACTCATCACAATTTAAAAAAATACAAAAGTTCTAAAAATTGTGAGCTGATTCATAAATAATATCTAAGGGCTGTTACATGAGCCTGTACTGCTTAGTCTTCACACACTAGCAATATTGAGCATAACTACATTCAAGAGCCTTCAGAGGCTTTAGTTGGTGTCTTATACTAGCGTCCATTTTAAAGCAAAACTCATCTGAAAAGTGGTATCATGTAACACTTCAGTCATGGTGAACCAAATAAATTGGCCTGGCTATCACTGTGGTTATGTGCTACAGGTTTAAAAAAATAATGTTTAAATTTTTTGTGTGGACAACTATGTGGAAGCTAAAATTGACATATTTTTATGTAAAGTTTTCTATTCTTTGATTTTTAATAAACTTTGGAGACCAGTCACTCTTCTGTACACTTTTTTTTGAAATTTCATGGATGAAGTAGTACTTGACCTTATCCCATTCTTTGATGTACAGTTTGATCATCTGCTCTAAATAGTTCATGCTGAGCACCTTCAGGATGAGCTTGAAAGGTGGATGGATGCCCTCAAACATTGATGATATGTTTCTAAAGGGAGTAATGAGCATGGCTGTTGCTTCTGTAGTTGTGGGTTTGATCCCTTGATAATGTGAAAGCAAAGGAGCTGGAGATAGTTCCCAACAGTATTCTTAAGATCAACTGACTGATTGATGCTTTGGGATACCTTAACTTTCCATATAATTTTTAATTCCTTCCTGTAGTTTCTGGATTACTTTCAAAATTTTTGTTTAGTTTTCGACCTCACCAAAGATTGGATGTATCTTGTCATTTTTTTTCCCTTTCTTTTTTTTCTTTTTTTTTTTTTTTTTTCAAGCTAACCCTCAGAGGACTCTGAAGTGTCAGTAACTAACTAACTGAGAATGTAAAAACGTGAGTCTTCAGAAGGAACTTGTGTAAATCTGTGAAGTCTGAGAGAGGGAACTAATAATAGACAGTAATGCAGGGTTAGGAATTCAGGATCAGTGAGGTCTATAGTACTTGTTCAGTCTTAATGAGTATCTGCTGAAGAAAAGTTGAGAAGTGGTGGGAAGAGAAGATAATAAGGACTCAGTAGTAGCTGGGATAATAACAATTATTTTTTCTCTCATGTCAGTTAGACTCTCCTTTGAACCCTTGTGCTCTGATAATAATCTGAGGTACTCACTTGATCTGTTTCCCAGCCCTACTGACTGTTTTGTACACTGTTCATATGCAAAATTAGCCATGGGTTTTAGATGTGTAAGGAAGAGACTGCAAATGGAATGATGGACCCAGAGTAACCATCGTAGAAGCATCTCAGAGATATCAGTGCTGGTGTTGCATTGGGCATTTCCTGTAACTCAATCACTGTGCACTGAGGCAAGGTAAGAATACAGAAAGGTGGCTACTGCTACATGGCTGCTCCTTCAGCAGTGTTTGTTTTCATGGGAATAGCCCCTGGAGAATGGGCATAGCAACAGTGTCAAAAGAGTAGTGTTGAAATGCAGCATACCTTCAAGCAATGGGACCTCCTTTATTATCTGTGGGTAAAAAGAAGAGCTTAAATTGTGAGCTAATAGGCAACAGATAACTCCATGTGTATGTGTGGGGAAGTAAATGTATCATCTTCTGAGCTCTCAAGGACAAGAAGCCTTGAATAACAGTTCTTTACTAATATATATATATAACAGAACAAAACAACACCACTGTAACCCAAGCCCAGACCAGAAGCGTGGGTACCAGCAATAAAAAAAAGCAAAACAAACCCCAAAATGTGGAGGAACCTCTCACCATCTCCCAAACCAGGGAGAAAAAGAAGTGAAGTAAAAAGTTCCCCAAGTTTTCTTACCTCCCTGCCAATCCTCTCCCCAGCCATCACTTTGGAGTGCAAAGCTGTTAGCTACTCCTTTCATTTAGGCTTCAGGCAATTAGCTGGGGGCTAACTGTACCCAGCTTGGCTCCCTCAAGTAGTGAGAAACCTGAGCTCTAACAAGCTCCTTCTGGCTTCCAACCCCCAAACTGTTGTGTTGGCAAGGGACAAAAAATTCCATGAAAAATTTGAAATTATAACGGTTGTTTAATTCGTTTGTAACAAAAAATGGTGTCAGAATGACTGAACCTCAGTTTCACAGCCAGAAGGCTCTTATAACTGACCTTTACCAAAATTACCTTCAGGTGGCCTTTGGCTTTATTCTCAGCCAGGATATTAACTTGTATTGCTTTGTTCTTTTTTCCACTTCTTTTCAACACACCACATAGGTTTCAGCCCTGGAATGCATTTTGGATGACTGAAGTCCTCCATTCGTTCTTGGCAGTAGGAGATCAGTTAAGGAAACCTATGGGCAACTTGTATGTGCAAAGGATTCTATTGGGCAAAATATTTTTAGCAAAGGATTCATAGCAGAAGATCAGCCATGTATTTCTGTTATAACTGGTTAAAGTCAAGGTCACAGGCTGCAGTTGTGTTTCAGTGAAAGGATGATAGGGATGCCTCTTGTTGGACATCTTTGTTCCCAAAGTGTGCAAAATTGCTGCCTAAAGTTCTGGTCACAGTTCTTATCATTGTTATGCTTCTGGAAAAGTTTTGCTGTGCTGTGGCACAGCAGCTTTAAAGTTTCAAATTGAATTAGGAATTCTCCAACCATTGGATGTTTTCAGGAGCCTTTTCTATTGGGACATTGTTGCCTGAGCAAAAAAAGATCATATGAGTGGAGGGAATAACCTGTATGCAGCAGATGCTGTTGATAAACATGTCTGTGCTTGTGATCAGAAGGTTTTCTGCTGTGTTACTGCTAATGGCCTTTGTGCCACTGCCTCTTGTGATAGGACTGACTGTGGGTACAAAGGACACCTTGTCTAACCTCAGCTATTTTCCCCTTACGCACCAGAACGTAGTGTGTTTTTCTGCAGTGAATTCCTCTGCAGCCAGCTGTTTCCTGCTTCAGTAAATCAGGAGACACCTAGTGTCTCACTAAAACATGGCTTCCAAGTAAATGCTTCAGTGACTCATTTTAAAACCTAAACCAAACAGGATGTAGGAGTTCCTATCACAGGAATTTGTGTGAGAGGATGAAAGTTGTGATGAAACTGTGAAAGTGGAAAACCTCAACCTCTGTGCTACAATTGCCACTTTTTTTAAGTGAAAACTTTGGCACTAATCCCCTCGGGGATGTTTTGTTGAGAAAATCTTTGGAAGAAGTTTCTGTACTTTTTTGCTTCTCCTTCCCAGAGAAGAGAAGCTAAATCTCCCAATAGGCTACATCCACCACTTCAGGATTGCTATTGGATGCATCTGGCTAATTTGAGAAGCCAAAAGGACTAGCTGACATCTCACCCTTGTCAAGGGTTGCCTGTCTAGGTGATTGATAGGGGTCACTTGTATGCCACTTACTCTATAATTGTGGATGAGATCATCAAATCATCTCTGTTCTCTCAGGAGAAATTTCTTATGAGACTGAGGCACAGAAAATAAGATTAATCTGTTAGTTGTTCATACACATGCATGGAGTGTTCTGTGCATGAGCACAGTTGCAGTTCCCAGCTGCAAGTGGAGGACTTGTTCTGCTGCCCTTACAAGGGCCTCAAGGGGAGCCAAGTCAGCCCAGCATGTCTATTTGCTCCTCAGATTAGGGAATGGTGCCACTTCTGCTCAAGAGCAGGTCTGTGCAACAGTTTTCTGACCCATTCCTCTTACGCTGGTTGAGTGAAATGAGTTGCCATTTTCTCCCACTCCTGTTAGAAGGGAATGATGAAGGGATGTGAGGTTATCAAATCTGCATGCACTGTGTAGTTGTGAGGATTAGAAATCATAAATGGTTAAGTGCTGGATGCAAATGCTTTAGACTGGTAGTGAGATTTCCATCCTTTGAAATTGTAAAATTTGGCTGGGCAAGGCCCCAGGTAACCCACTAACTTGAAAGTCAGTCCTGCTGGAGCACCTGACCTCGGTAGAGCTTGTCCTCATTAAATTTTTCAATGATATCAGAAAAAAGAGTAACTTTTTTATTTTACTTTATTTCTGTTGGGTTTATGAAGTGTTTTAATGGGGACATGAGTCAGGCGGGAATTGCTCATTTTGTTGTTTTGTCCCACACTTGATAAAATATATCTGCAAATTCTAGGACCAACAGGTTGAAATAGGCAAGAACCTACTTGATTTCTGAAGTTAACAATCCCTGGAAATGAGTAGTCTCCAAGCATAAATTACTGATCAAGAAGTAAATAATATTTTGTAGCTTCTCTGTATTATGTTTGTTATTCTGGATAACAGTATGTTCTCTGAGTTCAGCCAACTTGAAACTTGCAATGGTAACTCAATGAGGATGAGTGAGAGTAGTGGTTTGTGTACAACATCAGCAAGGTACTCTAAATTGCCAAGTCCTTTTCCTCCCAGTAATAATTGCATAGATTCATCATGGAAACTTTTGATAATTTAGATTTGCTTGTTTGCCTTTATTCTGCAATAGAGAAATAGGTAGGTTACTTACACTAATGATGCCTGAAAAGTAGTAAAGCAGTACTGACAGACCTGAAAGCATAATGGAAAGGCTTTTCTAAAGGTAAGAATTGGAAGCTGCTGTTAGCCCAAGTTTTACCTAAATAACTCCAGATTCTGTCTGACTAGATCAGAGTTGTCCCTTATGTTGCATCGTAGAAACCAGAGAGTGAAGAATGCTGATCAAGGGTGGATATGTGGAAAAGGAAATTTCCACAAAGAAAAAGGAAGGAAAAATCAAGAGCTTAATGATCTTTGCTTGAAATGTAAAATAATCATTCAAGCAGAATGGGAAATTTGACATGTCAAGCTGCAGGCCTACTAATAAGGACTGAAACCCAATCAGAAAATCATCCCCTACTACTACTAGTATGATGTATGGAGCAGAGATCCAGGATCCCAAAGATACAAATGTCACTAAGAAATGCCAAAAGTCATTATCTGGGTAACTCATACCAGTATTTCATCTTTATTTCTGTGGAAAAGAAGAGTAAGGCTAATTACAAACAGAGGCAAAATTTAACAGTAATTTATCAAATGTTCTTTAATGCCTAACCCAGTATTGCTGCTATTCATATATATATATATTTAAATTATTCAGTAAAGCAAATGGTATGGTTCAGTGCCAGATGTTGACTGAGCTAGGGTGTTCTGAACCAGAGTGGCATCAATAGATGGCGCTGAGTGCAAATTTTTGGGCGAAAGTGGTGCAGTTAGTTGAAGATTAACTTTGGAAAGAGATTATTTTAGCTGTGTTTGCTAATGATCATGACACAAGAACTCCCATGCACTGGCTGAATATCCTTATGTGGCAAATATGGGAAACATGGCCTGTACACAGGGCTTTGTAGTGCTGAGTATATAGAGATGGAAATTGAGAATTTATAGCTATTTCCAAACAGTGAAAGCTGATGGGTTATGTTAAATGAGCTGATGAGAAATGATAACGAGGAGAGAGACCTGGGCACATTTGTTAACAGTATGACTGAATTCATCAGTTTGTCTCACAAAGATATGTGAACCAAACACTTATGAGATGTAGTATTTCCAGTAATGTTAGTAATTTTCTTTATTATAAGTCCAGAGGAGGAAAAAAGATGAAATCAAGAGTAATCTTTTTTTATTTTTTTTCCTCTATTCAGTCATGGCAGGAGCTACAGACACAGGTTTAGAGAGTATTCTGACACCCGAGAATCTACTTCAGCTGGAGATTCATCAAAGCTCAAGTTAGTTTTTATGATATCATGTCAAAAATGCCATGAAGTACTAGAGATGCCAGATACCATCACCCAGCTTTTGGCATCTGTTTGCAGCATTCTTGTATTGGCAAACTTTTGATCTTTGGCTTTGATGTGGCAGTGGCTTACCTCCTGGGGATGCCCAGCATGCTAGCTGACTGTCACTTCAGATCTGTGGCAGACAAGTAGAAGTTCTGACTGGATGTAATCAGTCTAGGGAATGTGGGATGACTGAGGTAACCAGCACCCCTTCCTCAGTTTTGGCAGGGAAACGTGGTTTTATTCTGGGTTTCCTGTCAGATGCTTTTTTGGTATCTGGAATAAAAAAGCATGCAATATTTCAGAATCTCCAATAACCCTGCGCACTTCAGTGGATAAAGTGGGATGTAGATTTCATTGCACCATTTGACCTAGCCTGCACCTATCTTGGTCCCTGATGGCTCTTGCTTCCTATTTCTGTTCATTGGCCTACTGATACAGATAGGCCCAAACCAGTAAGTATGGGAGAGAAGGGGTGGGAGACACCTGAGGCTGTGAGGAACGTAATCCTGTAGGCACGAAAGCTGTTCAAATTCTCATTGCATGGATCCTGACTGTCTGTGATGGATTGGAAAGTGGCTAATTCTTCATCAACGAGAAAGGTCCTCCCATAGGGAAGAAGAGATCTACTGCAGAACTGTTGTGTCTAAATGGAATAAATGCCTCTGTTTCCTCCCCAAGTCCCTCACCCATCTGCTTGTACAGTCTAGTCCTAGTGACTTGAGGGAATTTTCTTCTGCACAGTTTTAGTGTGTTTGCTTTAACTCGGAATATATAGTCCCAATATAGTCTATACTGTCCCAATGGGGAGAAATAACTCCATTAGGCTGATTTTACCTGTTACTTGCTCTACAATATTCTTAATACCAATGTTCTAAGATATATGCAGGATATAGTTGAGGGTTTTTTTTCCTCTGTACTCGCTCCAACTCTAAATTTGATGCTTAAAAAAAAAAAAACTTTGTCATGACTGTGCCCTTGGATTATAGCATGGTTTCATAGATTTATACAACAGAATTTTTGGTGGTTCTTACCTATCTCCTGGGAAGAGTCAAGGTTCAGGACTTAATGAGAGATCTGACCTTTTTGAATCTTCATCCTTGCTGGTTTCCTATTTCCAGTCTTTTCAAGTGTCTGAGACATCCTACTTTGAAGTACATTTTGGATTAGGAAATTGATTTTTTTGGTTTGTTTTCTCAGATAATAGGCTTCAGAACAGAGGAATTTTTGAAGTTCTCTTGACATCTGGGAGCTGGTCATGGCACTAATCCTTAATCCCAGTGCTGCACCTACAGCAGACAGGCTGTTAGGACCAGTCCTGACTATGCAGTTGTCATTCAAGCTAGTGGGGCACATTAGTTCATGTTAAGAGTCTGCTACATGATCACACAGAAATCATGGCATTCACCTCAGTGATCAGAGCACGTTCCACCACAGCATCAGCCACACGTGGAGGTTTGCTCAGGACTGTCTCCAGCTCTGATGTGCTCAGAACAGCTGGATGACTTGTCCATGTGTATCTTCATCAAACATTATGGAACTGCCAGGACATCCACGTGTACAGCGGCATCTTGCAGGACAGTGCTAAGATAGTTATTTGATTGGAAGACTTGGAAATGCCTGGACAGACCCTAAGATTTAGGATGCTGCCTGGAGTGTCTGAGGGTATCAACAGCCATGGTAGGCAAAATTCATAGTCAGAAAAGGCTTATAAACACTTCTCAAAAATGATCCACTTATTCATTCATCTCACAACTTCCTTCTTCTGTTCCCTATAGCCCTTTATGTTCTTTAGGAACTAAAAACCTGGTTTTTTCTGGTTCTGGGGAACTCCTGAGAGGAGAGAGGACTGTGGGGGAGGAGGAGCGGGGAGGCATCTGATTGTGAGGACTGTAATCCTCTAGGCATGAATCCTATTTAAATTACCAAGGCAAAATGCACTATTCATTATGCATTTAAATTTCAGAGACCCTTTTGACGCAGGAGGTAGAAAGAGGCGCAGCAGGATCTTTCTAAAGATGTTTTATGGAAAGAATTTCACTGAACACAAATTAATTTTGCAGTATTGTTTAAGCAGATTACTGTCAGTAGTTACTTCACAATTAGCTTGCCCTTGTGTCTTTCTAGGTAAGCATTGAATCTGGAGGAAAAAAACTTTCTTTCCTATGCATTTTGCAGAGGTTTGGGGATTGTTTTATTATTATTTTATGTTAAGTGAAAGTCCCTGTGGAGTCCTGGAACTGAATATTGCTCATCTAGCAATAAGACTTTAAATTGACTCAAGTATGGATTTTTTTTTTTTTAATTTATCTCCTTACAGGATTTTTCTGCTGTTAATAAGGAGAATGCAGTTTGCTAAATTCAATTTGCTCTGTCTGCAGGAAGGGTGCGCTCTTGCATTGCTCTTCTGTCCCAGTGCAACATCAACAGCTCGCCTGCCTCTGGTTTGGAGGTGGGGCTACCCTGATTGAAAAACCTTTCCTGAGGCACAGGGTAGTTTTGGAGGTAATTTAATTTTGCTTCATACGGATAAGACTCAGACACTTTATGTGTAATAAGTAATGGATCACTGACCAAGGTAGTTTTTTTTCTGTCAAAATTGTGCCTGGAAAGCCCTACGTTTGATTTGTGCTGTGCAGCTATACCAATAGCAAAATGTTTAATCCTTCCAGATGTTAAATCGTTGTTTCCCTCTTAGGGATCTCCCAGTCCCTTAACTACGCACATTCAGCTCAGGTGCATGAGCTCCTAATTGTTTTAGCATGCAGAAGAGATTTTTTTTTTTTATTCCTAAATACTCTTGGGAATGGAATTGAGACACTGACAGGTTTTCTCTAGCTAGGCTGAAATGGCTGTTTCATTGTTGCTTTTGCCCCCTCTCCTTCCTTAAAGTTTAAGATGTCAACTGAAAACAGAATACTCTCAGCAGAGATGTAAAAGACACTCCAAATATCATCTGGTTTGAGGTTTCTTTTGATTTGTTCAGATAACACAGTCCCTTGTGTTATCCAGCTTTAGTTCAGTGGTCACTTTACTATTAATACTACTTTCTAAAATTTAGAATTGGTAGAGCTGAATCTTTATTCAGTAACATTAGCAACCACCATGGCAAATGAGTTTATGCACAGGGAAGAATAAATAGGAATAAGACTTCTAACACAGAGCAAAGATATGTGCAAACCAGAACTTTATTCAATTCTGTGCAGTTCAGGCTGCAGAGAGCCTGTGTTACCTTCACTTTAAGAGTGAAACTTGTGCTTTTAAAGAAGAATTGGAATTGCAAGTGAAACAGGCTGAATCAATAGACCTTGTATCTAAATAGTCTTTTATGTTTAATTAAAGAACATCTAAACATAACTGTATTTCTTCACAAGCTTATCCTTTCTTGGAGACTCGGATTAGAGTTATTTCAGTCGAGGTTTGGGTGTTGTTTTTATGTCCCTTGCCACTTCTCCCTGGAAGTTACTGGAGATAAGGGTACTCATACCTGTTTTTCACTTACCTTTTGGTGGGGCATTGCCTTCATTTAGACTAACATTCAGTATGAGCATCTAAGACTTTCATTGGCTTGTGTTTATATTAACATGGTGAGAAATGGGGGGTTTTGCAGAGCTTGGCCTTCACTGTCAAAAAATGACAGAAATGTCAGAAGTAAGTATTTGGTCTCTCACAGCAGAAGGACTTGATCTTTCATAGAGCATTTTTCTCTCCCCAGCTACTTCATAGGCTGTATAACAAGCAGTGTTTCAGAAAAAAATAATGTTTTGTCAGCACTTTGCTTCAAACCTTTTGTGTTTTGCCAAGCCTCTGTATGCTGAAGGTTCATAAAATATTTTAGATTTCTGGTTTGGTTACTGTATTTCTTGCTTTGAATTCAACACACATTTTAAAAAAGCTTTCAGCAGTGCAGATGTCTTTTTTTGTTTGTTTTCCACATAAGTTACTTTTACATAGTTCTCAGTCATTATATGCATGCTTCAATTCAGATTAATTTAAAAATCTGAGCCATCTATTCGAAGTATGGCTGGATTTGGAGAGGCCAAGAGTAATACCATTTAATTTCTATGTAAACTGTATAATTTCCACATAAGACTACATAGAATACACAGATCAGGACTTTTCACCTTTGACAAAATGTAAGTGAAGATGGATTTGAAAAAAGTCTTAACTATGAGGCAAGGGAATAGTTGCCAGTCTCTTCTGACAGCAGTTGAACATTGTCAAACAAATCACGTAGGTGCAGGTTGAAAGGCAGCAAAGGGAATGATTTTTGTAACTCCTGGTTTAGCCTCAGAATTTCTTCCTGAAAGATCTTGTATGTGAAATCTTGATTTTGAAGGGCACTTGGACAAATCCCAAGAAAAGAAACCCATTCAGGGCTATTAAATGTGAGATAACACCTCTGGATGCAACAACCAGAGCTGCAAAGAAGTTGGTTTGGAAAAGGAGCTGTGTGGTACAGATGGAGGAATGATTTTTCATCCCACTTCAGAGGCAGGCAGCAGTTTCCAGAGCTTTGCCTGGCTTCAGGTTGAGGTAAGCTGTCTCCAGATAAACTGAGAGTGGCTTGTGTTGAGTAGGAAAGGTGCAGATGAGTAAAAGAGTTTCTACCATGAAAAGGATCTGAGAGGAAGCATAAGATTAAATTAAATTGCATTAGAAGAGTCTGGTGATACTGTCTTTTCCAACTGTATAGGAGAGTGGAGAGCTGTAAAGGGCTTTCGAGTGAGGAGAAAATGAAGAATAAGTTAATTGCACAGAGGTGCTGGAGGGGGGGAGTGGAGGAAGAGATCAGTGAATCCTGTGGCAGGTGAAGAAGTGGTGGAAGAATAAAACAAGAGAGAATATTGGCAGCTGTTTATGGGGCTTAAGTGCTTTGTTTGTCCCTTGTACCCCACTTGCCCCCCTACAACACAATGCTGTGTGGTACTACAGCCTCCACTTACAGATGCCTTTTCTGCCACCCACCAATTCCCTGGTTTGTCTCAGCCAGTCTCTGCCACTGCTCTTTTGGGTGATTGATGCTTTTTCTAGTACAGCTCTGGTCCCAACCACATGGGGGATTCAGGCCAGAAGTCTGTGATGAATGCACTTATAATATATCAAGAATGCACTTATATATATGAAAACAAGCTCTCTCTAGTGTGTAGAAGCCTCTTTTGAATGAGCCTGTACCTTTTTATTTCAATGTTCCACTGATTATTTTAATTGTACCAACTTTCTTAGTGTTGTATATTGGGTCTGCCCTCTGGTTTAAGCTACTGTCAGTTCTGGTTGGGTACAGGTTAGGGCAGCCTGAGAGTTGTTGTAAAGTGTGTCAATCCCTTGGTTAAGCTTTTGAAGAATTTTTTATTCTAAAACTAAATATGCCCCCTCTTTGTATGTATTTAATTAATACTACACAATGTTTACTACAGATGTGAAGGAATAGTCTTAATTCCTGGACAATGTCTAACACTAAACCACTTTCCTTTCTGAAAATCCAGTGATTTCACATGCAGGGAATGACTCCATTTTTATTCTGTACATACTCCATTTATACGTGGACTTTAGGAGGTGAAATCTAGATGACTTATTACTTCATTATAAAACCGTTTAGTATACCCCTGTATGGAAAGAAGAATTAGATCAGGAAGACTATATAATACAGCAGGGTAATTCTTTTCTCCTTAACTGCAATCCAGTATTTATTTTTTGGGGGGATGCTTCCTCTGTTAGTGCAGGTCAGAATACCACTGTTGAATTAACTGATTAACTGATGCAGCTAAGAAAGGGGTCTCAAAGGTTTTAATGCAATGCAGGATATAATGTTTGTAAAATGTCTTGAGAAGTGCAAAATACTGAAATAATTGCTAAGTCCCTATAAAAATCTGAAAGGGCTAAGATAAGATTCAAATGACAGTGGCTGATAAATGGAGTGTATGTATAAGCTGAATTCTGCAGCTTTCTCTCCTCAAGTAGCTGCTGTGATTTGGTGTCCTCTACCAAGCTGCTCATTCTTGTGAACTACAGTAGCTCACTTGTCTTCCTGATATTCGCTCCTTTCGAGTCTGATTGAAAATGACCATCAGAAACAAATCCTCTAATGGAAGACATGTGGATGAGACAGCTAGAAAATGGAGTTGCATAAGCTTTGTTTTCTTAGGAAACGCACCTAAAAATATGGTCTTCTAGACCTATTTATTGGTCTTGCATCCCACTGAACTGCAATTTTTCTTGTGTGACAGATATCAAGATTTGGAAGCAGAGAACGTTTTGATTAAATTTTTCTCCTTTGTTGCCACAGGTACATTCTGTAGAATGTAAATCCTGCTGCTAATTAAGTTGTTCACTATTTCATCTGATAGTCTTAAAAAAATATAGCTCACCTCAGGGAGTCTCAGAAAGTAAAATGTCCATACACAGCACTGTAATTTAGCAGGAATAACTACTCTATATCCATTCAGGGGAAACAATTGAATCTATTTTCATTTTTTATAAATTCTTTTCAGTTTGCAGAAGGTACTTTTGTACTCAAAATGTGGAAAACAATTATAATTCTGAAAAAGTCATGTATTGATGATTTGGATTGAGTTGAACAATGCAGAATAAAATTGTTCAAGCTGATCTCTGTTTTCTTCATGCTCCAGTTTTTTAACTATAGAGAGGTGAACAATGATTAGGTATAATGTCTGTGCAGAAGCAACATGCTCTAAAGGTGATGGCAAATGCAGATCCTACATAATGGTTCCAATAATATTTTGTATCTGAAGAAAACAAAACCCAATAGAAGCAGGTTGTTTTATGAGCAGCAGAACAAATCCATTTCAGTCTGCGCTGGTTGTGTTGTTTTTGTCTCCTACCCTCAATCCCAGTGCCTCCTGTGTCTCCCGTGATATTTCCACTGGGCAGAGGCCTCTAAGTAACCTAGAGCTGTAGCTTTCTTGCTGACCATGGCCACATGAAGGGCACACCCTCTGAGTTAGGACTGCAGTTGGCTGTTGGGATACTTGTGCTTTTCCTTCACCCACCTGCAGATATTTAGAGAAGCTCTGGAAAGTGACTTCCCTCTGGGCATATGTGGCACTTGCTCTGCAAGGAACAGCTGAATGGGGAATGGGGACAGATTGAGCACAGAGGACAGAAGGGTTCACAGGGACCTGGTAGACTTCCAGGACCCACAAGGACATAATTGCAGTGGTGGAGCCAGGCTTTTCATGATTGTGCCTGGTGGGATGATAGGAGCCCACAGGTATAAACTGAAACATGAGAGGTTCTGACAGGATGTAAGGAGGAACTTCTTAGCCATGACAACAGTCAAACAGTGGACCAGGGTGACAGAGAGGTCATTTAGTCTCTGTTAGAACTTCTCAAGACCAGGTTGGATAAAGCCTTGGGTAGTGTTTTGCTGAGCAGAAGATTGTATTAGATGACCTTCTGAAGCTGAAGTCCCTTCCAGTCCAAGCTGTTCTATGATCCTAATTTTCTGCACAATTTGGTTGACCTTGTGAGATAACTGCATAGAATATACAGGAGATTAACTGCATTAGCAGGAGATTGGTTTTCCCCTTAAAAAAAGCTTCTTTTTGCTTATGATAAAAATAGGTATGAATTTTGGTTTTCTTCCTCGCAGCAAGCTGATATTATTTGAGGAATAAGGCTTCCCTTCACCACATCCTACACCCTTAGCAGGTCAAGGGAAGTGAGGACAACCTTGCTGTAAAAACAGGACTGTGCAGGATGAACTGAAGAAAGCTGTTTGTGCTCTGGTATTTCAGTTTCTCTTGCAAGGAATTTCAATGGATGTAAGCATCTCTGTTCCCATTAGAACTGTATTTAACTGTTCTAATATTTATTCATATAATTTGTCTTTTGTTTCTTACTCCTACTATTTATAAACTAGCTTTTAGTTTAAAGTCTAATCCTCTTAGTGTAGTTCCATATCTTAGTAGAAATACTTACTGTCTTGTAGACTGACATCTTACAGAGCCTTTTTTCTTCTACAGTCACTCTTGCAAGTGTTTCCCAAATCATAAAAAGAAGAAACCAGCACCTGTCTTGAGCATTCTGAGGTGTGGTGACTGCTTTTTTATATCCTGATGTGGTTAGTCTGGATGCAAAGCAGTTGATGGGACTTTATTTTTAAAACTCAAGTCTGTTTCTGAAGACAGCTTGTTACATTTGTGGTATGATTGAAATGCTTCTTTTGCATCATTAATCAGTGGAATTATTTTCCCTTGAGCCATGATATGAAGTCAAGAGCTTAAACAGACTCAGAAAATAACTGTCTCTCTACTATTGATAACAACCTGGACTGCAGTGTTAGATAAGACTGAAGGAAAAACAACCAGACAAGGAAGATTATTAGTTTGGACACTATGTGGGCATCAGAAGATTTTTAGGGAAAAAGAGGTGGGGTAGAGAATCAGCCCATTCTATTTTCAAGGTTTAGGCTAGACAAAAGATTTTCTTGTTATAGTGGAAAATTAATGTTTTAAGTTTGATTTAGGTGAGATAATATGCTGAAAGACCAGCTTTAACTGTTCATACTATATTTAAATAGCCAGAATATTTTGCAAAGGGATTGAATAGCTGAAAAATACACACTCTGAAAGGAACAATAATTGAAAACAAGAAGTTAATTAAATATTATCAGTACCATTCAGGATTTGCTTTAAAGACTAATAGGAAAGGAGAGGGAAAAAAGGCTATCATAATTATTTAGGTAATGTTAGCAAGGAGGTTTTATTTTCTTTTTCAGCTCTGTGGAGACCCAGGTGGTTTTTGCTTCTATCCAGCTGTGATGGCCCAGAGATAGGGAAGGACTTGAAGTAGGATTGGATGGATCCTATGATACCTTGTCTTGTAATTTATGAGAGGTTCCTGTCAGCCTGGTTTTTTCCAACCTGTCAATGTCCCCTTGGATGGCATCATGACCCTCTGGCATATCAGCCACTTCTCCCAGCTTTGGGTCATCTACTAACTTGCTGAAGGTGCACTCTAACCCTCCATCGAGATCATTAATTACTCTGTTTCCTGACACTATGCTTATGCATTCTCTGCTCCTCTGGATCCTATGTGTGTGGTTTCATCCTGGGGATGGTGCTGGCTGCTTTGATGAGTTGTCAGCGCCCAGTGTCCTTTGCCAGGAGGGATATGGTGTTTGTGTGGTTAATTTTGTCTTCTTCCTTCTAGGATTTAATTTGGGTCATTTCTGTATGTTTTCCAACACACTTTTACACCTTTGCTCTTT
Organism: Dendrocincla fuliginosa; assembly: GCA_035047845.1. Lineage (NCBI taxonomy): Eukaryota > Metazoa > Chordata > Aves > Passeriformes > Dendrocolaptidae > Dendrocincla > Dendrocincla fuliginosa. The sequence goes on along the minus strand of JAWWMO010000083.1, from coordinate 79,803,049 downwards.
CTTCATCTCTAGCTCAGTGTGACATCAATGTTTACTGTATCTTATGTCTTTTGTGTATTATTGTTAATAGATGTATTATTGTTCTACTGACTTACCAGGCCTATATTTCCCTATCATTATGTTAGATGCAGAATTATCTCATTCTGCATAGAATAACTTACTGCTACTGTTAGCTATGTAAACCCACGGTTGTACAATACAAAGATAAATGCAAGCAAAACAAATGAGCCTTGGACACAAGGTAACCAAGTATACTACTTTAGAACAGCCATGTAAAGCAAACTTGTGTGCAGGTCAGGAAAAGCTGAAATGGAGCAGGTCTGAGAAGTTTCAGGTCTGGTGTCTTTTAAACTCATTGCAAAGTTTATGGCCTGGCACTAGCTATAGCAAAACCATATTACAGAGTTACATGGTCAAACTATTAACAATTTGACTGCAGATTTTCTAGCTTTGTATCAGTTAGTTGTGATTTGGTTCAGTGTTTTCAGATCTGTTGTTCCTCCCATGTGAATTATGCATAAAAAGCGAGTTCCTAAGTGTAGTAACTTGTTGACTTCTAAGATACATGTTTTGGATGCTACACTATTCTATCATTATGAACTAGCCTCTTTGGTTTAATAGCCATAATGTCAGTTTCCAGGAAATGCCTAATATATAGCATAAACTCTTTAAGATGCAAATTATATAGTCCTTGAGTTGCAACAGTACTTTCTCTACTTGGACTGTAAAAACACTGAAGTGATTTTCATTCAGCCTATTCTTCACTACAGGCTGAAGAACATCTCACTTCTCTATATCAAGAGAAGCTTCTTGCATTGCTACCTTTGAGGTCAAGATTTCATAGTGCTCTTACTGTCAGTGTTCAGATTGCCTGTGTTATCTCTTGTATCTTTTAGCCCTTGTTACACACCAGGTCATGATGAGTGCAGGTGAGCTATCTAGTGTTTGCATTTACAGATTATCTGTACTTTTTAGCAGCTGTATATTTGTGCTTCATTTTGTCTAGGGAAAGAGCTATTCCCATGAGTATTCTTCAATAGGCTTTGAGTGTTTCAATACCTTGTCAGTCAATTAATTTTCATTAAAGACATAGCCTTCAGGAGACTCTGCTGGGAAGGTCTGATACTGCCTGCTGCACCTAGTTGTGGACCTGAATAGAAATCTGTCATTCAAGAGCAAGGATGTGGCTGGATAGGAATAGCAAATTATCACTGGTCGTTGCTTAAGATGCAGTTTTAATATTAATTTAGATGCACATGTCTATAAATAGAATAAAACTTTAAATATAAAGGTGGTTAAGTAGGTTTTAAAATGTAAACAGAAGACTCCATTTTCTGAGAGTTTTCTTCAGCACAGCTCTTTCATTTCCCGCTTCACAAAGTCCATTCTCATGGGTTTAAATTATTTCATTTTCAACTTCACAGTAATTTACAGATAGGGAAAAGGCCATGCAATGTGTTCATGGCCCTACCCAAACTGTGATTACCCCTGTTCATTGGAACTTGCAAGCAGCCCATGGGTGGCCAAATCACATGTATTGCAAGCAGCAGCTTACTAAGACTAATTTTTAAACTGTTTGAGGTTTTTGCTCCTGCTCTTCTCAAAATCCCTTTTCAGAACATGATTGCATCAATAGTCTAAACATCTTCCTCTCATTTCAAATGAGTATTTATTCATGGCTCATTAAGAGTCATTTGTTCTCATGCATAATAGTTCATTTTCTTCCCTGATGTTGACTCAAACACCTGCTATTATGTGTATAGGTATACATGCTAGAATATTTTCTGCCTTTTAGAGGAGGATTGCTTCTAACCAAACAGCAAATACTGCCTCAATTTCTCTTAAAACAGGCCCCCCATACCTTTCATCTCTCAGTCAGGCCCCCACATGTGTTTTAAGGAATGTCTTTGTTGAGTATAGGTCATCAATCGCAGATCCACTATTGAAAGCAATTTTTCATCTGCTGGGAATACCTCTGTTGAGGTATTTTATGATTTTATTCTTGATTGTTTTGAGGTTTTTAAAGTACTGTATTACACCAGCAATTTATGTAGACTTACTTAGGCAAAGTGTCTCAGTACAGCCTTAGTGTACTGTGATATGCACTGATCATGTTCAAAGCAAAGCTTTACTTACTGTTTCTTCACAGTGTAGGTACTGACAGCAAAGGCCTTCCAAAATCATCTTCTGTCTTTCATAAAAGAGAGATAAAGAGAAATGAAAAGTCTTACATAAAGCATTTTGCTAGCAAAAGATATCTCTTGCAATAATATGTTCCAAGAGAGGAGATTCTGCATCTGAGGAGACTCTTTATGACTATGATATTTCCCTCTTCACATATTTCTGAGTTCTATTTTAAATCTTGCTTGAAAAGTTTCTGTGCAGTATTTGTTAGTCTTATGCAATAACTTATGCCACTAAGTATTGCTCCACTGTAGGATAGCAGATCTGAAACTTACTATGCAAAATGCAAATTAGAGGAATTTTTGCCTCCAAATTCTTATGTAGGAAAAAAACCATGTGACTTGAACTGCACTGTTAAATCAGTTTCTTTCAAGTCTTTGCTTTTCTTTCAAGAAATTGATTTTATTATAAAATATGTGAAGATCTGAGTAACATCCCCACCCAGATTTCTCGTTTCTGTTTTTTTTTTTATAACATCCATCACAGTGGTACCCGTGGCTACCCTGAATTCCAAAATTCATGACATGAATTTTGAAGGGTAGCAACAGAAATTAACCTCTTGGGTCAGATCTGAAAAGCAGTTGTCCGATTGTTGATTTTCTTTCTCCATTGGCACCTGTAAAATTCATATGATAGATATGAAAGGGTATGGAAGTTCCTGACAGAGAACTTTAAAAATTATTTTTAAAAGCTAATAATTTAAGAGAAATATGTAAATATATAATAACTTAATATATATGACTTATTAGTCATTAAGTAATGATTCAATTAATAAGTAAGACTTTAATATTATTCAGTACTACAATATTAAAATAAATTCTTAAAATGCACAGGAGGTTTATCTACATACTGCTATAATTTTATTTACATGTTATGCATACATACATAGTTTTAGCTATATCACGTTGTAATGACCCTTTGTCAGAGGCTGGCTTGTGTCAAAATTATTATCCCCAGTGCTGCCCCTATGAACGACTGGCAGTGTTCATATAGTGTGGCACTGAGAGAGATCCATGTCTCACTGTGTGCCCTACAGATTTTGCACACTGCTTTTATACTGGTCCACAATAGTTGTTCTGCTCAGCATTTCTCTGCCTCACTTTGCAACAGCCAGCAGTTCATCACTGTGTTTGTAGCATCAGCTGTTGCTGCTGGTGGTGTTTCTTAATTGCTGTGTCTGCTGCTTGTGTTCCAGCAGTCTTTTCCTTACATGAGGGTAGCCTTGTCAGCAGGCTGGTTCATGTCCTGGGGGCACCTGGTCTGTCAGAGTTTCCAGTGTACAGACAAATAAGTATAACAGATCAGTATCTCTGGACAAAGTCCCTTGCTAAACCTTTTGAGGAAAATAAGTAGCTATGGCATAGGACAGAAGATCTGTTCATCAGTACCTAACTTGTTAGACAGGTAAGTAACAAGGAGTGAACGGTTAGTTCTGGCTAACAAGAGAAGTACCTGCAAGCACTTGTGCTGCTCACGAGGAAAGCAGACATACAATGGGTTCAGAAAATTGCAGATAATGCAAAGCTTTTCATAGCAGTAAGGTTTGGAGCAGGCTATGAAGATTTGAAGGACATTTCTAAATCATTCAGTTTGGTAAGAAACTTTCTCAGATGGTGTTCGACAGAGGTGAGTGTAAAGCAAGGGACTTTGGAGGAAGATATGCACAGCATCAATTGAAAACTGGTGGGTTCAGAGCTGATGTGTACAAGTCAGGGGCAAGAAAGTGGGGTTATGCTAATTGAGTCCATGAAGACATTGCCTCAGCATTCAGTAATGGTCCAAATAGCAAACCAAATGGGAACTTTTAAGGAAAAAATTATGCAGTTGTTCCATTGTATAATTCTATCAGTCTAACATGAATTTTATATATATATATATATATATAAAAATGTCTTCAAATCTGTGCAGTGCAAACCAAGAGGCCCAAACTACTAAATATAGCAGCAAAAAAGCAGTTCAAAAGCAGCAAGAGAAGGTTGGGTTTTTTTTTTTGCAGTGAATATATTTAGAGATTTATGCACAAGTCTTGATGATCCTCTGCTTCCTATCTCTGATAGCAGACTCCTTTGTAATGCTCAGGGGGTGACTTCTTTATAGTTGAGAGCAGATTTCTAAGCCAATCTGCTCCCTTTTGTCAGACCATGACTTTTGTATCCTCGCTTCAGAAGCTGTTGCCCCAGGATGACCTCTCTTCAGGCATGCTTAAGCAAAACTATTTATTTCCAAATGTGTTTTGCCCTTTTACAGACTGTATTGGAAGAGAACTACTTGGAGGAGAACTCCAGGCAGGATGGCCAACGAAAAGCTGGTGCAAGTGGTGTCTGACCTGGCGGGGAGGAGCAGTGCCTCAGTGATCACCTGTAGCAAGGGAACAGCAGGAGACAGCAGGTGGTACGGCAGTTCTCTGCTGTGTTTTAACAGCCTGTTTCTATATGTATGTGAGGAAGTGAGCAGTGTCCATCTCGTGCCAAGGTAAGTTCGTCACCTTCCTCTGTCCCCTGCCTAACATTACTGTTGACCCCACAGTGACCCGCTCACAGACTGGCTGGTTATTGGAGAGCAACTGGAAATTTTCTGGAGTTTTGTGGGGAGTGGGAAGCAGAAGGGGTAAGGAAAAGAGCACCAGATTTCTGATTTACCTCTGTCACCTGCACATGTGCAGATGTCTCTCTGAAATAGTGCTGTGCATTCGGCCAGCACCTTGTGCAAAGCTGATGGTGATTCAACATTACAAATCTGCCTCCTTCCTCTCTCTGAGCCTTGGGAGAGCTTCTGACAAACATCTACAGGGACCCTTATCTACTTCCTTTGGGTAGCGATCCCACTATCTTCAAGTTTGCTTCCAAGGATGACGGCAAGGGTACATGCTGCATGTGGCATGGAGAGAGGAGACATGAGTGGAGACAAGGCTGCTGAAAGAGTCTTTGAAAGGACCGTTCCTATCATTCTCTGCCCTTCCTGGTCAGAGCAGACCATGGGGTAGACCTTTTTTTCACTGAAAGGTTGCCTGGAGAAGTGGTGGAATCACCATTCCTGAAGGTATTTGAAAGATGTCTAGATGTGACAATTGGTGACATAGTTTATTGGTGAACTTGGCAATGCTGAGTTAATGGTTGAATGTTGAAGGTCTTTTCCAACCCAAATAATTCTGTGACTTTGAAGCAGAGGCATTATCTTACCACATTTGCAGCATCCTGCACAACTGACCCTGGTACCAAAGAGAACCTCTCAGTGACATACTGTGAATAACAAGCAGCAGAATGCAAAAAGGCAAAGGGGGTCTCAGAGGTGGACAACACAAACTGCAGAGAGGTTTCAGCAATTGTTTGTGCAGGCATCAGTGGTTTTGGCAATCTATTTTTAGGATAACTATTGCTGACTGTTTGTCTGTTTAGAAATGATCAGTTTGACAAATGATGGTTATAAAACGGAGACTCTTAAATCGCTGACCTTAGGAAGCTGGAGGAGGAGGTGACTTTAGTAACCGAAAACATCTTAAAATAGAGACAAATCATATTTGCCATCACAGAGGCTATCAATCAAGAAACAAAATAGAAATCACCTTTTCCCCCTGTTCTAAAATTCAATATGTATAGAAAATTTGCAGTTATATTTAGGGAAATAAGAAAGGAAATTATGACATCATTAATATTTCTCCATGGATTGTCTGTCAAAATGACTAAAAAGCTGAATTGGAACCAGACCCCAGACTAAGCTTGAAGTTTCATGTGAATGTAAAATAGACATGAACTTGTTGCACATCTGTCACAGTTCAGGAGAAATCACAACCAAGGAGTTGGAATTTAGAATATGTTTCCATTTACTGTTCAATTTGCTGCTTTGTGTCTCTCTCAAATCATTTACTACAGCTACTATGGTTTTACAAAACTATGACTTTATCAAGCTGGTGTGGTCCAACGGCTCAGGTCACAAACAGAAAAAAACTCAGAAGTTGACTTTGCCAGTCTTTCCTTATTACTTATCCACAAGGGACAAATTATTCCTCAGGTCTGATGAAAAAGCTGTGGTTCATATTGAGGACAATGTTTAACAGTGTGTACTCTGACACTCCCTAAATTTCCTGTGGGATTCCAAATGTATGTTATTAGTTATGAAGGTGACATAAATGGGAGAGATTATATATAATAAACTGGTAGCAGAATAAGATTTTAATGGACAGCTGAGAGTTTGTGCTTTTAAATTCAGATGTGGATGAAAAACTGTGTAGTAATAACCATTTAAAATAGGGGGGAAATGAGAAATTGTACTATGCAATTTTAAAACACAATGTTTCGCTTCTTATTAAGGTGCACAACAAGCTTTTGGTTTTGCTCTTCAGTGAGGAAAGATGACTGGGAGCAACATAAAAAGGGACTACCCATTGACTTCAGTCACTCTCGATAATTTTTATTTTTCTTTTGTAGTTTATATATAAATAAACATTTATATAATGGGATTCCTATGCTTACCTTTGGAGTGGAACATGGAGGCTTTCTAACATCTGATGGTGGGTCACATTGGACAATATATGCAAAACCTGGGCACATGCTTTTGGAAGTGTCTGTGTATGACCCTCACTTGCTGTGTGAGGTTTACATCAGAAGTGTGAGAGGGACCCTCCTCAGTTCCTCATGCAGGGTAGAGCAAAATAGGGAGGTCCAACACCCTTATCAGACCTGGCCCACTCTCCCTAGATGAAGCAGAAAAGCACCCTTCTCATGGTAACCTGCTCTCAGCACAGGTTGTCTGGCTCCATCCCAGCTGCTGTTTTTCCATTCAAGGTATTGTCAGAGGCAAAAACAAGCTCACCTTTATTTGTTACTCTAATTAAAAATCGAATAAAAATGCCACATAGTGGTTATTATTAGTCCAGTTACAATATTGCTTACAATCACAATGACACTTATGCTTGAATTGAATACAGAAAAGCTTCATTAAAAATAGTACCCCTGAAGGGATAGGACTGGAAAGAAGGAAAAGCTTTTTCACCATGAGGACAAAAATTCAACATAACAGGTAGTCCCAAAAGACTCTGCTCCATCCTTGGAGGTTTATGTGATGATGTTGAAGATCAGACCAAACCCTCAGCAGTGCAGCCTGATCTTATAGTTGTCCCAGTCTGAGCAGCAGGTTTGACGGCATGAACCTCTGCCTTTTCTTCTGACCTGGATCGTCCTCTGATCGTGAGACAGATGGCAGTCATAGGAAGCTCCTGGGTGATATTCAGCTGGCACTCAGTTGCTGTCCTGCAGGGAGGGCTGCCCTGATGCTGAGGGAACGCATCAACAGAAGCCTCATCAACTGCACAGACAGAGAGGACAACATCACCCCATGCAGCAAGAGAGCCTGGGCTCTTACAGGCTGGGCAGCAGCTTTGCAAAACTGCTGACCTAAGTCCAGCATCAGTCAGTGGTGTGCTGCCCTGGTAAAGACCATTGAGCTGTGGTTTCTAGGCTGAAGGAAGTCATTCTTTCCCACTGTTTAGCAACCATTAGACATGAACAGAAGGACCAGGTTCACTTTGAGGCTCCAGTGCAAAAAGACATCAATAGGAGGAAGAAGTAGCTGTAGGGTACAAGAAACAGCTTTAGAAATATTGCCCAGGAATGCAGGGATGGCTTAGAAAAGTCACTGCAATTGAAACTGCTGAAGGATATCAAGGACACCCAGAACTTCTACTTCTACTTTGGTAATAACTCAACTGCCACAAGTCCAAGGGACCCTATGGGCTCTGTCTGAGGATGCCAAGATAGTCGGCCAATGTCTTTGCATGAACACATTCCATAGTTTTGAAGGCTCAGGGAGATGGGGGACATTCCTTACATAACTGGAGAAAGTTGCTCCCAACTTCACAAAAACCCAAAAAGCCAACTCAGGGAAACAGATCCTTATTTGGTCCCTGGAAAAGTCATGAAGCAACTTATTTCAGAGAACTCTGCTCCAAACATGCAGAAAAAAGTCACTGGGAAGAGTGAGTATGGAATTAGTTACCAAAGGTAAGTTATAATTGACCCACCTGCTTGCTTGCTGTGGCTGAATGACTGCATACGTGGAGTTGCAGGGCAGAACAGCAAATGTCATTTTTCATGACTTTTGGAAAGCTCTCAATACACTCTTCCAGTCTTGGGAGATGAGGAACAGGTTGGAGATCTGGGACCAGAGGGTAGTAGCTAATGGATCCCCTCATCCCACCACATTTTTCTTTCTAATCTAATTTTTTTATGATCCTGTCACACTCCAGTGGTTACTCAAGGACCATCAGATACACTCCAGTTTCATTGCTCACCCAAAATGCAGCAGAGAAGAGGAAGGGAGTGCAGCTTGTGGTTGGTATGAAATGTATGTGTCAGTGGAAATTAGCAATTCAGAATTTAGGGGTATGGAAGAGTTAGAAGGATATAGATCTAGTCAGGTAATGTTGCTTATAAAGTGGATGGGAGAAGAGGAATACATCAATCTTGACTGCTTGCATCAATTCTTTGAGCAAGAAGCCTATGATTGACTCTGTTCTGATGTCAGCACGCATGATTTTTTGTAATGCCCCCCAATAAATGTAAGCAATATGAATGCAGGGACATTTTTAAAAGTAGTTAGTAATCTGCATATCCAAAGATATTTTTAGGTTGTTTTTTTTTTTTTTTTTTTTTAAATCCACTTTGTCTTTTCTACTGTTGTAAAAGCATTCAGGATGCTGTATACAGTCTACCATCAATTGTAAAATTACCAACAAGAAGAAGGGCTATGTAATCCAAGTAACGGGGACACTAATATCAGTTTTCCTGGTAGTTCCGCAGCAATGGCAAATCTGGCAGCTCCAGAACTTTCCGGTGGTACAGAAGTTTTACATGACTGCTGGGAGTGGTCTGTGAACTATGAAGGCACAGAAAGTGTTATTGCACTGTTGTATTATCTACTATGTATTAATATACATCATCACCTTGTGTGACAGGAAAAATGATGGTGGGCTGTCCTCATTGTCAGATGACACTGTCTAATATTCCAGGGCTCATTTCCTCCTTTTACACAGTGATCATTAGGGTTGGGATATCAGGAAGGATTTGGGGTCAAACAACTTTTTGAGGTTTATCATTCATTGTACAAACATGTTTAAGGCTGTCAATATTACTGCTAGTTCTGTCTGCTATGTGCTTGTAATGATAAGATGGGCACAAGAATAAGGTGCCCTAAATCATGTGCATGTAAGCCACCACCTGCAGCATTCATTTCCTAGAATCTTTATATAGTTTTAATTCATGAAACTAAACAGCCATTCCCAAACACTGCAATCCTAGACCTGTGACTGTCATTCCTCCTCCTATCCTTTTTTTTTTTTTTAACGCAGTTTAAAATCAAAATCACTCCTCAAATCAACCCATTAAAATAAATCCATTCCTCAACATGAATATTATGTGTGTCAGGGAACAGTGTAACAGGCTTCTTTCTCAAGGAAGGTGAGCTGAGCAAGATGAGAGTCAACAGGGCTGGTGCCTCCCTGTCCAGATCACAGCCCTGCACTATCTGAGCAACATGAGCAGGGCAGTCCTGGAGATGGTAGCCAGTTGAACTCTGAGTCCAGACCACAAGGCAAGTCAGGTCCAGTGGTCAAGTCAAATAAGTCAGGTCCAGCTGAAGATGGGAAGTCAATCTGCAGGCCGTGGTCAGGTTTGATAAGGATAATCAGGATCAGTTGCAGCCCAGTGATTGCTGTGTGATGAGAAAAAAAAGTTCTTGGAACAGTATGTATGTAGCAAGGAAGGAGAAATTCTTCTCTCTGCAAGAAATGATTTGTCTCCTACAAGAAGTGAAACTTTTGAAAGGCTATGGGAGTGTGATGATGGTGTGGATCATGTCCTGTACTACGAGACAGATGGTGACTCAAGTGTGTGAGTAGACTGCTGTATGTAAAGTGACACTGGCCTCTGTATCTGCATGTTCCTCTTTGTGTTACTCATGCCTAAGACTATAGTGCTAACAAGCTAAAGTATATAGGGACATTTCAAAATAAAATTTAAGGAGAAAGGTGTTCAGTGATGTTACTGTGGCCTTTTTCATTTCAAGTGACTCATATGTATATTGCTACCAAGAACCATGTACAAAAAATGAGCTTAGTCTCACACAATCCTTGAGCACCATATTAGCTCTTTTTGAACTCAACATGAATTATATCTTATCAGTTAAGAGGTTCCCATATTCCCAGTCTTTTCCTAAATTACTATCCCAAATGCATTTAATGCAAATTATGACAGCTTCTGTACTTTCCTCTAAGGTTGTTTTTTATACGACGTCGTCCATCTCACTGCTGCAGGCCAGCATGAAATTGCATCTCAGTTTGATTTTAATGGAAATTCCCTGCTAGCACAATGTTCCAATGGCCATAAACTACGTTTGCTCCACAGTTTCCCTGCAGAGCACCTAAAATTACTGGTACAGTTTCCTGCACTTTGTGCTTGCTGTCTCCAAACAACTCCACTTCCAAACAGCCATCATATGTAGATACAGCAAGAAACAGAGCTGGGATTCAGTTGGTAATTGGACTTAATGTTTTTTTTTATATTTCTTTCATGGCTTGTATGCAGTTTGGGTAACTGTAGCAGGTTTAGTCAGAAGACTGTTGTCCATCAAGAAAGCATGATCCACAGAACAGTTGACCTGAGCAGTGACCAATAGGCATGGGTAAGGTTAACAAGACAAGTACAAAGTCAAGCCAGGAAGATCAAGCAATACTCCAGAAACAGGTCTAGCGACAGGCACACCTAATGCACAGCTCAGGAAGGGGCTGTGGGCCCAGAAGTGAGCTTAAATGGAGTCCCTAGGCTACGAATGAGTGGAGGCCCCAGGAAAGGCTGGTTGTAGTAATTAGGGACTATTAGTGTTTTCACAAATTAGTCCCTGACAACTTCTTGACACGGCACAGAGCTAGCAAGGAGAAGATGTCTGATCTGAGCTGAGTTGCTTTTGCTGCTGATTCCCAGAGCTGCACTTCTGGGCAAGGGGACATGTGCCTTTTCTCTGTATGACAGAGTAGAGCCTGATGAGAAGATACATGACTAAGATTTTAATAATCATCATAAATTCTTCAATAAAACAATACTGTCTTGGACATAACTGATTATTTCTAAGAGCTCTGACACCTTGACAGCATATTTTGGGGTGGTGAAAGCAAATGCTATTGCTACCAGTGGGGAAAGAATCAGATGAGTTGTATAGCTACTTATTTTGTCTGACTTATGCTGTGTTCGCTTGTGGTTTTGTTGATAAGGATGTGCATGAAAGCATGTCAAAAGAGGTGTGACCCTGGAATACTGCACTAACATTTTTATAGCTTCTTTTGCCCCTGCATACATATGCTTAGAACTTTATGACCTCTTAGGTGCCCTCCAACTCTCAGATTTTCGTGAATTGTTTAGGGGATTATAACACCTCCAGCTTTGTGACTGATTAGGTGACCTGACAAGTGAGCTGCTGCTGGACAAGCACTTTACTGTAGAGTTTGCAGCATCAGCACTCAAATCCTATGGCTACCTGCAGTGTGCATGAAAGTTAAAGGCATCACTGTTTTAGAAACAATTTCATTTAGAAACAAACAAAAACCATCAATTTTGAGTTGCTGAGAAACCTCATCTTGGACTGTGGCATAAATAAAGGCTGTGATGCACCCCAAAACATCATGATAGCACAGTGCTGTGTTGTCAGGAATAGTAAGTGTGTGATAGGAACAAGGCCCCTTCAGAAAAAATGACTTTGCACAGTCTTGGAGAATGCCAGCTGCTTGCTTTTTGCTCTGCCTGACAGTGTCACGTTCAGTTACAGTTGCTGGCAACTGTTTCATCAGAACATCAAATCACTAAAAAAAAAAAAAAAAGAAAAGAAAAAAAATGGCAAAACTGCTCTGCAAAAACTTGTGGAGGACTTGTCTGAAGATCTGAGCTGAAGATCTCCACATACTGTCTCTGTGAGCAAAGGGTTAGAGAGCTGGGATTGCTCAGCCAGGAAAGGATTAGATTTAGGAGTACTTATTAGTGTGCATACACACCTTATGGGAGGGTGTAAAGAAGATGTGGCCAGACTGGCAGACTCTTCTTGGTGTTACACCATGAATAAACAAGAGACAGTGGTTGCATATCAAAATACAGAGCCTTTTAGGATAAAACTGATTTTTTTCTTGTCAGTGCAGCTAGTTATTTATATATTGAAAAAAGCTACTGGCATTCAGAGCTAGATAAGAAGGTCCTAGATCAACATCCTGCCTTTCTCTCAGGGCAAGCTTAGAAACTTGTCAGATGTTCCACTATCTGATGAGTGGCCTGCACCTTCTGAAGCAGCTGATCTGTTAGTGGACTCAGGGCTTTGCCACCAGTGACTTGGGTGTGTGCCTAGAAATGATTCTCTGGCATAGGGGTTTGCTGAAAAAAATAATAAAGAGAACTCTGGTGTCTATCTTCACTTAGTCAAAAGTCATGTATCTCCTCTGGTTTGTAACTATCACATTGCCAAATATTGTTGTCCACAATCATATTAACAGTGGTGGCCAAAGCCCCTGCAAAATATACTTCTGCTCTTGTTTTTTTTTTTTTCTCTTTTATTCAAGGAATAGTGATCAGCGCATTGCTGATCTGGAGGCAAGTTGAAGGCAAACAGATGGTAGCCAGGGGTGAACTCTTCCCTGTTGGTTAACAACATATGTGGTCTTTCTTGTGGCTACCAATCCTCTCTATGAGTTGCAGGTATTCTCTCACAACACAGCCACACCTAAAATCAAGTTGGCGGTGATTTCACTGGGGTTTGTTCATCATTCACATATGGAACCACAACATTTATATCTTAGTGTTTAAAACTGAAAGAGTTCTAAGCATAATTCATGCTAAAAGCCCAGTTATCTATCACCACAATAACAAGAAGGTCTCAAGCTGTTGTCCCAGAAACAAGTTTTTCTGTTTGTTGAGATGACTGCCTACCCATTATGTTGAATCCTTGTCCACCTGGTCAACCAGGTATTTAGTGTTGGTCATGTGTAAGGACTCTGTGTGTCCCAAATGCACCCTGTGTGCACACACACTCTCTTCACACACAGCAGGCCATAGGCAATATGGCTTACAGGTCCCTGTTGCCAGGAAGCACATCAAGCAAATGCTGCCTTTGCTGTGCATAAGCCTGATTTTTACATCCAAAGATCTCTCTAATCTTCCCTATTCCTGGCTATGGAAACGCCCAGAGGAGCAGACTGCCATGGTGGAAAGTGGAAGCATCTTCACAAACAGTCTTCTCAGTGCTTCAAACAAAACCAGCTTTGATTTGCTGTATTACTGTTCTGAACAGCCTTAAATATAAGTCAGCCCTTTAAAATTATATATCTCCTTTTCTAGTGGTAGACCAGACCTAACTTTTTTCATGGTCTTTCCATTTCTTTTGCACCATTTGGCCTGGGTTGTTCTTTTTCTTCTTCACAGCCAGACTGCTGCATGGTGCCTTCTGTCCTCATCTTTTTGAAGGGCAGTGCCAGGGGTCATAACAAGTCCCTCTTTCTTTTAAAGTTTTCCCTTGAATGTAAATTAGCCACAAACTCTCCTTTATTATCTGTTGTTCCCAATTTGCTCAACATGGCCTTGGGAATTAATCCAAACATATTTTCTGCACTATCCTGAGTGGGACTTTCAACAAGTGACTCAATTTCCAAAGCCTTTTCAAAAGGCCTTTCTGCAGCTGAAGTATATGGAATTCCACAAGGTATATGGAATATACCTCCTTCATATACAAACTATATGGCAGGTTACAAAGCATACCACCTACACATGTGGCATACACAGCAGGAATGCTTGGAATACCGGGTACACCTTTGGTAGCCTGGACAGTACGGTTCATTGACAAGGCTAGATACCTGTAGCAATTTGCTTCTACTGCATTAGCAGGGTTTATTAAAATATCAGAGACTTCCAGGACTGCAGATGCTACTTTACAATCAACTTCCTAAAACAAAGTAAGGTGTGCTTGTTCCAGTCAGTCTTTATTTCAATCCTGACTGTGCCAATGCAGGGGCAGCAGGCTAGCAGACAATGGAGCACAGGTGCTTATAAAGCCTAATAGTACATTTTTGTAGCAAAAAGTGATGTTCACTATTAAATATCTCCACATCTTGGTTTAGAGTGCTCAGTTAAAGTGCTTTATGATAGAGGCTTTTACTTTGCTAATAGTAACAAAGTGTTAAAGGTTATACAGATTTAAAAGCTTTTTTGAAGACCAGTTTGAAACATCTTTTCCCAGTCAGTCTGTAACTTCTGAGGTGATGTGCCCTTGGTAGAAATGGTTCTGAATGGTTGTCCCTGGCTATTATGCAGTGGCCTGCACAGCACACCTGTCGCTGTGAAGATGCATTTAGTACCAGCCTTGACTTTGGAAACTGCTTCACATGTGCCAGGGCGGTGATTGTGCCTTCACCTCTGCCACAACCACCTTGTTTATTTTAATAAAGTTCTTTCTTGCTGCCTTAAAAAAGTTTTAAGTTTCTTGGTTCACAAGCCACACTGTCCTTTATCTACTTCAGTCAGGTGATTTTTATGCCCAGAGCTTCTCATCTTCCCAGGAGCTTAGTGTCTTCTAACAGGAGCTGTGGCATAGACATGTGTTCCACCACACCATTATTACACACGTTAGGAAACGAAACACTGAGCAATCTTGTACACGGAGAAATTTTATTAACTTGGTATGCAGAGTATTGGCTGCTGGTCAGGTTCCTCCAGCTCCAGCATTGATGAAGTCTCTCCCGTGTGATCCTCCTCGTCTTTTCCTGTTACATGTTTGCATCAGAGTTTATAATAGGTATGACTAGAAGACATCAGTGTCTTCCCATTACTGGAAACTGAAGTACAAAGAAACAGCTGTAGTAAGATAGACTTTTCTTCTCTCCCTTTGTTGCTTGGGATGAGTATTTTATTTTGCTGTATCTGAAAAGCTACCTTCGCAGAAGTCAGTGGAGTCTGCATGCAGCACTGTGCTAGCTACACTGATTCACCAGAACATCAGCTGTTGATTTTGGGGGAAGGGAAAAGTGGAGTGTTCCTAACTTACAGGACACAGCAGAGAATGGAAGTCCAATACCTTGTTTGTTTTAAGATTCAATGCAGACAAACTTAATCTGAAGGCTTCACAGTTGATGATGATGCAGATGAGTGCATGACATACTGCACTGAAATATTCTGTTTTGATCTTTTGATGCTGTGTTATCCAATAAGCCATAATCATACTTATGTTATCCCATTTGTTCTACCAAGCTAGTATCCTAATGTCTTGGATGATGAAATATTTAAATCCTATTTATGGCTTAGCAAATGTTTTAAAGCATGAAAACACAAAGAAGTGGAGCCAAGCAAATGTTTGAATTCTGTGTTCTGATTTATAAATTTTAGTATCAAATTGATGCTAATTTTAATATGGATTGTTCATTCTTTTAAATGTTATTGTTTAGTAAGCTAATAAGTTCATGAATGACTGTGGTTTTAATTTAGATCACAAAGATATATCCAAACAATGTTTATTTTGCCAGATCATTTTTGTTTAGAATTCAAAAACTCTGCAATGAGCAAGGTGAAAACATTTCTAAAGCTAGGTGTTAGACTAGTGTCACAATACTCTTACATTGAGAAAGAACTTTTAAGCCAAGGAAAGTGTTTAATTCAGGGGTTTTTTTGTTCTTGTTTTTGTTTTCTGATTTTTTTGGGTTTCTTTTGTTTTGGTTTTTTTTACATTTTTTGTCTGACACAATACCAGTCACTACAGGATGATGAAAACAGCCTTTGAAATCTGATTGTTCAAATGAAAACTGGCATTCTGCTTTTTCACCTCCCAGCTGCTATATTAACCTCAGTTAAGATGAGGAACGAGAAAACATTGCTACTGTTCTGCTTTTGAGTGACCACACTTCACAGTCTAGGACACAGGCAAAAGGCTCAATATATATGTAAATGGGTTGTTTCTTAACTTCACTTTCTTGCCTTGAACTCTTTAGGTCTGTAGCGGAAGAATGAAAATGTGCATTAATTCCTGGCAATATATTTTGTCCCTTCTGGGAACAAAACAAAGGTCCAGTGTGAGAGTTTATAATTTCATAATCTTTCGTGAGCATTCAATTATCATGGACTTCATAAGGCAGTCACACTAGTAGAAGAACTGCAGTGACATTGGTGTAATTTTACTGAAAGTCATTTAACTTTCACATTCATTTTATTATGCCCAGCCTGTACTGTTGTAGGGGTGAACTAACTGATGTCTTTAGAAAGCTTTAATTTATTTGACCATGGCACTTCATCTGGTGAAGATGAGGGTCTACTAGGAGAAGGTGGTATCAACCTGATAATAAGGAGAAGATACCTTTGAACAAACTTAATCATGTAATAAAAGGGTCTTGAATTATCTTCAAGAACAGGGACCTCAACACAGAGGCAAGTAAGGAAGTGCTCCACATGAAGGAGATAGCATGAGAGAAGGTTACAAGGAGGACTTTTTACTTTGCTATTCAAAAGTTAGGGCATTCAAAGGCATATCTCAAATGTATGGACATTAATGTACACAGTTTGAGCCACGAGAAAGAAACACTGGAGGTGCATGCACCATCACAATGCTGCTTCAACAGCAGAGCAGTGAATATCCATGTAGGTAATGACAAGACTTTTTCATTTATATACAAATTGAGTTTCTTCATGAGGGAAGCTGCAGATATAAAGGCATTCTGCCTGTCTTACATGTGTTACGACTGTTATAATTTTCTCCATAATTATTTTGTTGAGTGGGTGCAACTACTACACAGGGAAGAAGAGACCTTTCTTTCTTTTTACCCTGATACACTGCCATCAGAAGACTCAAACTGAAGATACTGCATATCTCTTGAGAATTTACACTGGTTGTTCATGTAGAAAAATACAGGAAAGGTAATTCCCCTCCCCCACCCCTCACCCTGCCCCATTTCTCTCCTGATTTCTAGTTCATTTTTTTCCCCCATATTTTTCTCCCAAACTCACATTTGCTTCAGCAAATCTCTGAAATGAATGGAGGAAAGAGCTGTTATCACTGTTTAGTAGACTTCACTGAGTTCTCTCCCCTTTACTTGATTACATGATGCTCTAAACCTATACTTCTTTTCACCTCTGCATATATTTTCCTTTGGAAGGACAAATTCTATTGTAGCGGAAGTATGTGCCTTCTAAAAGTGCAGCCTTGTACTGATGAAAGGCAAAACTGTGTTAAAAAATGCATTTTGGTGGGCTGACCCTGACTGGATGCCATGTGCTTACCCATGCTGCTCTGTCACCTTTTTCCATCTCCTCAGCTGGGCAGGGGAGAAAAAAGGTTCATGGTTCAGGATAAAGGAGAGATCACTCACCAGTTACTGTCACAGGCAAAAAAGACTCAACTTGGGAAAGTAATTGAATTTATCACCAGTCATATTGAAGTAGGATAATGAGAAATAAAGCCAAATCTTAAGAACATCTTCTCCCCCTCCCCTGCGATCCTCCCTTCTTCCTCAGCTCAACTTCACTGCTGATTTTCTCTCCCTTCTCCCCCCACAGCAGCTCAGGGGAATGGGGAATGGGCACTGTGGTCAGTTCATCCCACAGTGTCTCTACTGCTCCTTCCTCCTCAGGGGAAGGGCTCCTTTTCTCTTTCCCTGCTCAAACATGGAGTCCTTCCCATGGGAGACAGTCCTTCACGAATTTCTTCAACGTGAGTCCTTCCCATTAGATGCAGTTCTTCATGAACTGCTCCAGTGGAGGTTGCTTCTGTGCTTGGAGGAACTCCTTCCCCTCCATCCTCCCTGACCTTGGTGTCTGCAGAGCTGTTTTCTCTCACATATTCCCGCCTCTTTCTTCTCTGGCTGCACTTGCTCTGGTGAAGCAGCATTTCCCCCTTAAATGTGTTATTCCAGAGGCACTACTCCCATCACTGATGGGCTCAGCTTTGGCCAGCGGTGGGTTCATCTCGGAGCCATCTGGCATTGACTTTGTTGGACATGAGGGAAGCTTCTGGCAGCTTCTTACAGAAGCCATCACTGTAGACCTCTCACTACCAAAACCTTGCCACACAAACCCAATATATGCACAAATTTATCTTCACAGCTGAATAAATTTCTTTCTTATTTTTAGTCACCTGGACAAATTCTAGTAAATTAAAACATGAACCCAAATTTTAATAGCAGAAATATGAATTATTAAAATAGCATGCAATTTTTTTTTCCTTTCCACTGAATCTGCTCCTCTTCTATAGCTTATTTATCCAGGATAAAATAAAATTTTGGTGTACTTAAATGTCAGTTAATGAATTTTTAACAGGGAATTAAGCTTTTAAAAACTAAATAATGTGAGTCAGTAGAGTACATTTAATCATGGACCAGCTAATCATTTTCAGTAGTCTTTTTTGCTTGATTAAGATTTTTAGGATGCAGATTTTTAGGTGGTGTATGGTGGTCTTCTATCTAGGGGTTTATGTTCTGAACTAAGGTAATGTTGACATGTTACTTACACATTTCACCTCCTATTTGCAACAATTACAACTACTTGCTTTTTCCTAGCCTAGATGAGACTTCAGTATGGCAGAAACAAGACCAATTAAGGTCCATCTTGGATAAAATGGAAACATTTCTTACTTTAAAATATCAGTAGTAAATCAAAGCAAACAAGGATTTTTCCATACAAAAGAATATTGATTGTCTCAAATGTTTTCTGATGCCTTAAACAAAATCCATCAAAGGCAGTGGCTTTCTGAGCAATTTGCCACTATTAGTACTGTCTCTTTAAACTATAAATCCCAAAGTCTTTGCAGAATATCATTGCAAATATGCAACATTTCCCAGATATTTTGGTCCCAACAATTCTACTAATTAAAAATGGCACGGATACCCTTTAACAGTTAAATTTTAATCCCAGCCTTGCAGCTGATGGACCCGGAGAAACGGAACTGCAACAACCTCACTTCTTAATTTTATCCTTTGTTCAAAACTTTGAAGATTTTGTTTCTAGATTCAGACACGGATCTCTTGCCTTGAATAATCTGAGTTATCTAAGATAGTTCACTGAACAACATATTCCCTTGAGGTGCAGAAACCATGGATTAGTAACTCTAAATTTTCATGTAAGAGAAACAAGCTCAGCATCTGAGCCAGTTAAATACTGAACATATTTCTTTTACTGGCTATACTAAGGACATACCATTATGAACAATGTTTCTAAGACCTAAAGTTACCTAGTTCACCAATTTCACAATAAAGATTATCACTAGATTTTTGATGTGAATTTTCTCACTAAATTCTTCAGATGCTTCTGCCTTGCTCATCAGCATTGCCACAAATGAATCTATTTGCTGCAATATTATGGTTAATTTAGTGACAAAACAGATTTAATCTTTTTCCTCTGAGGCAATCTATTTACTACATTTTTTTTAACCATCTGCTCATTCTTCAGCATTGTCTTCATTCATATAAATGAATAAGAATGGAAAATCAGCCCATGGAGAGCTGAAAGGCAGATATCTACGGTACCTTCTGTCCACACAGGTCTGCATGGAGTACCTGCTACTTTGTGGTGATGAAGATTGCTCCAAGAACGCAGCTACACATCTTTGATCCCACCTAGAAGAGCTGATTGTGCATCAAACCCAGACAATATTTCAGAGGCTTCTAGAGAAAACTCACTGAAAGGATACAAAGGAGCTTTGTGTCACAAATTATTATAGGACAGGTATTGTCCCAGCGTTAGTAAGAAATATGTTCACTTTTGGAAATGTGAGTTTCTTCTCTATTTCCTCCAGAAAAGGAGAGATCATCACTGTTATACTTTTCTAATCACTATGCTCCCAGCAGCAGTGTTCTTACACAAGCTCATTTGTACAGCTGTGCATTTGATGGTGTTTTGCTCATCTGCATGCCAAAAGAAATCTTTAGACAACAGTGCTTTTTCTTAAACAGATATTTCCGAAATATTCAGCAGTTCTCTGCTATATTTGGAGTTCATCTGTTTGTGGAATTATTTGTGAACTGAATTAATTCTATTTTATTCTTAGAAGTGTTAATTTAAGTCTTCTGCTAATAGAACAATAATTTTGAGAGTGAGGCCTTTAAGGTAGTCCCTTTATTGCCTATTCATATTTTTCCCTTAGTTGTTATCAGCCAAAGGAACATATTGATACAGCTATGTGTCAGCCTATGCACAATTTAAAAATAGAAATTAGGGACTCTAAGGTAAGTTCAAGTGAGCAAACCATTGTGAGATCATGAAATAGTGATGTTATTTTAGTTATTGCACAAATGACTGTTCCCTTAACTATCACTCTGTTTATTGGTTTGAAAACAGGTATGAATCTGTACACTTGGTTTCAAACCTCCCCCTACACTGCTTATGTGCAAGATGCCATTTATCCAGCCACAACCTACTCACACTGATATCACCAGTGGTAGCAGAAGCCATCACATCGAAAAGTCTCTCTCAGTGCCCTGTTTGTTCTAGCAGACTCCCAACAAAGGAGGCTGTTTCCTTCCTGAGAGGTGACACCTGCTGAACAGCCATCCACATCTGTCATCTCCATATGGTTCCACTTGACAGAAGGGCAATAGAGAATCTTAATCTTATTTTAGGAGATATAATGAGCCAACACTGATCATTTCAGTTATTAGTTAAACACAATGCATGTGTACAAAATCCTTTTACATACCTTCACGAGTTGTGCTGCACCATAAAATGTGTGGAGTGTTGCCACAGATGTTTTTCCTCCAGTGAACTGCTAACTGACTCAAAAGAGAAGTTTGAGGAGAATTTATTTTTTTTTTTTAATTACAAAGTTTAAAATACTTCTTTAAAGTATTTCACCAGTGTTTTGGAAATTTACTGCTTGTAAAAGCAGTGAATAAGTCTGTGGTGGCCTTCTCTTTCTGCAGTGATCAGATATCAATGCTTTATTCCTGAAGCCAATACTCAGGGGAGATCTGTGGAACAAATGAAAATATGAGGAGGCATATCCACACAATTTATCACTTACCTAATGCAGGAAATGAGAGTAATGAAGACATGGTCAGTTATAGCTCAGATGCCCTAGTGCAGACCTACCTTCACGAGCAGTCTAAGCTGATACTAGGTATCTGCAATACAGCATATTCTATTCAGCTAACTGGTAGGGAGTGGAAAATCAAGCTAAAGTCAGATATAGAGTCAGGGCAATAATCTCTTAAAAGACCGCAGTAAGGACTCATCTGCCGCAATGAAACTTCTGTCACTATGTATTACTCATACTCAAGTTAGAATGAATGATTCTACTTTGCATGCAGCTATCCACACCACCAGGTACATTCCTTGATAGAGTTGCCACATGTACCATTTGCATACTGGTATTAAAACTTAACCATTAAGGGTACCAGTGCAGAAAAATAAAGTTTCTTACCAAATAACTAGGTATTTTTTTCATAATTTATTCTGAGTAGAAGTTGACGGAGCCACAGCACTCTGTGGGTGAATTTGACATATTGTCTCCCTTGCTATTCTCAAAAAAAGTTCTTTGGTTAAACAATTTACAGCTCACTAGGCAGAAATGAAAAAGAAAACACTAGAGAAGTCCATGCCAGAAAAAGTCCTCTTCCTCTGTATGCTTAAGGTTTGTATTTCCTTTTCTAGCCTGTAATGTTAGAAATGTCAGTGTTAACTTGAAACTCAAGTCCCTTGTGGAAAGTATTATAGCAAAGTTTTCTTGTTCACAGGTTTTTTCATAGTATAATGTGAAATTAAGAAAATTTCACTTTTCAACATTAGTTGATGTCATATCTTATTAATTTTTGAAACATATACTGGAAGAGAGATTTTATGTCATACTCAAAGAGTATATATCCTTAGAGATGGTGAGAACTCAAAGGTTACATCATAACTATATTAATCCATTCTAGAAATAAGTTACACCTTCAACAGTGCTATTGAAAAAAACCAAAAAAGTGAGACAGGGAAAAAATACTTTCCATTTTCAGTTTTCAGACATGTTTTAGGAACTGACAGTAGCAGATATATTGCAAAATACATACTTACGTAGCGATTTATACGAAGACAATGCTTTCTCCACTTGTACAAACATATCCATGTTTTTCACTAAACCATGGATAACTACCCCTTCAGGTGTTTTCATGAGCCCCAAATCTCTGCTTTGTGGAAATCAGATTTTTTTTTAATGATTATCACTAACTTTGATCACTGATTTATTGTGAAATTATTGTATTGACAGACCATATCACTGACCTCTATATTTTGAAGAGCTGGAACTCTTGGTGTTACTGAAAGTGAGGTAATTATACTGAAGCATAAGAAGAAAAAGGAGAGATTTGCAAATTGGTAATTGAAAAGTAGTGGTATTTCTTAATATTTAAGATGAAATTTGAGTTGTAAGTTCATTAACATTATTAACATAAGATGAAGAAACATGTATCCATATATATGTGTGCATTTTATACATCTTAATCAGCAATATTTCATGATCATTTAATAGGGACAGAAAAAGCTGATATGAAGGAAAGAGGGAAGCTTTCCCTTCCTCTCAGGACAGATGAGAAGGGGGAGGAAATCCAGATTTTGTGGTAACCACACAGGAAATGGCTTGCTGGTACCTTCTCACTTTTCTGGTCTAATACACCACCAACTTTTGGATGATAAAAAGAACCATTATAGATGAATAGAAATATAGAATAGGATGCTACAGTCCCACCTCCTTTACCCCTACCCTGGGCAGTACAGGGGACAATGAGTGTGATCTCGCACAATATGTTCCTGCAGCCCCTCTGCTGACAACATCTTATGCAGGCCAGCAGCAGG
Organism: Dendrocincla fuliginosa; assembly: GCA_035047845.1. Taxonomy (NCBI): domain Eukaryota; kingdom Metazoa; phylum Chordata; class Aves; order Passeriformes; family Dendrocolaptidae; genus Dendrocincla; species Dendrocincla fuliginosa. The sequence continues at coordinate 79,780,043 of JAWWMO010000083.1, read as the reverse complement.
GACACCGAGGCCCTGCCCCAGGACCTCCCAGGGACAGGAATTCATTCTGCTCTTTGGTTTTAGGGAGGCACTAATCACCATGGGACCTTTAGAAGGGACTGACACTTCTGAAAATGTGCTAGAATTATTCACCAAATATTCAGATTATTGTGAGGGAAAATCCTGAGACAAGTCCAGTAACTGAATGGAGAACAACCTAGCTTGTCAAAAATGAGACATAAATTGGCTTGTATGGGTGGAATTGGTTTATTTGAATAAAATGTATGCTTAAAGGCACATAATCAATGTTTTATGAAAGCAGGTAGCCCACCACATGTGGAGATCCATGAAGATCTAAATTGTGACACCCATGAGACAGATGGAGACCTGAGAGAAAGAAGCCAAGGCTGAGTTGTTTGTGAACCATGGTGCCCCACAGCATTTGAAAAATCCGGCTGCAGTGGGAAATAAACAGCTGCAAAGCAATTTCCTCAACTCACAGAAATAATTTTAACCTTTGTGGAGTCAGGTAGCAGGGCTTTAATTTATACAACAGAAACTGGGATTCCTTAGGAGGGACAAAACAAATTTCAGCTTCACCATCCTATGAAGATTTTGATGCTTTCAGACCTCTCCTAACTTCTCTGTCTCTATGACCACCCCTGGGACTGAATATAACCCTGTAAATAATTCAGGCAGTGTACATTTCAATACTGTCACTAGTATTTACAGTGTGCCTCTGCAATCCCCTTCAGGGAAACTGGCCATGCTCCCACGGGTTCTGGGGACTGTCCCTGAACCCAGAGGACACTGCAAAGAAGCTGGGACAATCCAGCCACCCTCCAAGGGCTGTCCTGGATGAGCAACATCAGTGCATCCCTGAAGGGCAGAGGGATGTGTCTCAATGCAAATTCTGCTGCTAGGCTTGTCTCCAGGCTGGATCTGTCCCTGGCTTTGCTCTGGACCTGATATGTCCAGCAAATGGCAACAACTCTGTGAGTCACGGAGCAGGTCCATAAGTATCTCCCTTCAGTGTTGGGCTGAAAGGACTTTGCCTGCTGATTCTCCTCGTGACTGACAAAACAGAAAGGCCCTCTTTCTATTTCCCAGCACTTTGTCCTGTGACAAAGAACATGAGGAGAGCCAGACTTTTCTGCTGGTGGTCCTTCTTGTAATGGGAATGGAAGTCCTAGAAGCAGAGACAGGAACAGATTCTCACCATCTCTCTGCAGACAGATGGGAATACCACCAGCAAAACATGTGTCTCTTTTCTTGTAACAGCAAGCTCACGTCCAAGCATCATGTACAAAGGGATAAAAGACTGTGATGTGGCTCTTCAGGCCCCCAGCCAGCTGATGACTCATGCTTTAAGGAGTGCTAATTTTTTTTAAACATTTCCCACTAAATTCTAAGGCAATAAGTCTAATTACACTTTATGCTTTAGCGCACTTAGAAGAACAGCATGATTTGGAAATGGCTCCTTTCAGAAAATGGCTTTGTAGAACACATTTGAAAGTGACTGCTTTCCTGAATGCAAATGTCTGAATTGCTCTAATTATCTAACTGGGGAAAAAGAGGCTTTTTTTAGACTGCCAATATCTGAAGAAACTATGAAAAGACAGGACAGCTTCTCCCAATATTCCTTTTCATCATGCTTTCTATTCTAGTTCTAAATACAAATAACCAGTGAGATTGCCAGTACTTTCATTCTGTTATTTAGTAATTAGATGCCCTTTTTTTTTAAAAAAAAGTCTCTTTAAAAAGAAAAAAAAAAAACAAAACAAACAAAAAGAAACAACAACCACAAAAAACTACATGATTTTAATTTTCAGCTTGTAAATCCTAACTATGCTACATTGTCACACTGAAGTTTGTAGACCCTAAACGCCATCACAAGATGTTCAGAGAATTAGAAGGAATGTCTCCAGGACTTCCTATTACCAGCCCTAGTTTGTCTTTAGCCTGACAGGTAAATAATATCCTTACAGTAAGGACAGCACCTATTTGCATGAAAAAGCAGTATTTTTAGTTTTAGAAAGTGTATTTTTAGTTGCTTTTAATGTAATTTCACAGCAGGAAACTGGAAAAAGCATCATGGCTGCACCTGAGCTCCTTTAGAATATGATTTAGAGGCTTACTGCTTACAGGTGGGAGCATGGTCAGGACTGAATCTAGAGACCTCTGTTTGGCTTTCTGGAGCAGGTGCTGGGCAGGGGTGGGGTGGGGATCTCCCACAACTTTTATTTAAAACTCTGAAGTAAACATTCAGCTGCAGTCTGTCAGCCCCCATCTATCTCACTGAGCCTTCTGTTCACAATATCGGGCAGAAGAAGGTGGCCTTCATGCCTTTTCTAACTGCAAGAGAACACATGGCATGTAGGTGTTAAGGACTGTGTCTGAATGCTAATCATATTGGGAACCTGAACAACAGGAAGACGTATCTATTCTTCTCCTGATTTGCACTAGTGAAGAAAGCCTGGTCTCTCAATCAGTTCCGAGATGGCTGCAGTGGGAAGCTCAGGTACAGATGGGTCTGAACAGCCCTGAGGGAGCTGTCAATTCTTCTCCTGCATTCTTACCTTCCAGCTGTCTCTCTTCCTCCTATCACAGTTTGCTGTCACCTCTGCACTTGAACTCTCATTTAAACTGTCAGTCATCAAGATTTTCACAGCTGGAGACCAGGTCTCTTCAGGTCCCCAGGTTAAACCCCTCTGATCCTGCTGTCTCATTATTTTATAGCCAATAGGACAGAAGGCAAAACAGCAAGACGTTTGCTCTGCAGCTCAGTGTAGCTCTGCTTGCATGGTGCCTATGTTGGGATTTGTTACAAGGGTTTCTCAGCATGTAAGAGATCTTCCCATGGAACAGTTGGTTGGGTAAAGGAAAACCATGTCTACACCACTATATATAGACCCAAGTAAATTATTTTTTGCACTTTCTTCTCCCATCCACTATTTGGTTTCCTCTAGATTGGATGAGGAGGATGAACTAATATTCACATAGTAGGAATAAGGGTAAGACCAGATCTCTGGATGACTCTGTGCAGGCAAACTGACAGCATAGTGGTACCCGGGCATGGGGGGGTTCTGGTGAGTCCCAGACGAGCTGTGGCAGGGACAGTGCATGGGCATGGCAGCCTCAGCTCCAGGCCTTCATGTCCAGCAGCAGCAGGGCTCAGCATGTGTTCCCTGTAGGCACCTGCACTGACCAGCACTGGTCATTGAACACTGTTCAATGTGGCCTCTAGAGAACCTCTCACACTCATTTTGTATCAGATTCAAAACAGTCCTTGCCAGACAGTATAAACTCACTTGGAACACTGGTAGGTTATGTATCAGAGGACAAGCTGTTTAATACCAGCTTACTGTCGCCTGCCTCCTAGGATCATGGTAATGTGACAATTTAAAATATAGAAGAAGGCAAAATCATGTTCCATATCTTTGGAATGTCCAGTCAGGAATGTCCAGTCAAAGACTCCACTTTTCTTTGAGGTGTTTTCTAAACTTGGTTCAACTTTCTGTTCAGGTTCAATAGACTGTAGTGCTGCAATGGATCACCCAAGCAGGAGAAATACAGGAGGTAGTTCATCATACAGAGGAAAAATAAAAAGGTGAGCTAAGAGAGGAGTTATGAACAAAGTTTATGATAACAACCCCTTAAAGTTTTGGATATTTGAGTAAGGTAGGCATGTGCCTTTCAAAGAACTGAGCCTGTTTTATTTATAGGGGAAATAATGTGTGCTCAGAGGATGCACAAAGATGGCTTACACTTAACTAAAAGAAGGAGATTATTTTGTAATGTTTTTGATGTCTTCATTTTCTTGAAAACGGGAAGTTGTTCAACATTTCCATGAGGTGGAACACTCACTAACCAACTGACTGGTAAATTCTGTATCAAAGATAGACAATTCTCATCTTGATCTTTAGCTCTGACAAAATTCTTCTTGCATCATTAAAGTTGAGTTCTGCTGCATGCTTATTTATTTAAAATAATCTGTGAGAATTTTCTGTAGCTGACTGAGCGTGGTTTTAATAGTCTTTTACTAGACAGTATAAATGGAAGCTGCAGGATATATAGAAGGGAAGCATGCTGTGGAAGGATAATGGAGTCTAGATGTGCATTCAGTATCTCTATCCTATTCAGCTTTATTATCATCTATACTATCAAAGTCTGTATTTTGGTGTTCTTTCTCATCCAAAACATTACCAATATTTTCAAGCATTCTGCTGTTCAGTGAGTAATTTGGATTGACTCTGCAGCATAAGACAAGTTACCAGCTGCTGCTGGCAACTGATCCTGTTCTTACTTATTATGGTCTTAATGCAGGCAATATCCACTAATCACAGTATTACTTTAGCTTTTGAATCAGTCTAATAAGCTTAAAGGCATTGAGAGTTTTGCCTCTTGTCAGATCAAATTTTACAGGTTATTGTACTAAAAGGATTAGAGTTTCTGAAGCAGAGAAAAGTTTATTGGTCAAATCCTGATTTTATTGCAGTCAGTTGGAGTTTTCTCCAAATCTGAGATGACAGTCAGCTTTCTAAGAGGAATTTCTCATTTTTGAGGGATGGATCTATGATGAAAGGGCTTGGGTATTTCAAGTCTGGTGTTGATCCTTTCAGAAAATCAGTGTTCGGTTTGAATATGTGTAGGCACTAAGAAAAGACAAAGCATCAGGTGTTAGGAGATAGAAGCCTCTCCCTATTAAAAACCCCTCTCCAGCTATCCCCTTCCAAAGTAACTCCTTAACCACTTGGGCCAAAACATTTGATGCTAACCATTGCAAAGCTCCACCAGGAAAGCCACTTTGCATTTCTCTTTCACGTTAGCCTCCAAGCCAAGACTGCTGTCCTGACCTTACAGCACAAAGCATCTCTAGAGTGAAATGCATTATGAAATCAGAGTACTCTGACATGCTTGTCCCTGGCAGCTGTCCTTCCTCAGCCACCATTCTGACAACTCAAGAAGTCTCTTGTCCTGATTTTGGACGGGAACTGAAGCGAAGCTGCCTTTGCAAAATGGTCCAAGGTAAGATGGCGAAGGCCTTTTCTCTCATGTGTGTTTGTCATGGTTACAGTAAACAACAAACCTCAATTATACTCTGCTCCTCTGACCTCAGGTGGAAGAGAGAGAGAAAGAAAAGGGAAGACAGGGGAGGAGAGGGGAGGGGAGGGGGGGAAGGAAGGAAGGAAGGACGGAAGGAGGGAAGGAGGGCGGGAAGGACGGAG